>ML781121.1:197495-244066 GCA_009831015.1 Picea engelmannii | reverse complement strand
GTATTTCAAATGAGAGAGCCTTGCCTCTTATTTATACTCTCCAAGTAGCTTCCTTAAAAACATCTTCTAGGTCACTTGGCCCACTTTCCTTATTTTAGGGTTGGGTCCACTTCTAATTTATCCATTAAATTTATTATTGAAATTAATTATTTTTTATTCACTTTGAATTACAATACACTCATCACTTCACTTTATTATTTACCTTTTAAAATCTCTTAAACCACTTTGATTACTTTGACTTTTTGGGGCTTCTAGATGACATATGAGGGTCCTCCAACTTCGTAATGCCATAACTCTCAAACCGTGAGGAGTTATGTGACATTCTACATAGAAAAAGAAATGAAATGACATGTAATATCCATATAGAATAGTATTATCTAAAAAATATCATAACACATACCGTTACCCATCAAACAAACTTGGGTTCATTACCCAAATCGGGGATCTCCAACTTCTCATGGCCATAACTCTCTAACCGTGAGGAATTATGTGACGTTCCACATACCATCGGAAATGACATGACAATAACTATCCATATAGGATATTTTTCCTAACAAATTCACTTTCCTTCATCTCATTATTCCACAATTAAGCATGGGTTCCCTTAGTCCATAAAGCGTCTTCCCGTGAGGGCTTTCACCATAAGGGGACCACTTTGGAGTTCATCCATATTTACTTCTTATCAACCATGACAAAACAATAATGAGTCATATTTACATCAAACAATATTGGGTCCATTACCCAAACCTTTGTGCTACGGGCTTTCTTCAAGGGTTGACATCAATGACAACCAACCTTAATCAACATTATCCACACTTTCAACCCACTAACCAAGGAGCTAGTTGAAGTCCTCTTTACACATGGAAATTATGTGATCCATAAAGAACTTCAAACCCATTCATTTGGGTTGTGTAATATAGTCTTGTTTCACTTTTTAGTATTAAACTTTATAAGTTTCATGACACCAGAGTCAAAGAGTAAATATTAGTAACTTAGTGAGTAGGTGATGGTTGGGTTTCCCTACCATCATACCTATTATGGTTAATGTCAAGTTTAGAAGGGAGGGTGGACCGATACTACAAATTTTATATTTTTTTGTGCTAATCTTCCACTTTTGGTTTCATGCCCCTAAAGGGGACTGCACATAAATTTTGTTTTCTTGAAAAACACATATGAAAATAATAAAACAAAAGGCAGGGACCTGTCCCACTACAGTAAAAAATGACCAAGAGACACACTTCTGAAAGCACGTGATCTTGCCACATGGATGGCTTGGATTTATTTCAATCATGATTTGTCATTTTTTTAGAACCATAACAGTCAAAGACAAGGAATCCCCCTTAGAGGTCTCTCATAAGAATGATCTCCTTAGTATCGATTGAGTGAGCATTTATCAAGTTAATTTCTTATTGATAATACAATGGTTTGAACGGTGATTAGTTCAACCTCGATAGGAATACTACTCTACTTGGGTAAGTCTAATTAAACTTCCTTAGGGATGTTTTAGACCTCTTCCTTCATGTAGGTATATTTATTTGGTAGAAATACTAATATTCTTAGGTAAATCCAAGTAAGCTGCATTAGGAGAGTCTTAGGCCTCTTCCTTCATGTAGGTGTCTTTATTTCATCAAGACAACTTTAATAGCCTGAAAACACTAGTGATTAAAAGAGACCAACCCCTCCTTATATAAACTATATGGGGCACTCTCTATTCTATCCAAGTGATGTATGCTAGCTCACTCTCTTTATACCAAGTATTGATCTCATATTTTGAGATAAAAGGTGTGAGATTGAATGGGAGGACTTTCAAAATAATATGGTAACCTTGATTACATGTTAACTTAGATAACTTTTTATAAAAATTACAATGTTTTTTTTAACGAGAATGGTTATGAAATATATTAGGAAGACAACAAAAATATGTTGGTATGATTACAATCAGCCTTCATTAGAATAGGCATAGCGCTTACTTCAAGCGTTAGCCCTTGGATAAATATTTAAGGTAATTTGTCGTATCCCTCATTTCCATCTAGATATATGACACCTTTGCTTAGCAGTGTTGCCTTGTTTTCCTCTTTGTCTGCTTCACCATTTAATTCCAGGAGTATGTGGAATAGATGGATTGACTGAAAGCTGTCCAGAAACAGTTCGATTTTCTTGAGTATTTTCCTGAGTCTCATATGTCTGGGAAGAATCTTAGAAGAAAGATACTGAATAAGGATACGATAATCCCCAAAGACATTTAGATCTGTAATTTTCTTGGCTAAGGCTTGAGAGAGTCCTTGCCAGAGGGATAATACTTTAGCTATGTTATTGGTGTCCTCACCAATTTCCCAAGAATAGGAGAGAACCTTTATTTCCTCGGGATCTATAAGCACCCCTCCCCCGCCTTCCACATCGGGGTTTCCTTTAGAAGATCCATCAAAGAAGAGGCTATGTTTCTGAAGTGAGTTTCACCAGTTTGTGAAGGATGGAGAGTCTAATCTGATCTCCCATTTTTTGTGGGAGGAACTGGAACTGTTTCCACTTTCAGTGGGTTTGGGAGAATGTTGGTCATCCATTCTTATTCGATAGAAGTTAAATTACCTTTGTTTGCTAGAATATGAATAGAGGAAAGGAAATCCCCCATCAAAGCTTTGAATTTTTCTACCACTTGGATTGTGCTGGCTTTTTTCCCTTTGAATATTCGAGCATTTCGCTCTAACCAGATTTTCCACAAGATAAATTTTGTCAATGATACCCAACAGAGTTTTAATCGCTCTTTCTTGTTAAGGGAGAAAGGACATGTAGCCTGCCAATGGATGAGGAGTGAGGTTATCTCTAATGGGTAGATTACATTCGTCCAAGGAACTAGCGCTCGACTCCAAACATCTTGAGCGAATGGGCAATTCAACAATACACGGGCCGCCAATTATTCCTCTGAAACGTAGAAGGGGCAACGTGTGGGGCCTTCCCATCCTTTTCTTTTGACATTGTCTCCTATGAGGATGGCGTTGTGAGCTAATATCTAGATGAACATATAGATTTTTGGAAGACATTTCACCCTCCAGATCTCTTTCCATAGAGTTGGATTGGAAGGGATGTTCAGAATCACGTTGACTTGATTGTATCCGTCGGAGGCAGTGTACAGGCCGGATTTAGATCCGCATCCCCTGAGATATTTCTGACTTGATGCGTTTGGCAATTTCCCATGAAAAAAATCTCGTAGCAATGCTTCCTCGTTTTGCAGATGGCTTGGGCATCTTGGTAATTTCCAGTCTTTCTAGGTTTCGATTTCATTTGAGTGCCAATTTGAAATGTCCCACAACCTGGATAACTTTTGGGCATCAAGGAAGTCTTTGAGATTCAAGGTTCTTGGACAAGATTCTAATGGCGGCCCTCCCAGAATTGAGTCCTCCCATATTAAAATAGTTTTTTGTTGCCCAGGATCCAAGTTAGGAGAGGTTTGAAGAATCTAGAGGATTTTTGACAGACTATGAAAATAGAGGAGCCTTTTGAAGATTTAGGGGTTGTGTTGAGTCATCTCCTCCTAGCTCCAATGAAGTATTTCTTCCATAGTGCATGTTTTCTCCAGGTTAGATTTCCAGTTACCAGATTCCAGAGGAGCTTGGCCCCTAGTGCCAAATTTTGGGATCTCAAATCTCTTATCTGGAGTCCTCCTTTTATGTAAGGCTTTATTTCTTCCCCCCAACAGACTAGTGGCAATTTTTTGTCGCCTTGTTTGCCTCCTTTCCACACAAATCTTCTCAGAATTGCCTCAAGCTTGGTTATAATTCCATTTGGAGCTAACATAATGGAGCTTTGAAAAATTAGAATGTTGTTAAGGACATATTTGATGATAACAAGATTTCCTGCTAGATTTAGCCAGGTAGACCCCCATGCTTGGATTCTAGCTTTGATCTTGTCAAGTAAAGGAGACCAGTGACAGGAATTAGGCTTGGATTTGAAAATGGGAACTCCTAAATATTTGAATGAGTCCCATTGCGTTACCCCTTCCATTTCCATAATACGAGCTATTTCCACCATTTCCCTTGGCTTGCAGTTCCATCCAAAGATTTGACTTTTCCAGTAGTTTATCTAACTCCCAAAGGCTTCCTTATAGAGATTTAGGTGTTCTTTAAATTTATGGGCTATGATGGTACTTTCCCCTCCCAAAAGGAGTGTATCATCAAAAAATTGTGCATGATTGATATCTTTGACTCCTCTAGCTATTTTTATGCCCATTAATTCCTGTTGAATGCAACATTGTTCTAGTTGGAAGCTAAGTGATGAAGCTTGAATGGCATAGAGAAAAGGAGACAACGGGAAGCCCTGTATTATCCCCCTAGAAGCCTGAAAAAATTATGCTGATCGACAATTGACTAACGAGGCTATCCATGGAGACCCGATATAGGACTTAACTAGTGAATGAAAGCAGTGTTGAAGCCAAACTTCTGAAATACCTGAAATAAAAATTCACGCCTTACTCTGTCAAAAGCATTTGCAATATCTAACTTCAAAACCATACCTTTTTTGCACCAGTGTATGCTTGAATGAATTGCTTCTTGGACCAGAATTATGTTGTCAGTGATGTGCCTTCCTTTGATGAAGCCACCTTGGTTCTCTGGGATGATTGTTGGTAGAATATCTTAAAGATAGTTGGCGATCACTTTTGTCATAATTTTGTAACCAATGTTACACAAGGAGATTGGGTGGAATCTGTAGAAGGATAAGGCTCCTTTTTCTTTTGGTATTAGGGCTAAGAATGTAGAGTTGGTGCTCCCACCAATTTTGTGGCAATTTTGTGACTTTATTACCAGCTTATGCATGCCATTTTTTATGATTTGCCAGTAGACTTGGAGGAATCTAGCTGTAAAGCCATCAGGACCAGGAGCTTTATCGGAGTCCATCTTGTCCAAAGCCAATTTAATTTCCTTTAACGTGACCAGTTCTATGAGTTGCTGATTGGATCTTGGGCAAATGACCGAAGGAATCAAGTTGAGAAATTGTTGGTGGATTCCGCTGGTAGAGTCCTCAGTATAAATACCTTTAAAGTAGAGGTGGGCAACTTCCTTGGTATTTAGTCCTCATTTACAATTTAGAGATTTATGTGGACGATTGTTTCTTTCTCCAGGTTGTTTGGGTTTGGATTTCCTTCTTCCATATATCGTGATGGATTTCCAGTTGCTGTTGGGTTTCCACTCTTTGGGCTGCAGGAGATTTTAAGGATTTTTCCCAATCTTTGAGAGCTCACTTCATTCTTCAGATTTTTTCTTCCCACAAAAAAAAGGGAGAACCTGTGACATGAATCTTCCATACTCGATTTACCAAATCATGGAAATACTCATGTTGGATCCAGGAGGGGCCAAAGTGAAAAGGGATAGGACCTAGAGAAGAATCTTTGGTAAATTCTAGAAGGATTGGCTTATGATCGGAGGCGTTGAAGGGGAGAATTTTGGATACCGCGTTGAGGTTTAAAAGGAAGAAGGAGCTCTGGACCAAGAATCTATCCAACCTCGCTGCTATGTGCCCCGGGCCAGTTATTTTATCAGACCAAGTGTATTTTCCTCTGGGAGGTTTTATATCTTCCAGATCCCAATCAAGAATGATGTCTTCAGCCCATTCTTGACAGGGGTCTCTTACGATGGAACCCCCTTTTTTTCTCCAAGGGATAAAGTAACATTGAGTTCTCCACCGATAATAATGTTCTCCAATTGATGGTTGTTAAGGAACTCTTTCAAGATGTTCCAACGGTTTTTTTTTTTCAAAGGGAAGAACATGAACATAAATATTAAATAAACAGATGTGAATACCTGACTCCTTATGAATAAGCTTGGTGAGGATCCAATGGGTACAGTTCTTAGTATTCAAAAGATCAAAGGTGGAGGAGTTCCAGAATGAGATAATTCCTCCGAAGGCTCCTCTTGCATTGACCGCTACTCCTACTCCTTTGTTCCAAAAGGTTGCACTGGATTAGAGAAATTATGATTCCTCCATTTAATCTCCTAGAAAAGTAGAATGTCTGGGTTTGAGATTCAGAGTAATTCTTTCATAGCTTCTTTTTTGTTTTGTCTTCCTAACCCCCTAGAATTCTAGGAGACTATCTTCATTACTTTCTTTCGATTGGAAGGCATCCTTTGAGAGGGTTGCCCTTGATTTCTTCTGCTTCTGGAGTTTAGTATTTTTTCCAGAGTTTGTTGAGTTCCTTGGAGTTTATCTTTGTATGTTTCCCTTTCTTGTCTTTCTTTTGTCGTTTTCCTTCCTCTAGTGGCTGGTTTTGGGGATTTCTGAGTTAGCCTCATGCCTGCTTCACCCTTAACTTCTTCCAATGTCTCTCCCCCTCTGTCCCTGAGAGCTGGGTTTCTAGTATTTCTCCTAGTTCTAACTGTGGAGGTGTTTCCTTATTATCTTGGCTTTTCATTTCTGGATTGTTTTTCTTTTTGGTGGCAACACATCTGCAACCTCTCAGCCCGCAGGTCGGAAGGTATGCGTGCTCACAGGATCTTCTCTTTCACACGGCCTGAAGAACTCTCAACATTCTTCTATTTCCCTATTGGGAAATCTGCACCCACAACAATCCTCGTGGGATCCCCTCTTTGCACTTAGGAGATCAGAATTCGCGCTTTCGCGAATCCGTGGGTTGAGTGTTGGTCTCTCGAATCCTCGAAACCCGACAACCAGTCAACACTGACCTTTTCCTATTGGGGTTTTCCCTATCACGATTTTGGCACTCGTGATGTCGAACAACTTGTTTTGTCGACCCCCGAACCTCGATATGCCGAAATCTTGACACACTCGTGTGGTTGACCTTTCAACGCCTTCACCTCATCGGCATTTCGGACTTCGCCATATCGCGAATCCTGATGCAATTGTTTCAGGACTTCTCGTCGTGAAACTCTAAAATAGCATTCCACGTGTCCATTAACTAACTTCTCTGTGGCCCACACAAATCCCCCTTCGCTGTCGAGATATTGTGATTCCTATTGCAATGTTTTCGGAGTTTCAACCCACGAAACCCCGATATGGGAATTCACGAGTAAATATGATGGCCCTTGTGGCTCGGATCTATGGTCCTGCCCCTCCCGAGATTAGAACCTCTTGGGAATACTTCGTTGTATCTCCCCTGCTCCTCTGCGAGATCTAACGGCTCACGGAAATTCATGAATTCTCCTCAGATAATTTCGACCATCCGTCCTTCCTTGGCAATTTCTACGAATGACCAAGTGTTGCTCCGAGGAACTCGTCCACCTGTGGCACAAAATCACGATGCTTCTTACAAACTTTCAATCATAGCTTCCCTAAACTTCCCTTCAACAATTTCGAAGGCCTATCCTTCCTGAGATTTCTTATAATTCTGAGTCTTAGAAAAAAAGACTCTTGAATGCACTCCTTGCGACAACCCTTCAGACACTTCTAAGTGTTGAATCCCCTTCGACTCTGCGCACACCTGCAGCAACAGTCTCTCAACGCTTCACTCAGGTGCACAACCCTGAGACTTCACTCAGCCTGTGCACTCCTTGCATGGCTCCTATGTGACAACTGCACTTCTGCGCGAATGAGAACAAAAGCTACCCTAACTGAACCCTTGTCAACGCACTCCTTGCGAACAATTCGACTGCACTCCTTGCAGGAATCTTTGTTCAGATAGAGAAACAATTGAAACTCATTCCCTCTTCCTTCCAGACTTCAAACTCAACCTTGAAATCATATACACAACATATAAAGCAAATGCATAACAGGAAGCAAACATTCATGAGCATATCATTAACATCAATACACAGAGAACAAACACAAAACCACGAATTTGAATCAACCTCTTCTATTAATTCAAATATCTGTACATGGGTGTTCTTACACAACTCTCTACTTCTTCTATGCTCCAATGCTTCATAATGATACAATACACAATGAGGGTGTCTTTATCCCATTTCCCTCTTGCACTCTCAAACAATCTAATCTATAATTAAATTCTATCTACCTACATTAACTACTTTAAATGCCTTCTATCTACTAAGGACGAGAGAAATCGCTCAAGGTTCATTTACATATACAAGTGTGCTTCATTAAATTTCCATATTTATGTTCACTCATCAACTTGAAGAGAAATTCAAAATTTGTGTTGGCTTGTCTAGCTGTCCTCCACTTCCGCGTTGGCTCGCTTGATGTTGGCGATGCTCTTGCATCATACTCCCTCGCTTGAAAATTTTCATGGGCTCGTATCCATGAGCTCACGCACGGTCTGTCCATGCTTCTGTATCTCTACCTCATTCTCCCAGCTGACATCTTCAACTGGATAGTTCTTCCATTTGACCAGATACTCAAAGTATTGCTTTCGCCTGGTCCTCTTGCTCACTCTCTTGTCCAGTATGCACTCCATCTGCAACTTATCTGCAACTGGCATCTGCTTTGTCCACTGGATCACTTTCTGTTCATTTCCAGTCTCTATTTCCTCAGCCCTATATGGGTATAAATCCCAGATATTGAATATCAGAGAAATTCCGATCCCATCGGGTAATTCAATCTCATAAGCATTTGCCCCAAATTTCTTCAAGACCCTACATGGCCCAATTTTCTTCATCTTCAGCTTATTATATGTTCCTCTCGGGAACCTTTCTTTTCTCAAATGTGCCAGAACCAAGTCACCAACCTCAAACTGAAGTTGTCTTCTGTGTTGATCGGCTCTGCGCTTATATTCCTGGCTCGAATTCAGCAATCGCTCCTTCACCTGGCGGTGAAGTTCTTTCATCGTCTCTGCAAACTCTTCTTCACTAGCACTCCTAGTCGCAGTTTGTTCTGAATTTCTCAGCTCAGAAATTCCTCTTGGCTACATGCCATAGACATTCTAAAACGGAATTTTCCCTGTGCTCCTATTAACCAAGTCATTATAAGCAAACTCTTCCTGTGGTAATATGTTGTCCCACTGGCTGTGGTGTTCTGTCACCAAGCTTCTTAGCAAGTCTCCCAGACTTCTATTTACCATTTCTGTCTGTCCATCTGTCTGAGGATGATAAGCCGAACTAAATGAAAAGTTATTCCCCAGCTTCTTCCATAAGTTCCTTCAAAAATTCCCTATGAATTTGGTGTCTCGATCCGAAACTATGCTTCTTGGCAACCCATGAAGTCGAATGACCTCTTTGAAAAACAAGTTCACAATGTGAGTTGCGTCACTGGTCTTCTGACATGGAATGAAGTGTGCCATCTTGGAAAATCTATCCACTACCACAAAGATTGAATCACAACCTCTTTTTGCTCTTGGCAACCCTAATACAAAATCCATGCTAACTGCATCCCACGACCTCTCTAGTATGGGCAATGGTTGATAAAATCCTGCATTATGCTTCCTCCCCTTCGAATGCTGGCAAATTCTGCATCTGTCTACGAATATCTTGACGTATGCTTACATTCATGGCCAAAAATATGACTCATTCAACTTTGCAAACATTTTGTCATGACCAAAGTGCCCTGCCAATCCTCCACTGTGTTTCTCCTTTAGCAGATTCTCCTTCATGGAGCATTTTGGAATACACAGCTGATTTCCCCTAAACAACAATCCTTCCTGGATCATGTAGTCTATCCATTGGCCTCTATCTCTGAGAATTGGATTCTCATTTGCTTCATACACTTCCTTAAAATCTGGATCATCAGTGTACATGTCTCTGAGATCATCAAAACCTAACGTTTTGACCTTGAACTCCTGCAACAACAAACACTTCCTGCTCAAAGCATCAACCACTTTGTTAGCAGTACCAGAAATATGTTTTATCACAAAAGTGAAATTCTGCATATACTCAACCCATTTGACATGTCTCTGATTCAACTTCTCCTGTCGAGTCACAAACTGCAATGCATGATTGTCACTGTATAAGACAAACTCTTTCGGGATCAAGTAATGCCTCCATTTCTTCAATGCATGGATAATAGCATAAAAATCCTTATCATACGTGGAGTATTTTACTTTCGCTTCATTCAACTTCTCGCTGAAATATGCTATCGGCCTGTCTTCTTGACTCAAGACTGCCCCGATTGCAAATCTACTTGCATCGCATTTCACCTAAAATGTCTTTCGAAAATCCGACAACACCAAAACTGGTTGTTCCGTGATCTTCCTCTTCAACAGATTAAAAATTTTCTTAGCTTCTTCAGTCTAGTGAAAAGACTTGTGTCTTTTCTTCACTGTATCCATCATTGCTGCACTAATTCCACTGAAATTCCTGATGAAGTTTTGGTAGAAACTAGCCAATCCGTGAAAACTTCTCACCTCAAAGGTATTCTTCAGTGATGGCCAATTCTTGATCACTTCCACTTTATCTGGATCCATCCTCAACTCATCTGCAGAAATAACAAATCCCAAGTAAATGAGTTCTGTCTTCATGAATGAGGACTTCTTCATATTTATCAACAACTTCTCCTGTTGTAATCTCTGCATCACTGTAGCCAAATGCTTTAGATGTTCTGCCATTGTTTTACTGTAAACCAGTATGTCATCCAAATATACAATGACAAATTTTCCAATGAACTCCCTCAGGACTTCATTCATCAACCTCATGAAGGTACTCGGTGCATTTGTTAAGCCAAACGGCATAACAAGCCATTCATACAAACCCTCGTTTGTTTTGAATGTTGTCTTCCACTCATCACCTTCTCTCATGCGAATTTGATGATAACCACTTTTCAAATCAATCTTTGAAAAATACTTTGCCCCACTCAAGAAATCCATCAGATCATCCATCCTCGGCAATGGAAATCTGTACCTGATGGTTATCTTGTTGATCACCCTCGAGTCAGTACACATCCTCCAGCCTCCGTCTTTCTTCGGACTGAGTACTGTTGGAACAACACATGGACTCAAGATTTCTCTGACCAAACCTTTGTCCAACAACTCTTGGACTTGCCTTTTAACTTCTTCATTCTCATGCGGCGTCAACCTGTACGCGGCTTTGTTTGGTAAACTGGCTCCTGGTATGATATCAATATGATGACTCTGATCGGTGGCAACCAACAAGGTAATTCATCCACAATTATGTCAGCAAACTCTTCCAGCAATTACTGAACCTCCTCTAGTAAATCATCCACCCTTGTGCTATTCAAAAAAATCCTCAGTTTTCTGACCACAATAAACTGTGGATCCTCCTTCTTCTTAACCTCTATAAGAAGTTCCTTCCCACTCATGAGAAGTACAGTGTTGCTTACTTCTGGCTTCACCTCCTTATCCTTAATTTGAAGCAACATGTGTGTCCTCCCATTCTTCTATAGGGTGTATGTGTTCATTCTCCCATCATGAATCACATTCCTGTCATATTGCCATGGTCTACCCAACAATAGATGACACACATCCATAGGAATGACATCACATAAGATCTTATCATTATATCCTCCTATCTTGAATTCAACTAAACACTGTTTAGTGACAGTTCCCTGGTGTCCTTTTTGTAGCCACGAAACTCTGTATGGGCTTGGATGATCAGTCGTCTCCAGCTCCAACTTCTCTACCATCTCTGTAGAAACGAGATTATCCATGCTACCACTGTCTATGATAACCTTGCATACCCTGTCCTTGGTCTTGCAAGCAGTCCTGAAAAGTCTGGTCCTTTGGACTGAACTCTCCACCTCCTTCTCGGGTGTCAAAAGGACTTTTCGCATCATCAATGATCTTCTGCCTTCAGCGTCTTCTGCCTCAACATCCCACCTTTTTGCCTCGATGATGTGAGCTTCTCCAATTTCCTTCTTTTTATCTAGACACTCGTAAGACTTGTGCCCATTCTTCCCACATGTGAAGCATGTGATTACTCCACCTCTTCCTCTTCCTCTACCTCTAGTACAAGGACAAGTGTTGTTGTCAGCATAATCTCCTCTCTGCTCATTATGTTTCCCTCTCTGTGAGGTTCCACCTCTCTCAGTTCGAGTATGAGGTTTCTTCCAATCCTCCTTGGGCTTCTGATATTTATCCCGGGCAACTGATTTGCCTCTGGGCTGACTTCTGCCTCTGTCTCTCTGACTCTGCTTTCGGCTCAGCTTCTCTTCCACTTTCAGAGCCATCTGATAAGCATCTTCCACTGTTCGGATGGTTACCATGCTCATCTCATCCTGGATATCATATCTTAGGCCATTCATATATCTAGCAACTTTTTCATCATCGCTTTCCCGATGACCTGCCCTGATGTTTAGTTTATAGAATTCCTTAGTGTATTCTTTCACTAACATCAACTTCTGTCTCAGGTTCTACATCCTCCTGAACAGAGTAATTTGATAATCCCTGGGGATGAATTTTTCCTTCATCTTCACGATCATTATGTCCCAGCTCTTGATCTTCTTCTTACCCTTGCAGCGTCTGTCAGCTTGTAGTTTATCCCACCACAATGTTGCATGTCCTTTCAATCTAGTGACAACATGCTTAACTTTCTTGTCCTCCTCAACATCTTCATAGTCAAAGTATGTGTCCAGAGCTCTAATCCAATCTAGAAGCTCCTCTGCATCCATATTTCCCTCATAAACTGGAATGCCCATTTTCTCTCTTGCACCCATCCTTGCAATAGCTCTGATCAAACGTTCACTTGATGCATATTCAGCTGCAACTTCTTCTTCTCGTTCATCCTCAGCTTCACTTTCGAAATCACTTAGATCCCCCGCACCGACTGTGCATCTTTGCGATGTCTCCATGTCTTCGAGTCTAGCTCATATATCACTCATTTCTCTCTCAATAGCTAGATCTGTCATCTGCCTGCCTCTTCTTCTCAGCATTTCCCTATCCTCTGGATCGGGTGTTTGCATGTCCCTTCTCCTGGGCAGCATGGTGAATTCTTCTTCTTCTTTGCTACAAAAAGCAAAGAATCTTTCTGGGATCTGATACCAAACTGGTCGCAATGCGTTCACAACCTCTCAGCCCGTAGGTCGGAAGGTCTGCGTGCTCACAGGATCTTCTCTTTCACACAGCCTGAAGAACTCTCAACATTCTTCTATTTCCCCATCGGGAAATCTGCACCCACAACAATCCTCATGGGATTCCCTCTTTTCACTTAGGAGATCGAAATTCACACTTTCACGAATCTGTGGGTCGAGCATTGGTCTCTCGAATCCTCAAAATCCGACAACCAGTCAATGCTGACCTTTTCCTATCAAGGTTTTCCCTATCGCGATTTCGGCACTCGCGATGTCGAACAACTTTTTTTGCCAACCCCCGAACCCCGATATGACGAAATCTCGACACACTCATGTGGTTGACCTTTCAACGCCTTCACCTCATCAACATTTCGGACTTCGCAATATCGCGAATCCTGATGCAATTGTTTTGGGACTTCTCACCGCGAAAATCTGAAATAGTGTGCCACCTGTCCACTGACTGACTTCTCCATGGCCCACACAAATCCCCCTTCGCTGTTGGGATATCACGTATCGAAATATCATGATTCCTGTTGTATTGTTTTTGGAGTTTCAACCCATGAAACCCCGATATGGGAATTCACGAGTCAATCTGACGGCCCTTGTGGCTCGGATCTACGGTCCTGCCCCTCCTGAGCTTAGAACCTCTTGGGAATACTTCGTCGTATCTCCCCTGGTCCTCTGCGAGATCTAACGGCTCATGGAAATTTGCGAATTCTCCTCGGAGGATTCCGACCGTCCGTCCTTCCTTGGTGATTTCTACGAATGACCAAGTGTTCCTTCGCAGAACTCATCCACCTGCGACGCAAACTCACGACGCTTCTTACTAACTTTCAATCATAGCTTCCCTGCACTTCCCTTCAACAATTTCGAAGGCCTATCCTTCCTGAGCTTTCTTATAATTCTGAGTCTTAGAAAAAAAGACTCTTGCACGCACTCCTTGCGGCAACCCTTCAGACACTTCTAAGTGCTAAATCCCCTTCGACTCTGCGCACACCTATAACAACAGTCTCTCAATGCTTCACTCAGGTTCACAACCCCGAGACTTCACTCGGCCTGCGCACTTCTTGCACGGCTCCTATGTGCCAACTACACTTCTACGCGAATGAGAACAAAAGCTACCCTAACTAAACCCTTTTCAATGCACTCCTTGTGGACAATTCGCCTGCACTCCTTGTAGGAATCCTTGTTCAGATAGATAAACAATTGAAACTCATTCCCTCTTCCTTCCAGACTTCAAACTCAACCATGAAATCATATACACAGCATATAAAGCAAATGTATAACAAGAAGAAAACATTCATGAGCATATCATTAACATCAATACACAGAGAACAAACACAAAACCATGAATTTGAATCAACCTCTTCTATTAATTCAAATATCTGTACATGGGTGTTCTTACACAGCTCTCTGCTTCTTCTATGCTCCAATGCTTCATAATGTTACAATACACAATGAGGGTGTCTTTATCCCATTTCCCTCTTGCACTCTCAAACAGTCTAATCTAGAATTAAATTCTATCTACCTGCATTAACTACTTTAAATGCCTTCTATCTACTAAGGACGAGAGCAATCGCTCAAGGTCTGTTTACATATACAAGTGTGCTTCATTAAATTGCCATATTTATGTTTGCGCATCAACTTCAAGAGAAATTCAAAATTTTTGCTGGCTTGTCCAGCTGTCCTCCACTTCCGCGCTGACTCGCTTGATGTTGGTGATGCTCCTGCATCACTTTTCTACTTTATTTTTAGTTGTAAATAATTCATTCTCTTTTTGTCCAAGCACCTCAAAGCTATTCCCCATATCATTTTGATCTCTATGTTTTTTTCTTTCCTTTTTGGAGTTAGGGTTGGGGTTTGCCTTGGATATTTTCGCATGCTTCCATCCTTCTCCTAAATCTTTCTCTTGCTGTACTACCTGGGTTTTTTGGAAATGCTTTTGGAAATTCCCTTAATCTTGGCAGCTTCGACAATTATATGGTAGTTGCTTGTAGTCTAGTTTTTGATAATGCTGCCAATCTGCAACATAGATCTGAGCACAAGAGTACTGCCCTTTTGGATCAGATTTATCAATAAATGTGCCAAGCCTATTTCCTATGGTTTGCAGGGAGGAGGTGTTTCAACAATGAATCGATAGGTTGGGTAGGCAAACCCAAACTGACACCGCCTTTGGAACATCCACTTCAGGATCGAATTAAGGAGTCCAGTGGTTTAGGTAGAGCCCTTGTGGTTCCATGAAGTAAGGCCCACTCCTAAAAATCAAGTCCCTATCCTCTTTGGAGATGAATTCAAACAAGAAGAACCCGCTTCCAACTGCATAGATGGTGACACTGTTTGAGATCAGTGGTCTCCAATTTTTTTGAATCTAGTTTTCAGTTGTTCGGGGAGAGGGCCAAAGCCTTGTGAATTGTCCTACTAAATCCCGGTCTTCCAGTGAGATGACCACACTCATGGGTTGATCCGGAGGTAAAGCGATAACTGGAACCTCTTCTATCTTTCTGACAAATTTTGGGATAGCTTCAACTACTTTCTTCTTCCCTTGGGCCATTATTAGTCTTCTAAAATCTGCTTCATCAGTGGAGGGTGGAGGGGGAGGCAACGACTCATTGCCTCCAAAAGAGCTCATCTTAATCAGAGTGAGGTTCGGATCCCCAAGAAATTAGGGCTAGATCAAGACATGTGTGAGGGTCCCTTTGGGCACCAAATCGGATCCAGGAGGACCTTGATCCTGAGTCACAACGAAGCCAAAGTTCTAAAATCTCAGCAAGGGGCTGGATTGAGAAGCTCACCTCAGATCGGGATATTTCCCAAGGGCGCCAGGCCTCAGCCCTCGGATCTGCGCCTGATCGTTGTGCTCCTCTGCGATTCCCTGCATGCGCTCGATCTTGGTTTTCCTTTTAGTTTTTTAAAACTTACAATGTTAATACACTATCCTTTTGTTATTATACCCAACACTTACCAAATTTGTTATTATAACTAATCAAATGGTTTTCTCAACTTATCACCTTAAATTTAATTTCCATCACTCAATTTGCCTCGAAAATTATGCCAAAATATTTAGGAAATTAATCATTTGTTTTTCTAAAGTATTTTCGAGTCCTTTTACATTTTTTTATCATGGTTTTAGCAACATATTAGTAAGATCATTTTAAATTCCATATTTAAATAATTTCACCCAACCTTACTTCTAACTTGTTCGATGCACTTTCAAGGTTAGTTCATGCTCATTTTCGAGCTTATTTTAGTCTGGATATATTGATGTTTGTATCCATTATTTTCTATTCAAAAGTTCTAGTCATATTAAAAGACATTGTTGTAGGTGTTAGAGGTTAATTTGACTCTTTTTCATCACACAATTGCATAAAATTTCACTTAATAAATTGTTCTAGACTCCGGTGGATCCTGGGAGCTAGTCCAGTTCAACTTTTTGAGCATATAAGGGCGTCAATAGATTTTCATTCACTCATATTAGTTTTCTAGTCCAAAAACCATTGAGATTATATTTCACATCCAATTCATACATTCACCACTTCCTAGTCCTTTCGACCTTCCAAGGAGTTGATGTAGGACAATACCCAAGCTGGGTGGTCTTAAGAGGGCTTGCATGCAAATCCCTCGCCTCTCCTTCTCCCCCCTTGTTGTTCCTACAACAACCCCCATTGAATTTATCTATCCCAGGGGAATTCAATGGGCCTGCCTACTTAAATTTTTATATGAGATAGAAAGAGTATCAGTGATCTCTCACTCCTAACTAATCAATGGTATTTACAAGGGAAGAAAAATTGTCCATATGCAATCTCTGCTACTCGATGGTGTGCTTCTTGAATTTACATTACATATAAATCTCCTCTGACTTCCAATGTTTCTTTCCTTTAAAGATAATATATTTTTAAAGCTTACCTTGAAGATCAATACCTAATTGGTTGATTAATTTCCTACATAAATTATCAAAACATAGTTACCAACTTAATGAGAACTCTACAAAGTTGTCATTTTTTTGGGGGTCAAGTTTTTTACCCCATTTTTAAAAATGGTGCTACCAGTAGCACCCCCTCCCCTTTTAGGTGGTTTTTTGATATTTTAAATTTTTTGATACATAAGGTTTCCACTTTTTTGTTTTTAAATGCTTGTTTTTTCATTTATTTTCAAATTGTTCAATTTTTATTTTTATTTATTTATTTATGTTTTTTCATCTATTTTCAAACTTTTATATTTTTATCTGTTTTTTAATGTGTTTTTGTCTTCATTAAAAATATATATTTGTGAAGATTTTCTCTTTTCTCTTTATTTATTTTTTAATGAAAATTTAAGAAAAAAAAAAGTTAGTAAATAAGTTTTCAAGTGATCATTTAGTATCCAATTTTGGGTTTTTGATTTGTGTAGGGATTTTTTGTAAAGGCCACAGTTTGAATTTGGTTGTAATTAGTTGTAATTTTAATGTTTAGAAAAAACATTTTGCTTTAGGTAGCGTCATGTTTTTATTTAGGTGTTGATTTTAAGGTTTTTCTAAGCAACTATTTTATGTTTTAAGGCCATGTTTGAAAAAAGTTGTAATTTTGACCTGGTCAGAAAAATTGGTGCTATCGGTAGCACCACGTTTTGATTTGGGGGTTGATTTTAGAGTTTTTTTTAGCAACCATTTTATCTTTTAAGCCCATGCTTGAAAAAAGTTGTAATTTTAACCCAGTTAGAAAAAGTGGTGCTACTGATAACACCACTTTTTGATTTGGGGGTTGATTTTAAAGTTTGTTTGAGAAGCCATTTGATCATTTAAGCCCATGCTTGAAAAAAGTTGTAATTTTGACCCGGTTACAAAAAATGGTGCTACCGGTAGCACCACTTTTTGATTTGGGGGTTGATTTTCATGTTTTTTAGGCAAAAATATGGGTTTTAAGGGCTAGAGTTCTTGTTTTGAGGTCACAGTTCTCATTAAGTTGGTAACTATGTTTCAAACTGAAAACCTATCAAGCTATCCCTATCGGCCTATCTTCATCATGAAGGCGAGTATTTTTGTAATCAGGAGTTTTTTGAAACACAAAGAACAAATAGCCTACATGATATGTTCTATCATATACTTTGTATCAGAAGTTGTAGTTTGACGTGATTGTAATACGTTTATGAAACCTAAAGACCAAATAACCTACCATATATTCTCTATTGAATACTTGTTTTTTGGGGATTAGTTTGATGTGGTTCTAATGTATTTCCAAGACCCGAAGTTCGATGGTCTATCGCGATTTTTCCCTTTTAGGCATTTTCTATGTTAGAAATTTGAAGGTTCTTTGTTAAGCATTCCAACTTGAACAACTTTTACCGATGTCCAATTGTGTGCACCCTGTAAGTTTTTTCTTCCTAGAGTATATAAAGCTACAAAATCTTCCAGCTATTCCCTTTTTCTAAAGGAGTACTTATTGTAAGACGTAGTTAAGGGTTATTTACATAAGGATCATATGCTTAAAATAATCCACAAGATCTATTTATCACACTTATAGTGTATGCATATGCACCCTCCATTCAAAGGTCAACCCAAAAAGTAAGTGATCTTGGTTAATTAACGATCTTATCCTTTCCTGCACCTAACAAAACCTTTTGAGCATTTTTCCCAAGGCCCCAAATATTCATTTGAAGAATATCCATTGGATTGTTCGAGAGTAAGTTTTGCTCAACCTTTTCAAAGAGAATTTCCCGAGCGAGTATTTTCGAATGAAAATTTTCCTGAAGTATCTTCCTTTCCAAATGGAGTGTCCTAATGCGGTTTTCCCTGAAGACCTCTTATACATAAATCTATTGGAAAGGTTCTTTCTGAAGTAAAGCCTCTCTAATAACAAAATTTTATGAACACTCTTACCTCTGAATGCATCCCTCCAAGCAACGTTCTTCGAATAGCATTAATGGCTTTGTATGTTTACTCACCTGCTATAGGCTGGAGTCTGTGTGCATTGAATACATATGTATAGGGTAAGTTTTAGTTGAAAACTAAACCAAATTTGAGCATAGTAAAATATTTTTTTCTAATTTGCAAAAGAGAATTGTGAAGTGTATTATCAATGTAAATTGAAGCTTGTAGAATCAAACTGCCAAGTACACAAGCAATATCTTGATTAGATAGATAGCTCTGTCACTCCTTATCTATAAATTTTTATATACTTATACTATTTAAAATTCGACAGGTGACAAGAGCCAACATGCCGTGGGCCTCGACGCAAAGAGGAAGAGGAAACATTAAGAATCCTACTATTCAGGGAAAAGGTCCAAAAATCCAGCTATTGAAAAATACTAGCCATTACAATGGTATGGGTGGCTGGAAGACTCGAGCTAATACACAAAATGTATTCTATAAAATATATACTATTCTATATTGACAATGATCAATTCCAAGAACAACAACATGTATTTAAATACACATGAAAGAATAGAATCATGTGTTTTGTCTTTAAAATACATGACTTTTCATTAAATGTACAATAATTATATTAATTAATGATATTTTAATATAGGTACGGTATATTACAAGTCATCCCTCTTTGAAAAATATTCATCCTCGAAGCATGGGCAAGGACGAATGTTTAGATCTAAACACCTCATCTTCCCAAGTAGTTTCATCTTCAGGTAGGTTCTTCCATTTGATCAGATACTCATTAATTCTTCTAGAACGTAGAAATTTGGTTTGAACTTCGAGGATGCTTTCAGGAATTAAAATTAACCTTCCTTCTTCATGTAAAAGAGGAAACTTTGTTTGTATATGAACAATAGGACCTAGTTTTTTCTTCAAACAAGAAACATGAAAAATGTCATGCAATTTCCCTTTATTTGGAATATCGAAAGCATAAGCAACTTCTCCAATTCTCTTTTGAATTTGATAGGTTCCATAAAACTTAGGAGCCAATTTGTGTTTCTTGTAATTTTTAAGAGAACTTTGCTTGTATGGATGCAATTGAACAAACAACCAATAGTCTGTCGCAAATTTTCTGTCAGTTATTATTTTGTCAGCTTAATGTTTCATTTCATTCCTTGATTGTTCGTGGTGAGCTTTAAGAGTGCGTAGAACTTCATCCAACATGGCTAGATAGTCTTTCATGGCATGAACCTTAGAATTGATGACATACTCCTTAATAGAGGGAGGCGGGTAACCATACAATGCTTCAAATGGAGACATTTTTTTTGAGGTATGATATGTACTATTGTACCACCATTCTGTGAGATGCAACCAATTGATCCATTGTGTCTGACGATCATTCAAAAAATTCCTTAAATATCCTTCGAGGAATTTATTAACTACTTCATTTTGGCAATGTGTTTGGGGATGGTATGAAGTAATCATGGTTAAAGATGTCCCCACCTAACAAAATAGTTCCTTCCAAAAATTTCTTCTAAACTTGGGATCCTTATCACTTACGATAAATTTGGGAAATCCATGAAGTTTAAAAATATTTTTAACATAGCTATCAACAACTTGGCTAGCCTTGGCCTTTGAATATTTTCCGAAAAAGTGGGCATATTTCGTTAATCGGTCGACTATTACAAAGATATCATATTTTATCTCAGAGGTAGGAAGACCAGTAATAAAGTCCATAGATATTTTAGACCATTTTTGGGTTGGGATATGAAGAGGTTGTCGAAGACATGGAGGAGAAATGGTTTCAAAATTTTGTCAATGACATGTGTCACATTCTGCCACATATTTCTGAATGTCTGATCGCATACCTTTCCAAAAGAAGGACTGGGGTATATTGTAGTAAGTTTTAAAAAACTCCACATGGCCTGCTGACAAAGAATCATGATTATATTTCAAAACTTAGAGTTTGAACTTGGAAAATCTAGGCAAAAATATATGTTGTTTGTACCATAGTATGTCATTCTCCCAAGTGAATTTAGGATTTGCAATTGGGTTGCCTTTGACTTCTTCTATTAGCCTTCTTATTTCAAGGTTTTTGATATACTCAGTATGAACTTCTGAGATCCATTCAGGAATGATGATGGACATAGTGCATAGAGTATTGTCATTTTCAAGTTTCCTTGATAACCCATCCACAACTACATTCTCCTTCCCTTTTTTGTAAATAATATCAAAATCAAAGAATTGGATTTTGCTCACCCATTTTTGTTGCTCTGATGAAATATTTTTCTGAGTTAAAAATACTTCAAGCTTTTGTGGTCCGTTTTCACAAGAAATTTCGTCCTAACAAGTATTGTTTCCACTTAAAAAAAGCATTCGTAATTTCCAACATTTCTTTGTCATATGTTGATTTTGTTTTCTCCCTTGGTTTGAATTTTTTACTCTTGAATGTGATGGGATGATAATATTGCATAAGTACAACCCCTAATCCATCTCATGTCGCATCACATTCAGGGACAAAATATTTGGAGAAATCTGGTGTTGAAAAAACCAGAGTGGATGTCATTAGGAGCTTTAACCTTCTAAAACATGCTTCAACATCGTCATTCCACTTAAATGCATCTTTCTTAAAAAAAATTGTTTATGGGGCCATAATTTGTGCATAGTTTCGAACAAATATTCTATAGTATTTGGTAAGACCCAAGAATCCTCGTAATGATGTGATTGATTTGGGGCTATGCCACTCAGTAACTGCCACAATTTTCTTCAGATCAACCTTGATTCCTTCATCTGATACGACATGTCCAAAAAATACTATCTCTTTTTGTCCAAAACTGCATTTGGATTTGCTAGCGTAGAACTCATTCTCTTGAAGTATTTTTAATATTGTCTCAATGTGCTTGAGCTGTGAGTTTCATTTCTTTCTATAAACAAGGATATAATCAAAAAATACAAGTACAAACTTTTATAGGTACGGATGAAATAAATCATTCATTACTGCTTGGAAGGTAGTAGGGCCATTGGATAAATCGAAAGGCCTAATTCATAATTCGTACAACCCTTAATGGGTACAAAAAGTAGTTTTGGGAATGTCTTCCTCTTGGATTCTTATTTGGTAATAACCAGACTTCAGGTCTAACTTGGAGAAATATTTAGCGCCATGGAGCTCATCTAAAAACTCATCCACAATTGGAATCAGAAATTTATCCTTTATCATAATTTTGCTTAATGCCTGATAATCAATACAAAGTTTATATGATTTGTCCTTTTTCCTAACAAGTATGGAGGAAGCTGAGAAAGGACTCTTGCCTCGTGTAATAACATCGTAGTCCAATAATTCTTGAACCAAGCTCTTGATTTATGTCTTATGGTGGTGTGATTGTCTATAAGTTTTTTTTCTAATTGGTGCAGAAGCATGAATTAATTCTATGATGTGATCTCTCAAATGAGGTGGAGGAATCCCATGAGGAAGTTCCTGAAAAATGATGTTATATTTTCTAAAAAAAAATTCCAATTCCCTAGGATCATCATTTTTTCCCTCCTTATTAATACCCTCTATTGCATAACAGTGTAAGAAATAAGCTTGGGCTCCTTTTTTAATCATTTTTTCCATATTGTTGGACGAGACTATTTGTGGGGAGGACAGTTAATTCCATGTAGTTTTTACTTTTCCCCATTTTGATAGAACCTTATAAATTTCTCTTGTAATTTTAAACCAACAGTACCAAGTGTAGCTAGCCATTGAGCCCCCAAGATAATATTTGCCCCTTTGATTAGCATAGACTATGGATGAGAGAGTTTGTGGGGAGGATGTGAATGGAATGATGGAGTGCATGTGAGAAGAACATGACTTTGATAATAATTGGAAGACTTGAGCTAATACACAAAATGTATTCTATAAAATATATATTATTCTTTATTGATGATGATTGATTCCAAGAACAACAACATTTATTTAAATACACGTGAAAGAATAGAGTCATATCTTTTGTCTTTAAAAGGAATGACTTTTCATTAAATGTACAATAATTATATCAATTATTTAATTTATTAATTAATGATATTTTAATATACATATGGTATATTATAGTGGTTTCCCTACATGGAAGGACATATATGAAAATTTATTGAATGGATATTTCCCACTGGAGGATGAAAACTTGGGTGTGTATCGAAACATCAAAAATAGCGGGTTATATGCTATAGTAGTCAGGCCTGCCATTATGCCTTACAATGATGCAAGGAGATGGGTGTTTTCACACATGGATACACGGAAAATTGTAATATTGAACGAGCACAAGGAATCCATTGCATCCTTAAATCCACAGGACATCCACACATGGTACAAGCTGCCTAAACTAGTTTCACCACTGAATAAAGACTTATTGGGGGGATTCAAAGAAGAATGCCCAATTATGTTTGAAGCAATTCAATATTGGTGGGAAGAAGGCGTGACATTTTCTTAGAAATAATGCAAGATATATTTGACACAACATGTGAAATAACCCTACCAATTATACGCCTCCATGATATTCAGATTTTAAGGAGAAGATAAGTGCACCCATTTCAGGTTGGAATGGACTCTGATAGTACATTATGTTGAGCACACACTTCTACTAAGAGGGAGGGTGAATCAATGTAAGACAATTTTTAACTCTTTCAAACAATCATCAACCATAATAAAACAATCACATATGAGATCTATTAACTACAAAACATGGAACACAAGATTTACGTGGAAACTCTTTCAGGAGAAAACCACAAAAAATCTCTTTATAATTATTTGTAGGAACCAACCTATTGTTCCAAATATATGTAGGAACCAACTTACTAGAGACACCAATCCCCACTGGTACAAACCCTGATAGGTACCAACCTACTCTTATATATTTTCGTAGACACCAATCTACCAGATACACCAATCCCCACCAATAAGAACCAACTTAGCAAGAGACACCAATCTCTTTGTTTGAGTGGTACCAACCTTTAAGTTATAACTTCTTCAAAATATGATATCATTCACATTACCTTCACTGAGTCTGCTTGCTACTTCTTCCTTCTACAAGTCTGACCCAAAATTTGAATTTCCAAAATAAGTTTATGCTAACTTTCCCAAATCTTGTTGTTTTTGGCCTCTTCCCAAGAATGAACATGTACATCATGACACGTATCTAATTTTTCAAATATGATTATGAAATTTTTATCTAAGGTACTTATGTATGTCTCCTTAGATCCATGAGAATTTGACAGTCTCAAAAGTCCCAAAAAATAAGTTATAGAGAAAATGCCAAGCTGACCTTTTTAAAACTAATTTTGGGACCATTCAGAAACCCTAAATTCCACATGGGATATCAAAGAAAGTATAGAAAACCAAAGTCTAAAATTTTTACTTGCGGTACTTCGGCATGTCTCCTAAAATCCCTAAAAAAATCACAATATGAAAAGTCCTAGAAAATAGGTTATAATGAAAATGCCAAACTTACCTATTTGAAACTAATTTCAGGACCATTAAAAAAACCATAACTTCCATAGGGAATATCTCAGAAAGTATAGTGAATCAAAGTCTCAAAGTTATCTGAGGTACTTCTATATGTTTCCTCAAATCTCTGATAATTTCATAGTCTGAAAAGTCCCAAAAATGAAGTTATAGGGAAAATTCCAAACTGACATGTTTGAAACTTATTTTGATACCATTTAGAAATCCTAAATTCTACAGAGAATATCTCAGAAAGTATAGAGAACCAACATATAAAATTTTGACCACTTCATCCCAGATATCTCTCCATCATCTCCTCAAAATTTCACAGTCTGAAACATCCCATAAAATAAGTTATAGAGAAAATGCTAAACTAACTTGTTTGAAATTGATTTCAGGAGCATTCAAGAACCCTAACTTCCACAGAGCATATCTCAGAAATTATAGTGACCCAACATATAAAAATTTAACCACATGTACCCAATGATATTTCCTTCATATCCTCAAAATTTTATGGTCTGAAACATCCCAAAAAATAGTTATAGAGAAAATGCCAAGCTGACCTGAAACTGATTTCACAACTCTCCCCTTTTGGAATGATATTCGATCTTTGTTCATCCACCTCTTCAAATGTTATTACATTTTTCACCACTGCACTTTCTTTCAACACTTTATCTTTTTATACTTTATCATAAATCTTCATGAAGGGACATGTTAATTCAAAAAGACACGACACCCATTAATTAAATAATTAATTCCCCCTTTTTTATTTCACTTTCCCAAATACCATGGGAAAATACCACGGGCTTCCAAACCCATGGGTTTGAACACCATTTAACTTTTTACTTTTTCATGTGCACACCTTTTTTTAATACACCTGTAAACCTATATATACATCAATCTTGGAAATGTTGTGTGTATTTATAAATCCATAATATGACATTAATGACAACATTAATCCTTTGACATCAATGACAATAATTCCAACACACTATGAGGTCGAGAAGGGGCAAGTGTTCAGTTGGGTGCAATTACTATCCATCAACATCTTTGAGACAACAAAAATAACACCATGTTTAAAACCACCAAGTTTCTATATGTCTTCTTATTTACTAGATTTTGTATGTGCTTCAAATTGTTTTCCTCGAATGGGTTGGAATTGGAACCCCACTTCAGTCCCTATACATGTTTATTGTTATCAATTGTGGGAGAAAAAATATATGAGGCATTTTTACAATATTTGTGATCATTTTATGGCACCCATGTATGCTATGATATACAACCCAAACCCTATGATATTATTCCCAAAAACCATGCATGTCGTTAAATATATAGGTGATTGGTATATAGGAAAATATTATCACTATGTCAGAATCCATGGTTGTTATAGTGCCCCACACCTTCTCCCTAAGTATATACTTGATAAATTAGTTGTAAGGGATATTTCTTACTATATGGTGGAGGTTGAAATAATTACATTCTTAGCTTCCAATTCAAAAATTTTGTGGCCGAGGTTTCCCATAACGATGGGGACACAAACATTATTGAATTCCCCACATGCTAAGAAAGAAGCATAAGCTCTAAAGGATTTGATTTTGTGCATAGGAAAGGCCAAGTAACATGACTAAAAGGGAATAGTCTAAAGTCACCTCAAATTGATAGGATTAGTACACCCAAGCCAACCTCAAACAGATCCTCAAGAAGACATTTTTCAAGGATCTTTTTCATACGAAGAATTTTTAGTTAGAACTAAGGATGAAATAGAGAGGTAGAAATAAAAATTGGTCGAGGAAGAGAAAAAGAAATAAATAAAGGAGAAATGGGAAAAATTGATAGCCCAGGATATAACTCAAGAAGAAGAGAGAAATAAATCCCATATTGTTGAAGGGGAAGAACAAGTGAAAAAGGACTTGGAAGCAAATGAAAGATAGGAAACAAGGAAGAAAAAGTTAAGAAAAATAAGAACAATTAGAAAATAAAGTAGTAGAGGAAGAAGAGTAGAGAAGAAAAGAAGAAGTTGGGAAAGAGGAAGAAGAGAAAAGAAGAAGCCAAGAAAAAGGAAAAAGAGTTGGCTGAAGCAAGGAGATTACAGGAAAACTGGGAAAAAGATACAGCTCCAAGATCATCACATAAAGTTTCTTTGTTGGACATGCCTATCTACCCTAGCACCCCATTAAATACTCTTCCAATTGACTTCAACTGTACCACTTCAAATGTGGTTGTTTTGTAAGATACTATACCTAATTTAGGGGAATTTTTATTTAGTAATCTAAAAGAAAAATAACCACCAAATTAGAAAAATACCAAGGATTGAAGAAGTTTTGTGTATCGAACCTAGAGGAAGATTCATCTCATGGCCTCTGGGAGAGGACCCGAAGGAAAATGTAGAAGATACAACCTCAACCCTACATGATTTTGCAAGGGATAATTCCATCACAACGAGTGAGATGAGTACTGCTCTAGACAGTTGTGAAGTCCAAATATCTTTTCTGGAAGAGCATCTAAAAATAAATAAAAATAAGCAGATAGAGGCAAGCTTTTTACATCAAATGAAGGAGAAAGTGTACTTGCATAGTATTGAGTTGGAAAATATGAAAAATATGCATGAAAAAGAAGTGGAAAACCTCAAGGCAGAGTACTAGGAAAAGGTTAACCTTTCCGAACATCATAGAAAGAAGTTGTTGGGGTCAATGAAAACATAAAAAAACATAGACACAATTCTTTCATGCACTGAATGATATACAAAGGCATCATGATGACTTGATCACATTACAAGAATGAATAAATGAATAGAGGATCCAATACAGAAGGACTCAATGTGCATTTTAATAGGTGGTGGATTGGTAGGAATCACATACTAGGACACCTGCAATGTTGTCCAAGTACAATGTGAAACAAAAGACAAAGGACCAAATATTGTTGACTTCTTCAAAAACAAATTTGATGAGGTCCAAGAAACTCATGAACTAGCTACCAAAGCCTATTTTAGAATATGAAACTCTTCATATGAACTATTAGAAGACTTTGGAATGGAAATCATGGAGAAGTTGGATGAAGCTGGCTTGAGTGAGTTAAGACTCAAAGAGGTGGTAGAAAAAAGAGATGCCAACAAAGAATCAATCAACCAGATCAAGGAGGCAAGCAAAGATGTTTTAAATAAATACTTGGTCAATCCAATTAAATTAACTACTTCTGCCAATGGATATATAAAGAAGAATGAAAAAGAGATAAAGAGAGAGGTAATTATAAAGGTATGTGATGGGGAGCTACAACTGGAGAAGATAAAGCTGAGTTGATTGGAAGAAGTCCTCAAAAGCTATGAGTTGCGGACTACTTATATTGAAGAAGTAGCCTCCAAGAAATCTACTTAAAATATTGTATTTCATTTTTGTACATTGACCCTATGAGGTTGTAAATTAGAATAGGACAAAATAGTAATATGTAAATTCATAAATAGGAAATGAAAATTCGTGATAATCGAAAAGTCTCTCTTATTTTATAAAAGAGAACTCAATGTAAGAAGAGACTTTTTCCCCTAGTATAGTCAGATGATACTATTATTTATGAGTAAATAAAGAGCATAAGACATTTTGGAATCCATGGATGTTTGCAGGAATGTGTGAGACTACTCTTCATGTATTCTTGTTTAATGAGTATCTTGAGTGATAATTGTATGAATTACTTATATGCCTATCATTTCAAGTACTTGTTCATTTATGATTCCTAATGGATATAGTGGTAATGTTATATGTTTAGTCCACAACTATTTGTGACTTAATTTGTAGCCCTATTGTTTCAACATGTTATGGATTTCTATGAACTAATTTTGTAATTCATAACATTATTGCATGTTGTGTTAATCTTGTTAGTTTTTTTCTTGATTAGGATAGGATATCATTATAATATGATAGTTATATTTACTTATGTTTTAAGTGGTTTAATTAAACTCTAACAAGAATTATTTGGAGGATAATCCATCATCATCTTTGTAATTAGAAAATATATTAGTGGAAACCAAGCCCACATACTGGTCAAATTTTTCATCCCAAACGAGAGTGGGCCTAATTGGAATAGCCATCGGGAATCTTCCCTTACCTTATTGACAGGCCATTTGAACCCATCAACAGAAATGGCTCTAGAATGAGGGTCATCAATATGAGTGGATAGAAAAGATTTGAAAAACCCTACCCATTCTAAACCAAAGAGAAACTCGTCCCAACGAAGTGAATCTCAATTCACAAACCCGAAGAAATCCCCCAATCCCAAACCAAATCCGGTATGAATTCCTACCCAACTACTGGGTCAACCAAGAACATTTGGAACCAACACTGTGAATTCATAGGATCCCAACCTAACCCTCGTTGAGATCGATCAATTGTTGAAATAATCCCACATCCTTACTCGAGCTGTCAGGATTAATCTTGGACTTGGGCCTATTTATATCCCTTCACCCATGACTGAGATACATTTAATTCTTGAAGCACCAATTGTCACAAATTTTTATATCGATGATGGTATCCTAACCGTCGTTTCCCCCAATTATCATCTTTCTAACATTTTTTGAAGGATAATTGACCTTTTTTATCTCAAATTCAAAGAATATTTATCTATAGGCACTGTTCAACTTCCTAGTCCACTTGATTCTCCCCTGGATACCCCTAGAAATCCCTTTGAAGGTGAACTCTCAGAAGAAGAAGAACTCTTAGGCGATGATCCAAAAATTCCATGAAGCATGGCGGGCGTAAACACAAATACTAATCAATCATGTCTAGCTCAGGATGCTATGGATAATCCAAGAGGAACTCATCCTTTTCCCAAACATTCTAAGAAGCTCTTTCCCAAATTCAACCTTGAGAAGAAAGACTCAACTGAAGACCATATAAAAAAACTTATGTTGGTAGTCAAAATAACAAATGTGGAGCATGAAGATGTTTTATGCATACTTTTTCCTTATACCTTTGAAGGTAAGGATTCTACATGGTATTTCTCCTCAAGACAAGGTTCAATCACTGACTGGAATACATTTGAAACTACTTTCATTGAAAAATTTGGAGAAGATAAATCCCCAACATTTCTAGTCTTAGAATTGTCTAGAATAAAAATCGTTGCTAAAGAAAAGGTGAAATAGAGATTTTTTACACTAATGAACAAAATCCCGATTGCTTATAAACCTATTGATGATGTATCAATTGAATTCTATACTTCATATTTACAAGTATCATTGACCATGTTTGTGAAAAGAGATGAAAAATGCACCCTTGATGACACATTTAAAGATGTCATCAAAGTTGAAAAAGATATTCTAAGCTTAAAAAGAAATCCTAGGGAAGAAGTAGAAATATATGAGTCTAATACCAAGAAGAAAGTTCCACCAATAAAATCACCTAAAGATAAAAAGGATCAAGACTTCATGGATATATAAATATTACCTAGGATTATTAAGAAACTATCAAATGAAATTGTTGACATGAAGAAGTATGATGGAGAAGGTACTTCAAATC
Organism: Picea engelmannii; assembly: GCA_009831015.1. NCBI lineage: Eukaryota > Viridiplantae > Streptophyta > Pinopsida > Pinales > Pinaceae > Picea > Picea engelmannii. Next base: position 214,395 of record ML781121.1, on the reverse strand, counting down.
CTAAGAATTTTTTCATATTTCCTCCTAAGAAAGGTACCCCTCTTACAAATAAGACTTCACCTACAGAAGGAATCAACATTTTTATAAACCTAAATTGCACCATACATGCATACCTGGCATCAGGCCCTCTCACTTGTTATTTTTTCCAAGCCATCACTGAGCAACTCTTCTTAAAAACCATATTTTTGAAGATGTATGCACCCTGCACCACTACTGCCCATGTACACACACTTGCTGCACCACTATATCTCGCGTACGTACGCCCGTGTATACCCACAAATGATGCAAAAATTAAAAAGTTGCAAGGAATTCGTTGAGATTACGGGCTATTAGGTAGTTTCCCAACTATTCCACCACCTATAGCCTGTCACCCAACCGAATAAAAATCCTTTTGTCATATAAAAGGAGGTGTTGGGGTCTCATTCCAAATCTAAGCATAAGAATAGTGAAACTCTACCCATTTCATATCCCCTCCTTGCCCCAAGAATTTGCAGCCACCTTGTGAGTTTTGTGCCAGAATTGCCCATTCTTGCCTTTTTCCTCCATTATAGGCCTATTCCATTCCCTAGAGAGAGTGTGAGAGGAGAAAGATATGTGGAAGTGCAGTTGGATCTTGGTGAAGAGGATCCTGGACCAGGTTTAAGGAGTAGTCATCGATCTCATTGTAAGTAAACTTTTTGATATCAATAAAAGGAATACTTTTTATATCCCGAATATGATGTGTTCAATCTTTATGTTTGATTTATGTTTTATGCTGACATCTAACCCACTAATTCATATATGAGATGCATGTTTGTAGTTATTTGTTTGTATGTTTGTGAATGCAGGTTAGCCTTGGGAGGATACCTGTAGTCTAGGAGCGATTGAATGCGAAAGGATTGACACCGGACGCGGAGTTTAAGGTAGAGTTACCAGATCTTTTTACTTTGTATTTATTGTATGAATGTGGGGTATATTCAGGGTAGTCTAAAGAGTAGGAGACTTTTAGACGGTTATATATTCCTACATGTTGAACCCTAGTGTAGTCAATAGGGGGGTTTTCCCACTATAGCATAACTGGCGACCATATTGGGGAAACCTCTAGGGTTTTAGGGGATATTTTTGGGTGTTTTAATTGGTTTGATTACCTTTTTTGAGTTTCTGTAAGTTTCTGAGTCTTTAAGGGATTATGGTCTACCATACCAATACTCCCTGCCCTATCAGTCTACCTATTAGTTTTTTTTTTCATAATTTACAGAGGTGTACGTGACCTGTAGTGGGTCTGCACGCGTACATATGCTACCTACCTTTAGACAGTCCACATACATACACAGGCTGCTTAAGTGTTAGTATCGTGCCTGTGTCAGGAAATATTTTCTTCAAGAAGAGACAATCAACCTCTCCCCTGATTGAATTCATATTTCTCAAGGGTTTCTTGATCTAGTACTAGTCTCTGTTGTTACGGTTCTTAGGATGTGTTTGACATCAATTTACTTATCTGTTAAAGTTTTCTTGTGTTTTCTTTGAAATGGTTTTAAACGACTTTGTGAGTCTTTTATGATCAGCCTGTTTAGTAGCGTCAGTGAATCCCTGCGATCCACAGTAGGCCATAAGTCATTTTTTGGTCTTGTCTTGTCTCCACTTTTTTCCCTTTTGCTTGATTTAAAGAAAAATAAAAAGAATTTATTTCAAGTTTCTTGTTTGAAGCATAAAAAAAATAGAAAAACATTTCATTTCTTAGTTTGGTAAGTAGTTAGGTTAGTTGCTTTACTTGTCAGGAAAAAAGAGTGCTTTCTTAAGTTCTCTACTGATTTATTAGAACACTAAATAGCTCGTAGTTGATCAAAATCTTGTTTTAGGCTTTCCTTTAAAATATCTTAGAAAAAAAAGTAGTTACGAAAAGTTGGTTAAAGAGTTTAAATTTGCAAATCTTTATTTGTCAAAAAAGTAGTTTTTCTTTTAGTTTCATTTAATGCTCTTCTCTTTCGTCTCTTAAAACACACCACTAGTTTATTATCATTTCCTTGACTTAAGACAAGCCACTTAAAATTAACGCTAAATTAAAATTTATTAGACTTTATGTTTGTAGGGTCCATCAACTAGTCTAGGCTAGAGCCTTGATTTATGTTGGAGAGGAAACTCTTCAAGGCTTTAAAAAAAAACATTGGAGTCTGTGTTAGGGAGTGTAAAAAGTCCAGTAAATGTGAAATTTATCTGGGACCCCCCTCTAACATAGGGGCTAAACAAGAGTTCACGTGCGGAAAGGTACCAGAGATAACCCCTCCAAAGTCAGACCAAGCATAGTGGGGAACGCATATAGAGGACTTGTCTTGGGATTCTGTCAATCGCATTTTCCACGAAGCTTTGTGGATCTCGAATCCATTCGAGGTCCTCAGTCGTATTCCAAAACAATTTCTTTTGACACCCTCGATAGGTTTCAGGATTGATACACTTCTCATTGCGGTCCACCCGATTGTTGACTATACCCACCTGGTGACTGTTCACGAGCTGGAAACCTAGTTGCCTTTATTTTAGGGACTTACACAAGTGACTGCGGGGTTATACCACAATACCTAGGGAAGACATTGGGCCACTCTTTGAAGAGTATACCCGAGGGTGCTTCCGTGTTCGAGTTTCACTTGCACCAGTAAGTTGCTCTAGTGTTGGCTGGTGTAACTATTCTTCCAACTAGTTAGTGATTTGCTTGCTTTATCTCGTAGGAACTTTTCTAGTGTGTGTTGGTTTTCAACATTAGTAAGAGCCCTAGTGTGTCATTGATATTCTCACAAAGTGGAGGATTAAGAGATTTGTCGGTCATAAAGGCTTTTGGGCCTGCCACTGGTTGCATTGGAGCCACCACTGCCATCACTAAGGCGAAGACTTGACCAACAAGGGTCATTTGAGGCGACCAGGCCATAGGAAACTGTGCCCGAGCCATCCCTAAGAGAACACTTGAATTCAGAGGAGCCTACCATTTCTGACCTTGGAGCAGAATCTCTCAGTCCATATAAATCTATGATCACAGACTTGTCGGAGCCCATCGTGGTACAAGTTGTCCCTCCAAGGGTAAATCATCACGAGCATCAAATAGTCTTTCAAGCAACGATGGAAGAAAATATTTCTACTTCCTCAGGGAGTCCTCACACTCCCTCAATGGCTGCCACCATTGGGGGCATTCCACCTCCTAACCCACCTTTGTCAGTCCGGACCACTATGGTCTCGACTGCCTCTACTTTGGGCAGGGGTTTGACTCTGTCTATGGCGGCAATCACTGCACCGTTCACACAGAGTGCAACGTGCCCTCTGTTTTCATACGTGATGCTCAACTTTGATATGAACTTTGTCCTCTCCTACTCAACCCTACAGACCATGGGTCTGGGGGCAGGGAGTTCAAATTCTCCTTTGCAAGGGTCCATGGGGGGCACCTCAGCCCCCCTATAACACTTTCCCTTACAGAGGGGGTCATATACCTCCATCGTACCCCTTGCTAAATGGTGCTCCCCAATAGCCCGCTTGTTGAAGATGAACCACAGCTTGTTTGGAGTAGGTATTCAAGGAATTTCTTCCAACACCATGCTAGTGGGTTCTTTTCTATTCTCTTTGTTTGATGCATTTGGTAACAACGCATTCTCGTCATTTGTCATATCGACCAAGGGCAACCCTCATTTTGGACAACAAAATCCTGTGCAAGGTACTATTCCTGCATATGGGGAAAACACCTCTTAAGGACCCCTCTATGGACTACACTAGGGTTCAACATGTAGGAATATCTAACCTTCTAAAAGTCTCCTACTCTTTAGAATACCCTGAATATACCCCACATTCATACAAGAAATACAAAGTAAAAAGATTTGATAACTCTACCTTAAACTCTGCATTTCGTGTCGATCCTTTCGCATTTGATCACTCCGTGACTACAGGTCTCCTCCCAAGGCTAAAATGCATTAAAAAATAGACAAAAAAAAAACTACAAACATGCATCTCATATATGAATTAGTGGTTTATATGTCAGCATAAAACATAAATCAAACATGAAGATTGAACACATCATATTCAGGACATAAAAAGTATTATTTTTATTGATATCACAAAGTTTACTTACAATGAGATCGACGACTGCTCCTCAAACCAGGTCCGAGATCCTCTTCACCAAGCTCCAACTGTGCTTCCACGTATCTTTCTCCTCTCACACACTCTCTAGGGAATGGAACAGGCTTATAATGCAGGAAAACAACAAGAATGGGCAATTCTGGCACAAACCTCACAAGGTGGCTGTGAATTCTTAGGGCAAGGAGGGGATGTGAAACGGGTAGAGTTTCATTGTTATTATGCTTGGATTTGGAATGAAACCCAAACACCTCCTTTTATATGACAAAAGGATGGTTATTCAGTTGGGTGACGAGCTATAGGAGGTGGAATAGTTGGGAAATTGCCCAATAGCCCGTAATCTCAGCGAATTCCTTGCAAATTTTTAATTTTTGTAACATTTGTGGGTATACGCGGGCCATAATGGTGCAGCTAGTGTACGTACGTGAGATGTAGTGGTGCAGTAGGCATGTTTATGTGGGAAGTAGTGGTGCAGGGCACATACATCTTCAAAAATATGGTTTTTAAGAAGAGCTTCTTAGTGATGGCTTGGCAAAAATAGCAAGTGAGAGGGCATGATACCAGGTATGCATGTATGGTGCAATTTAGGGTTATAACAAACATGGACGAATTCCTCAAGGTGTTTAAATCTTGGGCCTCTACTAGTGAATCATCCATAGATGGGAAGGAGGAAGAAGAGGGAGAAGAGGAGGTTGATCAAGAAGATAAATATGAAGACATAAAAGAAGCCTTAGGAAAAAAAATCAATTATTTTTGGGATGTCTCTCTCAATTTAAATGAAGAATATGAACATGAATAAGTTGAGGAAATTGATGTGTCTCAAAACACATACTGTACTAGGAGTAAAAGTAAGGAATCCTTATTAGATCCATCTTCTACTTCTAAACCTGCTAAGACAACTTATACAGTTCAGAAATACAATTCTAATGGTAAAGAATCCTCACCTTCCTCTTCTCGACCCAACTTGGATTATGATTTTCTTTAAGATGTCAAAATGACTAAGGCTAACATTTCCCTGTTTGAGTTGATCAAGTTTCCTCAAATTCAATAAAATTTTATTAATACTTTGCAAGGATCATCTTCGATCAAAGACACTAACATAGGGGAAACAAAGAAAAAATAAAAAGATTCCAAGGATACAAATTCTGGGAAAAGGGGTGTAAAAACGAAATATGTTATTAATGCCTCTCAAATTGGTAAAAGGTCAAAATATACCACCCCCCCTTTCCTATCGACCTTTGAAATATTTAACATAAATATTCACAATTGTATGATCGATTCAGGTGCCTCATCAAATGTGATGCCATTTAATGTGAAACGTTAAATGCCAAATCTAAAAAATATGATATCCAAATCATATAGTTGGATAGATAAAGTGTCAAGGTTATGGTAGAATTGAAAAATGAATTAATAAGGTTGGATTCCAATGCAAAAGTTCATCAAACAATAGACATTATTGTGGTAGACATCCCAGAAACATATGGAATCCTATTGAGTACAGTCTGGTCTGCACTTATGAATGGATATTTTTCCACTGATTGGTATCATATGTGGTTGCCCTATAATGGAAAACAAAATTAGATAAGAATTGAAAGGGAGAAATACGTGAAACATGTGGTCACATATCTAAATGATTCAAATGAGTCAATAATTTTCAACCACTCGATTTTGGGGAATTACAACTTGGACACATTCTTTGGATATTTCACTACTGAAATATCTTTGCATGTGGAATCTCATATGCAATCTAAAATCCTTCATTGCAAACAAATTGTTGCGCTTGAATGCAATATATTAAGTAGGACAAATACCCATCCTAATGTACACATTGACCTAGTTGTAAAGACTAACTTTGATGTATATACTAGTTAAAATGATAAGATTAACTCTAATGTAGAGACTAACTTAGATCCATAAACTAATCCCAATGTAAATACTGACATGTGGACTCTATTATTTGATGGATCAACATCCAATGAGGGTGTAGGTGTTGGCTACATTCTCAAATACCCTAAAGGTAATGTGATTCTAATATCATGTAGACTTGAATTCCAATGCACCAATAAAACTATTGAATATGAAGCTCTAATTCAAGGATTAAGAAAGGCAGTGGATCTAAAAGACAAATTGATAAAGGTGTTTGGTGATTCTAAAATTGGCATAAGATAGGTAAGAAATATTATTCATTGCATTTATAGTCATCTCAACCACTACCAACAAGAGGTATGGGATCTAGTCAAGAACTTTGATGCTTTTAATATCAATCCTATTAATCATTCTTTATATTCAAACACAGACCTATTAGCTAATGTTGCTTCTAGGTTAATTCCATCATATGAATCAATTCCTAAAACATTTTATGTGGAATTGTTATACAAGCCCTTAGTACTTGAGAACATAAACAATTGGATGGTTTTTGAAGATGATCAACAGATCATCAATTTCCTACACGCAAAATATTCTTTTAAAGATTCATCCATTGATGAAATTCAACATGATCAAATTCGAATTGTCTAACTAAAGTTCCTGCAAAACAATCAACTAAGGAAAAAATGATTCTAACAAATGTTATTCCAAAGCTAGTGGTGATACTAGAGAAGTCATATGATTTACAATATAATTTCAAAAAGGTCGCCAATTGTAATACCAATAGCTCATATATGAAATATGAGGTGATAAACCTCAGAACAGACAACAATCCTCAAATTGTCAACCTGGGCACCAACTTCTCTTCAACAAAAAATAAAGCCTAACATTAAGCTCTTTAGAGAATACACAGATATTTTTTGTTGGGCATATGATGATCTCAAAACATTTGATACTAAGATCATTCAACACATTATACCAATTAAGCCTCAAACAAATCCCTTCCAGCATAAATTCAAGAAGATGCATCCAAACTTAGAACCCATAGTGAAAGGAGAATTGAATAAGATATTGGCTACCAAGATTATCTTCCCCGTTAGACACACTCAATGGATTTCCAGTATAGTACCTATCAAGAAGAATAATGGAGACATTAGTTTATCTATAAACTTCAGAAATTTAAATAGGGCTTCATAGAAAGATAATTACCCTATGCCCCCCATGGAGAAGATCTTACAATGTGTCTCTGGATTTGAGATGCTTTCTCTCTTAAATGGTTTCTCAGGATATAATCAAGTATTGGTTTCCCATGATGATCAGTTGAAGACTGCATTCAAGACAAAGTGGGGAACTTATACATACAAAAAAATGCCATTTGGACTCATAAATGTTAGAGCAACTTTCTAGAGAGCTATGCACATAAAATTTAAAGGGATAATGGGAAAGTGTGTTTTAGTGTATCTTAATGATGTCTATAATGGCCCAATTTACTAAAGAATTATACAAGAAAAAATTAGCCACATTTAATAATCAAATCTACTACTAAATTACCAACAATGAACCCAAATAACCATTGATTCTTCAATAAATCACTAAGAGGTGAGGAACACACTTGTGTTGAAGAACCTAATTTACCTGCAACCTGATGACTTCATAGTATTAGCTATACATTCATCCATCATTCGGTTGGAAAACCTGGAAAAAAACAAAAAAAGGTGAGGGATGACTGTCCACCTAACCATAGACCTTGCTACTTAATCTTTAGTAGCAAGTCTCCCCCGAGTCCTCAATTTACTACTAAGTTGGCAATATTAAGCCTTGTTCTCTCTATAGATGAACCAAAGAGAGATGTCATTTTCTCATCCTTTTCCATCTTTATATAGAGTCCATCCATGATAAAGAAACCAATCCTTAGGATCCATTATTTAATTATTTATTATACTTTAGGGTTTCTCCATTAATTACAATTACATATTTTACCATTCTCTTTAATTACCCAAATATCCATAATAAATACGTATTATGACCCCTTTAAGATAATTATTATATACTTATTTATTATTATTTATTCTAATAAAAATGTATTGTGTGCATTTTAGAAGAATTATTATATTCCTGATATTATTATTATTTATATTTATGAATGTCATCATTATTTAGTCAATATATCCACTACACAAGTTGATGGATATAATTCTTACTTTCACTAGCTAGTGCCATCTTGTAGCAAAATAACTCTTTAATATGTCCAAATTAGTTGATTGATGTTGAATACAAAATATCCATCATGAGAAAATTTGGAAAACCCTAGCTTCCCTCAGCCTCAAGGTCAACATGCCCCATCTACTCATCACTATAAATTTCAAACCTACCACAGTTGGGCTTGGATTTTGATGTCAAATTCAATTTTTACTAACCTGTGTGTGAGGCAATATTGATTGAACATGAACATGAATGTATGAATAAAGTTTGGATGCCTACTAAAATCTATATGCGTCTTGACTCTTTTTTATGCGTACTGTGTTTGCCCACACCCATGCTCATATGAGTTCTAGGCCCGAAGGTTCATATTCAGATTCCCATCTCTGTTGTTAGGTTTGCATCGGGATTTTATCTCTCTTCATCTATAATCAAGCATCCCAATATTTCCATTAAAATATCATCCAATACCGGACATTAATAATATTCAACATAAAATCCCAAAAAAAAAAAATTATCTTTTAAAATGGGTTCAGTTCGAAGGAATCCAAACATTTTAGGAAGAACCTATAGAATGGAAAATTGGAGTTGATCAAATAAACTTGGAAAGATTTTTTATTCCTTAACCAAACTTGGAATTTCTACATGAATAATTATGTGGTTACCTTTGAGAATATCAGTGTCTAAATTTGAATGGCACATATATTTAGTCAGAGGTAAGCCTCATCCCATTCATGTTTTAAAGCCTCTTACTAAGTTTCTAACCTCCATGCCATTGTTTGAGGCTTGAACAAATCAATATCTCCATGAATGCATTATCCACCCTATGTTATTTGTCACATTTGAGCCCACCTGTTGCTGCGATTCCAGGATTTTGTTTGTATGCTCCATTGAAATGTTTCCTATGGTAATATCCATGAAATGCATCAGCTAGTTTGGTGATATTGTACAATGAAAGTAAATTCAATACTTTGGAAATAACCACCTCTTGCTCTTCTAACATCTCCATCGATTTGCACAAAAGTTGTCTATGTTTGAGCTCAATACAAAATAAAATTATGGATTTGCAGCACAATTATGTGGAGACTGCATTAGATTTGAAGTGCTTGGTTCAACAATAATAATATTCTCAATGGACGTTGATCTTGTCACTTATGGAGTTGGGATATCCATCATCTACACAACACATGGAAACAATTAATGGTCCTTAGATTGTAATACAAATAATCCAGGGTTATAAAATGTTGCTTGAGAAAATTGGATATTTTCATAGGGATGATACTTATGTTAATATTGTATTCTCCTCACATTTGTATCATTTGTATCATGCATCATCACATTTGTATCATGCATCATCACATTTGTATCATGCATCAACCTGAGTGGTCCTAATGGTTAAGAAAAAAAAAATTCTCCTAAGGTCACATGTTCAAATCCAGAGGGGGTAGGGTATGTATACCTCTGTAGACTTTACCAGTAAATCGCTAACTAAAATCCGTTGGATTTTACTTAAGTTATGAAATACCACACCATGTTTCAAATGAGTATCTCTCTGAACTGGTTGTTTTTAGATATAATTCAAGAATGTTATCTTTGAATGTGTTACGATGTATTGTATGGTCTGTTTATGAACCAAAGGAGTATCTGGTTAATATGCAACGGTTGTACCAATGGACTCTTGATGAATTTATTCCTGAGTTTTATCCTCGGGTTTTCTATTCCATTCATGTAGGAATGAGTGACCTTGTAGTACCATCGTGGGAATCCAAACCAACCTAGAAGATTGTATTTCATTACATCATGCAAATTTAGAAAGTGATCAAGTATCTGTGAATCTGCATCATTGGATTGACTTGAAATTTGATTACAAGTTATCTAGTGAGGATGCTATTGCAGCAAATAATGTCACTTTTTTACATTTTTCACCTACAGTTCCCAGGTCAATGGTGTGACGTCAAATTTTTACCAGACCTCACCTAATGCGCAAATGTATTTCAAAAAGACTACAAGATGCATGGAAAGGTTTAACAGATTTTGAATGTCAAACATTGGAATGTACAAACGAAAGCATGTCCAAAACAATTTTGTATATCTCATCTCAGGGAAAGTATAGGAAAGGGTCTGGAATATAAATTCTAAGTGATATCGATGGAAAATGTCACAAGACAGAGGTCTAACTCAAAATATGTCGGAATATTTTGGATATATCGAACAGGGTTTAACTAGGAATTTATTGGAATATCAACAATATATTGGAGAGATATACAACACTGGTCCAAAACAATTTTGCAAAGTGTTCTAGATCCTGAACATGTATCCTGTGACAACAATATTCATTCTAAAAGGGACATTTTTTCATTGTCGGCATCTTTGGAAGAACTTGAAAAAATGATATTGTTCACTGAATCATCAAGGGATTCTCCTCCATGCTATAGGCTTATCTTAGCAAGTTCTCTTAATAACATTGCCAATCTATAGAGTTTTATAGAATTAAAATCCCATAAAAGAGTTGCAAAAGTTATACCTAGTACCTTTTCAAAACTGTCATGTGGGGGATTAAACTACAAAAGCCCGGAATAAGTGTTTAAATGTCTAGCCTTATCATAAGCATTCTTGTATGTTTTGTCTAGTTTTAGTTTTGTTATATCGATATGTTAGTAGTACACTCACAGACCTGTAATACGTGGAACTAGATATGCAGCCTTAGTTTCTTCATGTGGAATGTTCTTTACTTTCAACAATGATAGAGCTATTTTATTTTTCTAGGTCATCAACGATAAAGTTGTTCTCTTTTTCTAGGTCATCAATGGAAACGAATTTGGAAAGGTGGATTTGAGGTTATGTATTTTATGGATAACATCCTTAAGAAGTAGATTTTGAATTATGTTGTCAGTGGTCTAGTGGAAATCTAAGCATGCCATATAAGGTAGAGTTGACATAGGTGGGAGGATGGAATAACACAAGGTTGGAGGAAGGTTGAGACATCCCACTTTTTTCCTTACCAAAGATTGTAGTGATGCTAGTGTGAACTATGGAGGTCATCTCCGATCGTTTCCGTTGTATATAGTGTTTAAGGGATATTTCCCCGTGCCTTGGGTCAAGTCACAACAGAGCAAGACCGAACTTAGAAGATTGAACCAAACCCTGTATATATATCAATGCATACAAGAAATAACTATTTTTATAAGGAGGGAGAGAGAGAGAAAGAAAGAAGGGAAGGCCTCACACCTTAAATCTTTTGTTCGATGTCAATCCCCACTCTCACTTCTTGAAGCACTCTTGATCTCTGTCGGAACTAGCTTGCAATAGGAAACCAATAACATGTTGCTACAAGGTAGTTATACATTCAAATAACATATATCATGTGGATGGATTCAAATATATAGGAAAGAAATTAGAATATAATATTACAATGAACCATTAAACACACAATAGGAGGTAAAGAGAACTCTTGTATTACCAACAATGTGAGAAAGGTAGTTACAACCTAATTCATCTTGTTCGGAGCCAACTGCCCTAAGTTCCTCCAAATACCTTCAAGAATCAACTAAAGAGGTGAGGCTCTTCCTTGGATAACGCAATAGGGATAGGAACACACCCTGTAGTTATAAAGAGAAGGAAGGAACAATGGAAAATGAGTTTCCAGGTATGGGATGTTACTTAGAGAATGAAGGAGTTTAGAGAAGCTTGCTAAACAAATTCCAGCATGATCTTCTGTTGAAATTACTAAGACAATTGAGAGGGGGGTTGAATCAGTTGTTACTATAATTAAACAATCTTAAGTCTATTAAATGATTTTTAATCTTTCATCAAGTGACCATCAATATTATACATCATATGAACAACATAAATAATGAGTATCAATCACGCATAAAATATACACAGAGACATATTTTCATGAGGAAACCCATAAAGGGAGAAAACCTCTTCTTCTTTGAAATGATAGGCAGTCTTTTAAGTTCTATACATCATCTATGTTTGAGCACCAACTCAAAGTGAGGCTACTACCTCTGTTTTACAATATCCAACTTGTAGATAGCACCAACTCTCTGGTTTCTCTAGCACCGACTAGAAGGAAGAACCAACTCCCTGAGTGTTCCAGCACCAACTGAATGGAAGCGCCTACTTCCACTTATACAAGCACCAACTTGCATACAGAAAACTCTGTGTTTTCCCAAGCACCACCCTACCACCCTGTTTTCTAGCCACAACTAGATGGAAGCTACAAATCCCAATATTCAAGCACCAACTCAAATATCAAAGGACCACATTCCTCCCTAGCACCACCCTTCCTACCTGATTAGGAGTAAAATGATCGAATAACCAACAACACAGGTGTTTCAATTCTTACCACTTCTCTTCTATCCTGCAATTCTTCTATGCTTCTATCTATTCTGCAATTCTGCTCTTCTTCAATCTATTCTGCAATTCTGCTCTTGCTTCTATCTATTTAGCATATGTTACTCATCTCTGAGTTTTATCTCACACTATGCATACTGTTGGTCTCACACTATGCATATTGTAATTTTCCCTTTCTTACAGTTCAACTCATTTTTCATTCAGAACAACCAACCATTCACAATCACTCCATATTTCTTTTATGCACTTCACACAACTTCAGTGACACCTCGAATCCCTTGGCCAACAACGCTTCAGCCACTTAATCTCCAACCATCCAAAAAAAATGATTCAGTTCTACTAACTTAATTGTAACTGAACAGTTAATCGTAAATATCAACAGTAGCCCTTTGATCAGATGCTCAAATAACTGGCACCGTTGGATTAAATCCGTAGGGTCTTTTGTTTATCCCATATGCCCACTGGCTATGACCATGGGCCTAATCAAGATGCGTTTCACATTTCACATTTTGGTAATCCTGTGTCAAAGGGTCTCAATGGTCCAAGTTGCGATCCCCGAAATGGAGCTTATCTCCGCTAGCTCCTCCCTCTCACATGACCATCGGGGGTGACCACAACCTACACCAAAAGTCATTTCACATTTCGCGAACTTATGAACTTCATCAAGCCTAATCAACGGTCGAGATCTCCAATGATCCGATGGTCCATATCTCATCGCAATCTTTCATTTCGAGATTCCTGCGATGAAGGGTCTCGACACTCCAAGTTGCGATCCTCGAAATGGAGCTTAGAAATTAACTCCTTCCCTTAAGCCTTCGATAATGTGACCTTGTCTATGACCACGGGCCATACCTTATCGCGATTTCGCATATCGCGAGTTGCAAGGTTAGAGCATTTCCTTCCTTTGACTTTCTAGTCAGCGAAAAGTTAATCCCTTGCCACATGTCCCTCTTGGATCAATGGTCAAGATCTTATCACGATTTCACAACTTCACAGGACTTTTTCATGCCTGATCAACAATCCATGATCTCCCTTTGAGCAATGACTCAGATTAAGTCATGGTTTCACATTTCAGGATTTCATAGGATAGAGCACCTCCTTTCTTTGACTTTCTAGTCAGTGAAATTCCAATCGCTCGACATGTGCCCTCTGTATCCAATGTTCCACAACATACCTCAATCCAAAGGTCCAGATCAATTCTCAGGATTTCACATATCGCAAGTTCCCACACCATGCTTCGTTGACTCCTCCAATGTGTAGGTCAGCGAAATTCTAGTCGCTTGCCACGTGTCCTTCTTGAAGATGGACGGTCCTCTTTCTTTCGGGATTTTATATGCCCACTTCATCTTGCACGTAAATACCATACTCCTTCTTATGGATCCAACAACGGTCGGTCTTCGGGCTCAGATCTGATGCCTGAGATCTATTTCCTTCTATTGTGCACTCCTCCTATCTGAATTCATATCTGACAGTCATCGGGAATTCTAAATCGGATCCAATGATCACTGTTGCTCTTCATTGTTGATCTTTCCATTGTCATGCCATTATCTCTGCGCTATTGATTGTGATCATCTTTGCCATCAATGACAAACACGCGTACTCTGCCTCTGTCTGAAAACATGCCAACAATATCCCCCTTTGGCATTGATGGCAATCCCTTGAAAAACATGAAACTATGCCACTATACATCCTTGAAGTTACTACCACTGTAGCATCCTTGAAATTACCACACTTGAAAAACATGCAACTATACCACTGTAGCATCCTTGAAATCACCACACTTTCTCCCCCTTTGACATCAATGTCAAAGAAGAAACACGCTCCCCCTGAGTTGTTGTGATACATACGCCCCCTGTCAACTATGAGCATCTTAGAAATACAACAAATATTCAATAAGTACTCCCCCTGACTAGGTGAACAGATTAGACGAAAGAAATTATAACCCCCAACTTTTGACGAAGATATCCAAAAGGGGTCACTGCTAACGGTTTAGTAAAGATATCAACTATATGTTATGTGGAAGGAATATAATTCAGTTGAATGAATCTGTTTGTAACTTTTTCTCTGAGAAAATGGTATTTTATTGGGATATTCTTAGTCTTGGAGTGAAGAACGGGATTCTTGGAGACACTAATGGCACTGGTGTTATCACAGTGAATTGTAATAAGAACAATATAGTTTACCTTCAAATCTGCAAGAGTTTGAATCATCCACAAAATCTGAGTGCAACAAGTAGCAACAACAATGTACTCTTCTTCCGTAGTTGATAAGGAAATAGATCTCTGCTTCTTACTAATCCATGCTACCAACGAGTCACCCAGGAAGAAGGCACCTCCACTGATGCTCTTTCTCTCATCCACACAATTTACCCAATTTGCATCTGAATAAGTAGTAAATTGGAAATTTTTATTTATGGGATACCATATACCATAAGTCATTGTCCCCTTTAAGTATTTGAATATCCTTGTGAAAGATACCAAGTGACTTTGTTTAGGAGCTAACTAATAACGACCTACTATTCCAACAACTTGCATTATATCAGAACGAGATGTTGTGATGTATAGAAGACTGCCTATCATTGATCGATATGTCCTTTGATCAAGATCGGGTGAAATGTCATCTTTAATGATCTTGCAACCAACCACCATAGGTGTACTATCAGGAGAAGAATCTTCCATCTGAAATTTCTTCAATGTCTCTTTCAAATATTTTTCTTGAGAGATAAAAATTACTGCAGAACTTTGTTTTACTTGTAAGCTAAGAAAATATGACAATTCTCCTATCATGGACATCTCAAACTCTGTTTGCATAGAGTTAGCAAACCACTGAACAGAGGAATCATTATTACACCAAAAAATAATGTCATCTACATAAATCAAAACAACTAGTAAATCATCACCTTCAATTTTTATGTAGAGATTGCTATCAACAATACCTTTCTTGAATCCCGTGTCTTGTAAAAATTTGTCCAGTCTATAATACCAAGATCATGGTGCTTGTTTCAGTCCATATAAATCCTTCTTCAACTTGCAGACATAATCATGGTTATTTGTCAATGAGAATCCTTCAGGTTGCTCCATATATACTTCTTCCTCTAGATCTCCATTAAGAAATGTTGATTTAACATCCATCTGATACACTTTAAAGTTATTATGACATGAATATAAAAGAAGCATTCTGATGGCTTCCAATCTTTCCACTGGTGCAAAATCTTCATCAAAGTCTTGACCTTCAACTTGTGCATACCCTTTATAGACCAATCTGTCTTTATTTCTAACAACTTGTCCTTTTTCATTCATTTTATTTTTGAACACCCACTTGGAACCTACTACATTCTTATCTTCAGGTCTAGGAACAAGCTCCCAAGTATTGTTCTTCTCAATCTAATCAAGCTCTTCATTCATAGCTCTAATCCAATCATTATGCTGGCTGGCTTCATAAAAAAAATTAGGTTCATTCATAGATAAAAAGGAAACATGAGATTGTTTTGAGTCTTTAATCAATTTCCTTCTTGTTTGGACTCCTTTATTTATATCTCCAATTATCTGATTTTCAAGATGGTTCTTTCTAACAGTTCTGAGAGGTGAGTTTGTTTCTTTCTGTTGATTTATGTCAGCCTGAGTATTTGTATCTTCATCTGATTCAGATTCTTGTCTTTCTGATCCTTGGACCTGATCATCTTCATCTTCAATTATATATTTTGTGCTTGGTTCAACACTGCTTACATTTCTGACCAGGATTTCTTCATCAACTTTTATGTCTATACAATCAACTAGTTTATGCGGCCTCTTATTGTAACATCTGAACCCTTTACTGTTTGTAGCATAACCTAAGAAGATACCTTCATCAACCCTGTCATCATATTTGCCAATATTTTCATCATTATTCTTAATATAACATTTACTCCCAAAGACTTTAAAATGCTTGATTGAAGCAAGTCTTCCAAACCATAGTTCATAAGGAGTCTTGTCACTGTGCGGTATGAGATGTGCTTTGTTAAGGATATGAACAACTGTATGAATTGCTTCCACCCAATATGTCTGAGGTATGTTCCTTTCATTCATCATTGATCTTGCCATTTGTTGTACTGATCTATTATACCTCTCAACAACTCCATTTTGCTATGGAGTCCTTGGAATTGTGTACTCTCTTTTGATTCCATGTCTATCATAGAACTCTTTGAAGTCCCATGAGCTAAACTCTCCTCCTCTATCAGACCTTACTACTTTCAATATTTTTCCTATTTGATTCTTAGTTAGAGCCTTAAACACTTTGAATTTTTCAAATGCTTCAGATTTTTCCTTCAAAAAGGCAACCCATGTTAGTCTAGAATAATCATCAATAATCAACATAAAATAATTTTATTTTCCTGTACCTTATTTCCTTGATG
>ML781121.1:178966-197445 GCA_009831015.1 Picea engelmannii | reverse complement strand
CTTCAGATTTTTCCTTCAAAAAGGCAACCCATGTTAGTCTAGAATAATCATCAATAATCAACATAAAATAATTTTATTTTCCTGTACCTTATTTCCTTGATGGTCCACATAAATCCATATGTACTAACTGGAGAGGTTTTTCTATTGAAGGAAAGTTTTTAGATATGAACTGTGTCCGAGTAAGCTTTCCTGTCTGGCATGGTTTACAAACATAATCCTATGGATTTGATATCTTTGGAAGATCCTTTACTGCCCCACTATTTTTTAGCTTGATTATATGATCAAAATTTAAGTGTCCAATTCTCCTATGCCATAGCCAACTTTCATCATACTTGCTTAAGTGTAATTCTTCTTTTTCTTCTTTTAACACATAGACAATGTTTTATGTTCTTATCCCTTTTGAAACTAGCTATCCTGAATTCACAGATTTTATTCTACAATCTTTAGAGGTAAAAACGAATTCACATCCTCGGTCACATACTTGACTGACACTAAGCAGATTATGTTTCAGACCTTCTACAAACAACACATCTTGAGCTTTCCTTTTGCCATTACTCAAAATTACCATCCATTTACCTTTTATTTTTCCTGGTGCATCATTTCCAAAAGTTACATTCCCTGATTTGCTTTCACTTAGAGTTAGAAACTTACTTTTGTCTCCAGTCATATGTTTGGAACATCCACTATCAATATACCATGGATTCTTTTGTCTTTGGGCTGATAACACTAGTCTACACTTGTTATCTTCTTTCTTCTTCCAAATCTTGAAATTTTCATCCATAGGATTCGAATCTGGCTTAAAATTCCTTAAGCGACAATCTGTAGCTTTATGTCCATAGTTATGATAGATGTAACATTCTGGTTCACTGAATAATAGATCATAACGATTTTTATGCTCATAATTGTTGTTATGTTTCACCTGTGTCCTTCCTCCATCCATCACATGATTTATAGTATGTGATCGTTTGTTTCTTGGTTGTCTCAATCTTTGTTGTGGCAGATAATTATTCCTTGAGTATCTTGATTTCAAATATCTAGATCTTAAAGAACAGTTTACAGCTTTGTAACCAAAGTTAGAACAAAAAAAACAATAACCATAGAAAAAACCTTTGTATCGGAAAAAAGGTTGTAGTCGATTTCTTCCAAGCTGATGATTTCTTTGATCAGAAAATGTGTTTGTGTTATTTCTTTGATCTACGGATTTGGTTCTGGTACTTTTTCTTTCATTCCTTCATGGTGGCTGATTTTCTTTCTGTGTTTCTATAGAGTGTTTGTTGTCAATGATTGTAGATTTGACAAACTTGATGGGTTCTATATTACTTGGATGATCACTACTTGATCCTTCTTCATAGCCCAAGCCAGCTTTCAACTTTGGATTCCTTTGCTGATTTAGAATGGAAGTTAATTCTTATGAGGCTTTAATACTTGGCAGATTTTGATGATACAATGCCTTAAACTTCTCCATTTCTTTTCTGGTTTTTACTATCTCTTCTTCTAAGGCTTCACACCTCGCTTTATTCTCTGACAACTGTTGTTACAGTATGTATTCTATTTTCTTTGCCTCTTCTAACTCCACTTTTAGTAGAGAAAAATTTTCATCAGGTTTTTCACCATTCATTTTAAATTGCATCAACAATTATTTTTGTTTTCTCTTCTTACATCTGAGTCTATCAATTTCTTCCAAAGCACTGATTAATTCACCTTCCTTATCCAACACAACTTATTCATCATCCACTTCACCTCCTGTGTGTTCATCATAAAAATCTCCCATAGCCATAAGCATAAACACTTAGCTTCAGCAAGTCCATTCAAGATAGCATTCATTCCCTTAGCATTAAAGCTAAATTATAACTTATCATCCTTGGAAGCCATCACAACAGGCTTTGTATATCCAGTCTCTACTACATCCCAAACATCAACACCTAAGGCCATTAGGTATGTTCTCATTCTAAACTTCCAAAAGGAAAAATTTGTTCCATCAAATAGAGGAGGCTTAATGGCTGAAGTCCCTTCATGACTTGTCATGTTTAAGCTTACAAATCTACCTTTAAATAAAAGGAACCCTCTATGATACCAATTGTTGAAATTACTAAGACAACTGAGAGGGGGGGTGAATCCGTTGTTACTATGCTTAAACAATTTTAAGTCTATTAAACCATTTTTAATCTTTCATCAAGCGACCATCAATATTATACATCATATGAACAACATAAATAATGAGCATCAATCACATATAAAATATACATAGATGCAGATTTTCACGAGGAAACCCATAAAGGGAGAAAACCTCTTCTTCTTCGAAATGATAGGCAGTCTTTTAAGTTCTGTACATCATCCATGCTTGAGCACCAACTCAAAGTGAGGCTACTACCTCTATTTTACAAGCTCCAACTTGTTGAGAGAACCAACTCTTTGGTTTCTCTAGCACCAACTAGAAGGAAGCACCAACTCCCTAAGTGTTCCACCACCGACTAAATGGAAGCACCTGCTTCCACTTATACAAGCACCAACTTGCATACATAAAACTTTGTGTTTTCCCAAGCACCACCCTACCACCCTGTTTTCTAGCCACAAATAGATGGAAGCTACAATCCCAATATTGAAGAACCAACTTGAATATCAGAGGACCACAGTCCTCCCTAGCACCACCCTTCCTCCCTGATTATGAGTAAAATGATAGAATAACCAACAACGCAGGTGTTTCAATTCTTACCACTTCTCTTATGTCATGCAATTCTTCTATGCTTCTATCTATTCTGCAATTCTTCTTTGCTTCAATCTATTCTGCAATTTTTCTCTTTCTTCTATCTATTCAACATCTGTTACTCATCTCTGAGTTTCATCTCACACTACGCATATTGTCGGTCTCACACTGCACATACTGTAATTTTCCCTTTCTTACAGTTCAATTCATTTTTCATTCAGAACAACCAACCATTCACAGTCACTCCATATTTATTTTATGCACTTCACACAACTTCAGTTACACTTAAAATCCCTGGGCCAACAACGCTTCAGCCACTTAACCGCTAACCATCCAAGAACCATGATTTGGTTTTGCTAACTGAATCATAACTGAACAGTTAATTGTAAATATCAACAGTAACCCTACAATCAAATGCTTAAATAAACAACACCATTGGATTAAATTTGTAGGCTCTTGTGTTTATCCCATATGCCCATTGGCTCTGACCATGGGCCTAATCAAGATGCATTTTTCATTTCGCATTAAAGCAATCCTGTGGCGAAGGGTCTCGATGGTCCAAGTTTTGATCCCCAAAATGGAGCTTAGCTCCGCTAGCTCCTCCCTCTCACATGACCATCGGGGGTGACCACAGCCTACACCAAAAGGCGTTTCACATTTTGTGAACTTATGAACTTCATAGAGGCTGATCAACGGTCGAGATATCCAATGATTCAATGCTCCAGATCTCATCACGATCTTGCATTTCGGGATTCTTGTGATGAAGGGTCTCAACACTCCAAGTTGTGATCCCCAAAATGGAGCTTAGCAATTAACTCCTTCCCTTAAGCCTTCAACGATGTGACCTTGTCTATGACCATGGGCCAGACCTTATTGCGATTTCACATATCATGAGTTGCAAGGTTAGAGAATTTCCTTGTTGTGAGTGGGAAATCCCTCTACGGACTAGCACTTAAGGTTTTATCATGCATGCAGAAAATACCTAAAGATTCCTACTTTCTACCGTCATCCCGGACCTAATCCCCATTATTCTTAAAAAAGTATGTAGTTAAGAAGATCAAGTGAGCATACCTTATTTCGAGCATTTGATATCAATCCTTCTTCACACTTGGTATCTCTTTGACTACATCTCTCCTCCCAAGGCTGACCTGCATTCACACAAAACAAACAAAGAACTCGACATGCATTTGATCTATAGATTAATGGGTTAGATATTTAATCAATATGTATGCAATAAACCATGAAAACCTCATATGGTTTATGATGAAGTTGGCCACTACTCCATGAACCTGGTCCTAGGCTCCTCTTCAACTATCCTCTAACTTCTTTGCTCTATACTTCTCTTTGCATAAGGATGGCTAAAGGTTGGGACAAAGGGAATGTGCAATCGGGTATAGTTTCTTTACTATGATTCTCATATTCCAAATGGGACCCCTAACCCTTCTTTTATAGGTTACAAGAAGCTAGGTATTTGGTCGAATTTCCAGCCATGCATGGCCGAAAGGTTTAGTTAACTTACCCAAAGTTGTGTGTTCCCTCAACAACTTTCCTTTTTTCGTGATTTTTTAGGTACATGTGGGTTGTCTTGGGTTAGCTAGCGTGTACACACGTGCAGTAATGTAGTAGAGCACGTGGGCCTTTATAAAAGGGGTTTTTAAGAAGAGTTGTTCAGCAATGATTTGGCAAAGAAGGAATCTGAGATGGCCTGATGCCAGGTAAGCATGTCTAGTTCAAATTAGGGTTATAACAGATGCCCCATAATGTGTGAGGTCAGAAGAGCATCTGATGGTCGAAATACATTAACAATATTCATCAATGTGTCGAACAAGTGAGCCTAGGGACCAGAAATCGAGAGGTGTCGTTTGCAAAATAATAATTGTCTCACCTAGGCGAGCATACCCATGCTCGAGATAAAATAAAATCATGGCTACCAATCAAATACACTATAGATCCATGTCATATAACTATATAAAGTGTAGACACGATCAATACACAACAGAGCTACATCTCGAAATCAAAAAGATATACGTGTAGAGTATCCATCTTCTAGAAGCTGATAAGGCCTGATGGCTGGAGATGAGGTCTTCAGAGCTTGAGCTTAAAAGAAGACCTGTTATGTTTTTTGGGAGTCCCGAGAGTGAGGTCAAGAGTGAAAAGGAATCATGCAAATGAGGCACAAACTTGTAATCAAGAAAAACAAAAAGGACTCCCGAGCCTACAGTCTTTAGTGACAGCATGGACACCATAACGCAACCAGAATCTACCTAGGGCATCCATGTTCCAGTAAGCTCTACTACCAAATCGTGACACTTCTAAAGCAACAATGATGGTTATGTGTCACAACCTGATGGGATTGATCCTATGGAAAATGGATAAATACAACGAGATACAAAAGTCGGGGTGGAAACCTAACCTATATGCTCAAGTTGATCATCTGAGATTTTTCCCATGGACCGTCAAAAGTGACACAAAACTCCAAAAAAATGTCCTGATACCTGATAATAACCTTCCAACTGTACTCCTGAATCACTCTAAATGGTTTTCAGTTTAAAGAAAATGATAAGGGGGGCCAAAAAAGTGACAAAAAGGGGCCAAAAATTCTATAAATAGAAGCTGGCAACTCATTATCACCATTGTTCATTTGGAAATTGACTCTAGAGAAAAAAAAACCCTTTGATAAAAGTGGTGATTCTAAGAGATACAGTGGACGAAACAACCATCCATCTAGACCAAGTAAGTATAAACTCTCTCCTCTTGCAATTTAAATCTTTATTTATGCTTTTGGTTTCAAGTTTTGGGGGGGTGTCGACCTTCAAAAGGTCGGCCCTAGGTCCATGCGGTCTGTCTTATGACAGGCCGCGTGTACACTCAGGCAGGGGAAAAACTACATGAGTGTACACGCGACTATCATCATTATAGCCCACATATCGCTAGTTGCAAGGTTAGAGCATTTCCTTCCTTTGAATTTCCAGTCAGCAAAAAGTTAATCCCTCGCCACATGTCCCTCTTGGATCAACGGTCAAGATCTTATCGTGATTTTGCAACTTCATGGGCCTTCGTCATGCCTGATCAATGGTCCATGATCTCCCTTTGATCAACAACTCAGATTAAGTCGTGGTTTCTCATTTCGCAATTTCATAGGATAGAGCACCTCCTTTCTTTGACTTTACAGTCAGCGAAATGCCATTCACTTGCCATGTGCTCTCTGCATCCAATGTTCCACAACATACCTCGATCCAAAGGTCCAGATCAATTCTCAGGATTTCGCATATCGCAAGTTCCCACACCATGTTCCGTTGACTCCTCCAATGTGCAGGTCAGTGAAATTCTAGTCGCTTGCCACGTGTCCTTCTTGAAGATGGACGGTCCTCCTGCTTTCGGGATTTTGTAGGCCCGCTTTATCTTGCACATAAAGACCATTCTCCTTCTTACGGATCCAACGACGACCGATCTTTGGGCTCATATCTGATGCCTGAGATCTCTTTTCTTCTATTGTGCACTCCTCCTATCTGAATTCAGATCTGACGATCATCAAGAATTTTGAATGGGATCCAACAATCATTGTTGATCTTGCCATTGTCATGCCATTGTTGCTGCACTACTGATCGTGTTGATCTTCGCCATCAATGACAAACACGCATACTCTGCCTCTGTCTGAAAACATGCCAATAATCTCCCCCTTTGGCATTGATGGAAACCCCTTGAAAAACATGCAACTATACCACTGTGGCATCCTTGAAATTACTAACATTGTAGCATCCTTGAAATTACCACACTTGAAAAACATGGAACTATACCACTATAGCATCCTTGAAATTACCACACTTTCTCCCCCTTTAACATCAATGTCAAAGAAGAAACATGCTCCCACTGAGCTATTGTGATACATACTCCCCCTGTCAACTATGAGAAGCTTAGAAATACAACAGATATTCAATAAGTACTCCCCTTGACTAGGTGAATGGATTAGACGAAAGAAGTTATAACCCCCAAATTTTGAAGAAGATATCCAAAAGGGTTTGCTGCTAACGGTTTAGTAAAGACATCAGCTATATGTTGTGTGGAAGGAATATAATTCAGCTGAACGACTCTATTTGTAACTTGTTCTCTAAGAAAATGGTATTTTATTGGGATATGCTTAGTCTTGGAGTGAAGAACAGGATTCTTGGAGACACTAATGGCACTGGTGTTATCACAGTGAATTGTAATCGGAACAATATAGTTTACCTTCAAATCTACAAGAGTTTGAATTATCCACAAAATTTCAGTGCAGCAAGTAGCAACAGCGATGTACTCTGCTTCTATATTTGATAAGGAAATAGATCCCTACTTCTTATTAATCCATGCTACCAACGAGTCACACAGGAAGAAGGCACCTCCACTGGTGTTGTTTCTCTCATCCACACAATTTGCCCAATCTGCATCTGAATAAGTAGTAAACTAAAAATTCTGATTTCTGGGATACCATAGACCATAAGTCATTGTTCCCTTCAAGTATTTGAATATCCTTGTGATTTTTACCAAGTGAATTTGTTTAGGAGTTGACTGATAACGACCTACCATTCCAATAGCTTGCATTATATCAGGATGGAATGCTGTGATGTACATAAGACTGTCTGTTATTGATCGGTATGTCCTTTGATCAACATTGGGTGAAATGTCATCTTTACTGAGCTTGCAACCAACCACAATAGGTGTACTAACAGGAGAAGAATATTCCATCTGAAATTTCTTCAACATCTCTTTCAAATATTTTTCTTGAGAGATAAAAATTCCTGCAGAACTCTGTTTTACTTGTAAGCCAAGAAAATATGACAATTCTCCTATCATGGAAATCTCAAACTCTGTTTGCATAGAGTTAGAAAACCACTGAATAGAGGAATCATTATTACAACAAAAAATAATGTCATCTACATAAATAAAAACAACTAGTAAATCACCACCTTCAGTTTTTATGTAGAGATTGCTATCAACAGTACCTTTCTTGAATCCTTTGTCTTGTAAAAATTTGTCTAGTCTATAATACCAAGCTTGTGTTTCTTGTTTCAGACCATATAAATCCTTCTTCATCTTTTAGACATAATCATAGTTATATGTCAATGATAATCCTTCAGGTTGCTCCATATATACTTCTTCCTCTAGATATCCATTAAGAAATGTTGATTTAACATCCATCTGATACACTTTAAAGTTCTTATGACATGAATATGCAAGAAACATTCTGATGGCTTCCAATATTGCCACTGGTGAAAAAATTTCATCAAAGTCCCGACCTTCAACTTGTGCATACCCTTTACAGACCAATCTGGCTTTATTTCTAACAACTTGTCCTTTTTCATTCATTTTATTTTTGAACACCCACTTGGAACCTATTACATTCTTTTCTTCAGGTCTAGGAACAAGCTCCCAAGTATTGTTCTTCTCAATATGATCAAGCTATTCATTCATATCTCTAATCCAATCATCATGTTGGCTAGCTTCATCAAAATTTTAAGGTTCATTCATAGATAAAAAGGCAACATGAGATTGTTCTGAGTCTTTAATCAATTTCCTTCTTGTCTGAACTCCTTTATTTATATCTCCAATTATCTGATTTTCAGAATGGTTCTTTCTCACAGTTCTAAGAGGTGAGTTTGTTTCTTTCTGTTGATTTATGTCAGCCTGAGTATTTGTATCTTCATCTGATTCAGATGCTTCTCTTTCTGATCCTTGGACATGTTCATCTTCATCTTCAACTATATATTTTGTGCTTGGTTCAACACTGCTTACCTTTTTGACCGGGATTTCTTCATCAACTTTTATGTCTATACAATCAACTAGTTTATGCAGCCTCTTATTATAACATTTGTACCCTTTACTGTTTGTAGCGTAACTTAAGAAGATACCTTCATCAGCCCTGCCATCATATTTGCCAATATTTTCATCATTATTCTTAATATAACATTTACTCCCAAAGACTTTAAAATGCTTGATTGAAGCAAGTCTTCCAAACCATAGTTCATAAGGAGTCTTGTCACTGTGTGGTCTGAGATGTGCTTTGTTAAGGATATGAATAGCTGTATGAATTGTTTCCACCCAATATGTCTGAGGTATGTTCCTTTCATTCATCATTGATCTTGCCATTTGTTGTACTGATCTATTCTACCTCTCAACAACTCCATTTTGCGGTGGAGTCCTTGGAATTGTGTATTCTCTTTTGATTCCATGTTTATCACGGAACTCTTTGAATTTCCATGAGCTAAACTCTCCTCCTCTATTAGACCTTATTTCTTTCAATATTTTTCCTGTTTGATTCTCAGTTAGAGCCTTAAACACTTTGAATTTTTCAAATGCTTCATATTTTTTCTTCAAAAAGGAAACCCATGTTAGTCTAGAATAATCATCAATAATCAACATAAAATAATTTTCTTTTCCTGTACCTTCTTTCCTTAATGGTCCACATAAATCCATATGTACTAACTGGAGAGGTTTTTCTATTGAAGGAATTTTTTTAGATTTGAATTGTGTTCGAGTAAGATTTCCTATCTGGCATGGTTTACAAACATAATCATATGGATTTGATATCTTTGGAAGATCCTTTACTGCCCCACTATTTTTTAGCTTGATTATATGATCAAAATTTAAGTGTCCAAGTCCCCTATGCCATAGCCAACTTTCATCATACTTTCTTAAGTGGCATTCTTCTTTTTCTTCTTTTAACACATAGACATATTTTTTTGTTCTTATCCCTTTTGCAACTAGCTGTCCTAAATTCACAGATTTTATTCTACAATCTTTAGAGGTAAAAATGACTTCACATCCTCGGTCACAGACTTGAATGACACTAAGCAGATTATGTTTCATACCTTCTACAAACAACACATATTGAGCTTTCCCTTTGCCATTACTAAAACTTACCATTCCTTTACCTTTTATTTTTCCTGGTGCATCATTTCCAAAAGTTGCATTCCCTGATTTTCTTTCACTTAGAGTTAGAAACTTACTTTTGTCTCCAATCATATGTTTGGAACATCCACTGTCGATATACCAGGGATTCTTTTGTCTTTGGGATAATAACACTAGTCTACACTTGTCATCTTCTTTCTTCCTCCAAATCTTGAAATTTTCAGCAGTAGGATTCGAATCTGGCTTAAAATTCCTTAAGCGACAATTTGTAGCTTTATGTCCATAGTTATGACATATGTAACATTCTGGTTCACTGAATAACAGATCATAATGATTGTTGTGCTCATAATTGTTGTTATGTTTCACCTTTGTACTGGAAAAAAAGTTGTAATCGATTTCTTGCAAGTTGATGATTTCTTTGATTAGAAAATGTGTTTGTGTTATTTATTTGATCTACAGATTCGGTTCTGGTACTTTTTCTTTCATTCCTTCTTGGTGGATGATTTTCTTTCTTTGTTTCTACAGAGTGGTTGTTGTCAATGATTGTAGATTTGAAAAACTTGATGGGTTATGTATTACTTGGATGATCACTACTTGATCCTTCTTCATATCCCAAGCCAGCTTTCAACTTTGGTTTCCTTTGCTGATTTAGAATGGAAGTTAATTCTTCTGAGGCTTTAATACTTGGCAGATTTTGGTGATACAATGCCTTAAATGTCTCCATTTCTTTTCCGGTTTTTACTATCTCTTCTTCTAAGGCTTCACACCTCGCTTTCTTCTCTGACAACTGTTGTATTAGTATGTCTTCTATTTTCTTTGTCTCTTCTAAATCCACTTTTAGTAGAGAAAAATTTTCATCAGGTTTTTCACCATTCATTTTAAACTGCATCAACAATTGTTTTTATTTTCTCTTCTTACATCTGAGTCTATCAATTTCTTCCAAAGAACTAATTAATTCACCTTCCATATCCACCACAGCTTCTTCATCTTCCATTTCACCTCATGTGTGTTCATCATCAAAATCTCCCATAGCCATAAGCATAAAATCATTCACTTTGTTTTCACATGATGAATCACTATCTATGTCTTCTGAGGAATTGTCATTGTTTGCACACAAGATTTTCTTTTTACTATATTTCTTGAATTTGTACTTCTTTTCATCATCAGATTTCTAGTTTTTTTTCCAGTGGGGGCACTTAGAAGAAAAATGACCTATCTTACCACAGTTAAAACATTTGAAGGGAATCTTGCCTTGATATTTTCCTGATCCTTTCTTTAACCTTCTCACAAATTTTGCCTCAATATCATCTAAATCTGAATCAACATTATTGTCTTCTTTAAAAGATGCTTCTCTAGTAATGGATTTATCTTTGCTAATTCTCATTTCATATGCAGTTAGAGTTCCTAGGAGTTTATCAATGGACAAAGTTTTAAGATCATTTAGTTCTTCTATTGTAGAGATTTTTGGATTAAATTTATCAAGCAGAGATCTTAAAATCTTTTGAACTAAAAATGATTCTTCAATCTTCTCACCAAGACCCTTCATGGCATTCACAAGTTCTTCAACTCTTAAAAAATACTTGCTAACTGTTTCATCTTCATTCATCTTTAGTTGTTCAAACTTCAACCTATATGTTTGGAGTTTGGCATCTTTTACTTTCTCATTTCCTTCATAACTATTAATAAGTTTATCCCACATAGCTTTAGCAGTTTCAAGATGCATCACCTTTACAAACTCAGCTTCAGCAAGTCCATTCAAGATAAAATCCATTCCCTTAGCATTAAATCTAAATTATAACTTATCATCCTTAGAAGTCAGCACAATAGGCTTTGTATATCCAGTATCTACTACATCCCAAACATCAGCACCTAAGGCCATTAGGTATGTTCTCATTCTAACCTTCCAAAAGGAAAAATTTGTTCCATCAAATAGAGGAGGCTTACTGGATGAAGTCCCTTCATGACTTGTCATGTTTAAGCTTACAAATCTACCTTTAAATAAAAGGAACCCACTCTGATACCAATTGTTGAAATTACTAAGACAACTGAGAGAGGGGTTGAATCAGTTGTTACTGTGCTTAAGCAATTTTAAGTCTATTCAACCATTTTTAATCTTTCATCAAGTGACCATCAATATTATACATCATATGGACAACATAAATAATGAGCATCAATCACACATAAAATATAAACAGAGACAAATTTTCACGAGGAAGCCCATAAAGGGAGAAAACCTCTTCTTCTTCGAAATGATAGGCATTCTTTTAAGTTCTGTACATCATCTATGTTTGAGCACCAACTCAAAGTGAGGCTACTACCTCTGTTTTACAAGCTCCAACTTGTAGAGAGCACCAACTCTCTGGTTTCTCTAGCACTGACTAGAAGGAAGCACCAACTCCCTGAGTGTTCCAGCACTGACTGAATGGAAGCACCTACTTCCACTTATACAAGCACCAACTTGCATACAAAAAACTCTATGTTTTCCCAAGCACCACCCTGCCACCCTGTTTTCTAGCCACAGCTAGATGGAAGTTACAACTTCCAATATTCATGCACCAACTCGAATATCAGATGACCACAGTCCTCCCGAGCACCACCCTTCCTCCCTAATTATGAGTAAAATGATCGAATAACCAACAACGCAGGTGTTTCAATTCTTACAACTTTTCTTTTGTCTTGCAATTCTTCTATGCTTCTATATGTTCTGCAATTATGCTCGGCTTCAATCTGTTCTGCAATTCTGCTCTTGCTTCTGTCTATTCAACATCTGTTACTCATCTCTGAGTTTTATCTCACACTGCGCATACTGTTGGTCTCAAACTGCACATAATGTAATTTTCCGTTTCTTACAATTTAACTCATTTTTGATTCAGAACAACCAACCATTCACAGTCACTGCATATTTCTTTTATGCACTTCACACAACTTTAGTTACACCTTGAATCCCTGGGCCAACAACGCTTTTTCCACTTAATCACCAACCGTCCAAGAACCATGATTCAGTTCTGCTAACTGAATCATAACTGAACTGTTAACTGTAAAGATCAACAGTATCTCTTCGATCAGATGCTCAAATAACCAACACCATTGGATTAAATCCACAGGGTCTTGCATTTATCCCATATGCCCACTGGTTGTGACCATAGGCCTAATCAAGATCCACTTTTCATTTCACATTTCGAAAATCCTGTGTCGAAGGGTCTCGATGGTCCAAATTGTGATCCCCAAAATGGAGCTTAGCTCTGCTAGCTCCTCCCTTTCACATGACCATCGGGGGTGACCACATCCTACACCAAAAGGCGTTTCTCATTTCACAAACTTATGAACTTCATCGAGCCTGATCAACAGTTGAGATATCCAATGATCTGATGGTCCAGATCTCATTGCGATATCACGTTTCGGGATTCCTGGATGAAGGATCTTGACACTCCAAGTTGCGATCCCCGAAATGGAGCTTAGCAATTAGCTCCTTCCCTTAATCCTTCGAATATGTGACCTTGTCTATGACCATGAGCTAGACCTTATCGTGATTTCGCATATCGCGAGTTGCAAGGTTAGAGCATTTCCTTCCTTTGACTTTCCAAACAACGAAAAGTTAATCCCTCACCACATGTCCCTCTTGGATCAACGGTCTAGATATTATCGTGATTTCGCAACTTCACGGGCCTTCATCATGCCTAATCAATGGTCCACGATCTCCCTTTGATCAATGACTCAGATTAAGTCGTGGTTTTTCATTTTGCGATTTCATAGGATAGAGCACCTCCTTTCTTTGACTTTCCAATCATCGAAATGCCAATCACTCGCCATGTGCCCTCTGCATTCAACGTTCCACAACATACCTCGATCTAAAGGTTCAGATCAATTCTCAGGATTTCTCATATCACAAGTTCCCACACCATGTTTCGTTGACTCCTCCAATGTGCAGGTCAGTGAAATTCTAGTCGCTTGCCACGTGTCCTTCTTGAAGATGGACGGTCCTCCTGCTTTTGAGATTTTTTAGGCCCACTTCATCTTGCACGTAAATACTGTGCTCCTTCTTATGGATCCAATGATGGTCGGTCTTTGGGCTCAGATCTGATGCTTGAGATCTATTTTCTTCTACTGTGCGCTCCTCCTATCTGAGTTCATATATGACGGTAATCGGGAATTATGAATGAGATCCAACTATCATTGTTGCTCTTCACTGTTGATATTTCCATTATCGTTGCGCTATTGATCGTGTTGATCTTTTCCATCAATGACAAACACGCATACTCTGCCTCTGTCTGAAAACATGCCAACATCTTGCACCTCAGTTATTCCTCTCATTCATGCCCCCAATGGTGCATTTATACCATCATTGAGAGGTTAAGGAAGTTGAATTATGTTTGGTGCAGGCTCAAGAAGGTTGGGAAACAAGCCCAACCAAAAACCCCACCCGAAAATGTGGAATTATTTTATTTTTCACATTTTTTAGGCATCTGCGAGCTATAAGCTAGCAAGGCATGGATTTCCGCATGTTGCACAAAGGTAATCCATGTATATAATAAAAAGTCATGTTTTTTAAGTGACTTAGATAAGGGAAGTTGGTATTTTGATTAGAAAGCTAGGGAAAAGGTTTGGGAAATGTCACAAATGCATAGATGTGGCAATTTGTGCTATAACATATAGCCATGAAGGTGTAGGGTTTTACCTCCCAATATCTTGACTAAGTGTGTAGTTTGTATCTCAATTTCACATTGATATATAAATTGGTTGGTTTCTAATGTCTATCTCTTAAAATTATATTCTGAGACGATGGATGATGACAACTTTAGTTCTGTGAAAAGCGTCTGACAAGGACAAGCCTCTATACAAATGTTCCTCTTGTATAGAAAAATACTAGATGAATTTTTTTTCTAATTTCTCTCCTACATTTTGTACAAAGTGTTCCCCAAAGCCACCAAGTAATACTATCATATAACATATTTCTCCAAGCATAATCAATGATACATCTTAGAAAGCATTAAAATTTAAACACTTCAGAGTTATCTTATCAAAGGATTAAGCAATGTAAAAAATATCTATACAATGTTTGTTCCAACTAAAAATACATCATGAAAGGTGAGTTAGGATGAAAAATATCCAAGTGATGCAAGGTTTGACACTTTAAAAACTCAGATCTAGCAATCTAGTTAAGTAGATGAAGCAATGAAAAATTTAAATTTCCTTTAAACAAAATAAAGAAAGAAAATTGTCCACTACTCCCAATTAAAGAAACAACATGTGAAGAGCATTACCCCATTAAGGAATAAGACCGCACAAACCCTAAACTTGAAAGGAAGAGCTAACATGGTGATTTAAAAATCTATAATTTAGCTAGACTTAGGGGCCAACAACCCTAGTTCAAGGATTTTATGATCGCGATCCAAATCACGTAGAGGCAAGAAATTCAACATCCAAATTCAAGGAAATACCATATCAACAACCAAGGCCAAACCCTCAAAATTAGACATACTTCACAACTGAAACCCTGAACCAAAAACATAATTCTACAGTTTCAGAATAGATCCAACAAATTTCTCAACTACAACTAGGATCGAAAGTACAAAAACACTTAAAAGCTACATTGTATTCCATATTCTAGCAGGTACAGTGACCCCAAACACAAGAAAAAAAATCTACTAAAGAAGGTTTGATAGATCAACCCCAAACTATTCATATTCTCTTGCCACACAATGGATCAACTTCAAAACCATATTTACATGTTTAGATCTATGGTCATGGATTCCATCTTGGAAGGCCCAATAGGCCCTAGGGTTGGAACTAGGCTCTGATACCATATGTAATGGCCCAGTTTACTAAATAATTATATAAGCAAATATCACTCATGTGTAATAATCATATCTACTACTGAATTACCAACAATGAACTTATTGAAGAACCCAATTTACATGTAACCTAGTGACTTCATAATCTTAGCCATACATTGATCCTTCACCTGGAAAACCTAGAAAACCACAACAAAATATGGGGGACAAGTCTTCACCCAACCGTAGACCTTGCTACTTAATATTTAATGTAGGTCTCCCCCGATCCCTCAATCTACTACTTGACCAACAATCTTAATCTGTGTTCTCTCTATAGACCAACCAAAGAGAGATGTTGTTTTCTCATCTTCTTCCCTCTTTGTATAGATTCCATCCATGGTAAAGAACCCAATCACTAGGGTCCATTATTTAATTATTTATTATACTTTAGTGTTTCTCCATTAATTAGAATTACTTATTTTACCATTCTCTTTAATTACCCAAATATCCATAATAAATACTTATAATAACCCCTTTAGTATAATTATTATATACTTATTTATTATTATTCATTCCAATAAGTATTTATTATGACCCTTTTAGGAGAATTATCATATTCCTGATATTATTTTTATTATTATTTATATTTAATAATAATAATATTGGGCATGACAATGTCAATGCGTTTTCTAAAGACAGAAAATGACATGTACATCACTTAAGACAAAATTTTAACATATGCAGAAGGTATGGCATCTCTCTTGATCCCGAGAAATCTATCTTTGTTATAAATGAAGGAAAGATCCTTGGATTTGTTGTCTCCAAAGAAGGAATAATGATAGAACCTAAAAGAACATAAACTATTTCTAAGATTCCATTCCCTCACAACAAAAAAGTCTGTGTAGTCCTTCCTTGTTTTTTGCACAAATTCATCCCTAGTTTCTCTGAAACTGTGAAGCCCCTACAAGATATGATAAAAAAAATGATGAGCTCGAATTGGATCCCAAAGAAAAGGAGAGCCCTAAATTCAGTAGGGATTTCATTATATATACCTTCACTTCTAACATAACATTTTTAGTTGTCCTCACCCAGAAGAATGATGAAGAGAATGAATTCCCAATTGCATTTATGAATTCATGACTACAAGGAATAGAGCTCAATTATCCTGAAGTTGACAAACAAAATTATGTAGTCTTCAAAGCAGTTAAATACTTCAGGCCCTACTCACTGAAATCCAGGACCAAAGGGATAGTACCTTACTCTGATGTAAGGAATTTATTGGTATAGAAATACCTAGGAGAAAAATGATCCCACTGGATGATGAATGCCTTACAAGAGTATGAATTTGAAATAAAACCCGCTAAGAGTGTAAAAGGGAAAGGAATTTGTAAGCTTGTAGAGAAATTGAAAGGAAATGATAATGATGAAGACAAAATATATAATGAATAAACTTTGATTGAAGAATAAATCCACTGTATCCTTGTTCCCACTGACTCCTGGCATTATGAGTTAAAATATTACTTAATCCATGGTAGCAATCCATAATAGTTGGAACCAAGGAAGAGAAGAGATCTCATAATAAAATTTTCTCAATACCAATTGGTCAATGGGATCCTTTTTATAAAGAACTATGATGATGTACTATTGAGGTGTGCGGAAAAATTTGATGCAAAAAGAGTTTTACAAGAACTGCATGTTGGTCCTGTTGAAGGATAGTTTGGAGGAGACACCACATCACTCACAATTCTCTAAGAAGGATATTATTGGCCCACTAAGTTAAAATATTCTCATGCATATGCAAGAAGAAGTGAACTGTGTCAGAAATTAGTTGGAAGGGAGAAGAAACATGCATTTCCCCTACAACCTATTTCAATTGATAACCCATTCCAATAGTGGGGCCTAGATATAATTCGGGAAATTAATCCCAACTCATCTCATATTCACATGTACATCATGATTACAAGCAATTACTTTACTCATTGGATAGAAGCAATACCTCTTAAGGTGGTTAATGAAAACCAGACGATTCATTTCCTTGAATCACATATAGTTACCGTGTTTGGTATTCCTCAATCTATGGTGTTTGATAATGCAAAGTATTGTTCTTTGTTGAAATTAATTGAATATGCTCTAGAAAATAATATAAAAATAAAGTATGCAACAAGTTATGACCCCCAAGGAAATGGTCTAAGAGACTCTACAAATAAAAATCTGATAAGAATCCTTAAAAAGACAGTAATTGACCACCAGAGAAATTGGCATCTAGCGTTACCAAATTCGCTATGGGATGATGGGGTGACACCTAAAGAATCCTTAGGGAGCTCTCCTTTATTCTTGGCATATGGACACGAAGTTATTTTTCCTACTCATGTTTTCTTACCTTCCCTGCAATTATCCCAATATGTTCAAGAGGAAAACTTTCCAGTCATGCAACATAGATTGAATATTCTCCTCAAGCTAGAAGAAGAAAGGGAAAAAGCTAAGAAAAAGCTAGATCAACACCAAGAGATGGTAAAATTATGGTTTGATAAAAACATTGTTAGTAACAAGGATTTCTAGGTTGGAGACTTAGTACTCAAGTGGGAAAAAGCAAATGAAACCAAAGGGAAACATACTAAGTTTCAATAACTATGGTTGGACTCGTACCTAATTATGAGAGAATTAGTTCTAGAACTTTCAAACTCAAAACCTTGGAAGGGGAGATTGAGGAACTCCTTGTCAATGGTAAAATCCTCAAGAAGTATTTTTCTTGATCATTAATGGTGATGTAGTCTTGTACATAATAGGTTTCTTTATTGTTTGTTTTTCTTTAAATATTTACATTTCCTTAGAATTGTTTTGTATAGTCCTTTTGATTTTAATTATTCTATATTATGATTTCATTTACAATAAGACATTTTGTTGTTATTTGTATCATCCATGTTATTTATTTGTGGCTTTCAAACAAATCAAAGAGATTGCATGTTTAGGAACAATGGAGAAATTATATTCCCATGTAAAATTGCTTTCTTAGCACTCGTAAGTGGGAATCTTACCCTACACAATCCATCGGGACTTAAAGGGTATAGAAAAAATGTGGAAGCATTGTAAAATTGTGTGGGAAGTACAAGTAAACTCGT
>ML781121.1:160307-170830 GCA_009831015.1 Picea engelmannii | reverse complement strand
AAAGAGATAATTTCAGATAATAAGCCTCTTCGAGGGGGCAACCTCCTTTTACCCCACTTAAATGTTCAAGTACAAGATGATTCAAAGTGAAAATGTCTCCTTGGTATATATAGGAGACTAGGAGGTATAATTACAAATAATGGACTAAAGCCGACATAATTAAAATAACATTACTAATCTAAATTACAACTAATGGCCTAGAGCCGACATAAATAAAATAGCATTATTAATCTAATATTCCCCAATTAAGGAGTAATGAGCCAATATTAGGGCTTAACACATACTCTAACAAGGTTCATGTCAGTCAGTTCAATTAGGTGAACTTTGATACATTAAATCATCAACCCGAGGTTCATAAGTTGATGAAGTTCATGCAAAGTATATGCAGATATTAGCTTCTAATATATCTCTAAATTATTACTATGCAAAAGGAAAATTGTTTGTTGTTTAGCTACAGAAACAGAGTAACTATTCAACTATAGAAAAAACAAAGTAATTGCTAATGATAAAGAAACATATCTAATAAAAACACATGTATGATTCAAATCACTTGATATTATCAACCTACTAGATTATTAATTATAAACCAATCACAGTATTTCAACCATTAAGTTAATGAGAGTTCTTGTAACTGAAATATCAATCCTTTGTTCAATTAATGATTGTTGTATGTTGTCTTCCCGTGCTGCAAACAAAGATAAATTAATTACAGGAAATGAAAGAAAAAAATATATAAACCAAAAAACTAAATAATGAAATCAATACCAACATTAAATTAAGAAACACAGTCCTTCTTAGGAGGGCCTCCTAGCTCGAGGAACACTATTCGAAAATAACTTATAACACTAAAGCATATAACTCATGAAATTGAACAGTAACCATAACTTCATTGTATTAATTCAAAATAGAAATATTAATTTACACTAACTTGATGTCATCATATTTGTCCACGTGAAGGTTCTAATAACTAGTATTTATATATTACAAACAAGATCGTATAGATCCATAACCCATGGATCCTCAAATCGGCCCAACAATGGATCTAAGAAAAAATGTTTTAGAGAATCGTCCATATCACTGAAATCTTTTAGTTTATGAGACATTCGCTCATGCAACACCTAAATGGGATCGTTTTGCACAAAACCCATGTCCTCGAATTATGATATTTTCTTTCATCTACTCACAATTGACACCGCAAAACCGCCTCTACTATTTTAGCACAGGTTTGAAATTCAAATCTGGAATATTTGTGGTTGTATGAAATCAACTTTAGCAACCCACGTATGGAGAAATTCATGACATGTTGCATGAATTTCTCTCATTCAATATTTTTCCACCTCGTGTTGATTTGGCATGGATCCATCTCGCACAGTCTGCCATGTGTTCATGCGTTGACCACATCTTTTACTTTTCTCTTGCACTAACCTGGAGGACTATCGGCCTAGGATGATAGGAGGATGATCATCTGGTGTTGATTTGGCATCTTCTCCAAGTTGTGATCCTAACCTAGAGTGTGTGAAATCATGTAGAACAATGATTCTGGTGTAGAAAAAATTTAGTGGCTATAGAAATATATTTGTGTTGCTATAGAATCAGAGATTATGTAGCGACTCGTTAAAAGTAATAACTAGTTAAACCAAATTTCATAAGGAATAATAGAAATATGATTAGACAGAACAATTTACCTTGGATATTATTTAATATACAAATTATGTAGCTAAGAAGGATAATCATAGCAAAAAGGGTGAAATAGAGTGTAAGCACATTCATAAGTATAGGTTTTGGAGGGAAAATTATGATAGGAAAGTGACAAAAAGAGTATGATTTTAGGAACCAACTTCTCCCCCACACCGAAGATGTTTCATGTCCTCATGCAACCAAAAGTGCACTCTACTCCTCAAAAAATTAACTACCCTCCATCAAAAATTCAATATTGCTTACCCTTTTCTCTTATATTCTCTCTGTAGCATCTGTCAAAATATTCATCCCAGAAGGTGATGCATGTATCTTTCTTTTTGCCTCATTCAACTTTTATCTCCAGTCTTCTATTTCTGATTTTCCCTTGTCTGTTGTGAATATACCATTTTCTAGCTTCAAACCGTTGGTCCCAAATTTATCAAATCCCTCTGTAGTTTTACCTCAGGGTCATCCTCTAGGTTTTCTGGGTTCAAGGTTCGAAACCCTGACCTCCTTTTCCATCCTTTGTTTTACATTTTTCTTCTTCTTTGTTGCTTTAGGATTTGACTCTTCGCTTTTCTTTTCTGGCTCTGCATTCTCATTTTCCTCGGCGTATGGTTCTGCATTCTCCAATTCCTCTACTCTCAACTCTATATTCTCCAATTTGGGTATTTTTGGCTCCATTTCCAAGATTTTCAACTTGGAAACTTTCAGTTCTCTATCAGAAACCCTTCTTTTGGCACCCTCACATTTCAATCCTTTGACCTCTTGCTGTGTAATTTCCTCTTCAAAATGATTTATTACCAAGGATTGTGCCCAATTATCATTTTTCTCATGCAATATGGCTTTGGTTAATATTTTAACCAGCCCAAAATGAAATAGACTCCTCTCCAAACTCCTAGGGCTATGTTGGATGGTTAATGACATCTTCTTTAGGTTGTTCAGTCAATAAAACTACATATCTAATTTGTTCTTTTTGATAAAATGCATGAGTAATCAAAGATGATAATAAAACACGAGCCCATACCTTCCTTCACAGATCACACATTTTTGAAGTACAACAAAAATATATCTCCATTTCTTTTTAAACATTGAAGTGGGAATACCTTTATTCCAATTTTCCACATGTGTTGGATCCTTGAGAAATTCCTTCCAAATTTCCCCCTTTATCTTATGGTTCTTAAACCATCTCTCCTGTGGCAACCCTGTAACTCATGTGATGAAGGATTTAAATAGCTGCAATTGGAGGTCACCAATTCAATCCTTTGCACCATCAAATGACTTTGCAAAATCTTTCATCACTTGCTTATCATACGCATGAAACTTTTGTAGGAAAAGTTGCCATCTAACCCTTTGAAATTGTCTCATACATTTTGGTAAGAAGAAAAAATTTTATACGCTAATCGGTTCATGCCTTACCATAGGTCCCATGTTGAATCTGTAGAGTTAGAGAGAATTCAGCCTCGAATAATACTTTTGTCACAAGGAAGAAGAAAAATGAGAGTAATTATATGGCGAATTGTGAATGAAGGAAAAAAAACTCGGGAGATGTATAAGCTATGATGAGGTTTGTAATTTTGAATGATGAAAAAGGTCATGCCACTTTTCAAGGCATCATTCAAAGTTATGCATGATTGGATCACAGTCCTCGGAATTATCAATCGTATTAACACTTTGAATAATGTATGTCGAAATAGGATTTTGACATGTGTATATAATCATAGTTTTGAGTGTTAATATATATATGAGCAAACAAATCCATTAAGGTATGGTCTTCAAAGCTATAAAATGAAAGAAATGACATAGGATAGGAAAGTGTGGTAGGAAGATAGGATAAATCATAGGGAAAACAAGATAAATGTATATCAAAGTTTATAATTTGTCCAATGCTTCACACATTTCATAATTCCTAATGCAAAAGTGGTTTAAAAATATGTTACCTTTGGTTTACCTATAGCCAAAAATTGATCATATTTGAAGCTAGAGATGGAGCTATGAACCATATTGATTTTGAATGTTGATACAAATGTTGATTATGATGTTGAAGTTGAGTTATCTTGTTTCTGAAAATTTTTGAAAAGAATATCAAACCGATGAAGATGGAAATCTAAAAATGTTGATGAAGATTTGAAGATGCTGAATCTAAAGATGATGTTGATAAAGAGTGTTGATGCTACTGAAGGATCTAATAAAGATTTGAAAAATGTTGGTTGTTGATGAATATCTGAAAATGCTCCATGAAGACTTGGAGTGGTACTATACAGAGTGATGCATGATGGGCTTTAAACATAGAAAATAAACTGAAACTTGAGAACCATGTGTTCTAAACCATACTAAAGGATATTGAAATGTTGTTGCTTTGTAAGAGCTAAGATTGGTATTGTGCAATGAAGTATGATCCATGTAATAAAATGTATGTTGCCAGAGGTCTGAAACTAATGTGTATGAGCCAAATGAACATAGGAATTTCTGAGAATGCCCAAGTTGTTGTGAACTATAAGAGCTTACCCAAATCTGCTAACTGTTGTTGAACTATTGCTATAGGAAAAGCTAAAAAAAGAATTGATCTTTTATTCATGCTAGGAAACTTGTGCAAATTATGAAAATGATGGAAATCTTGGTTGATAGGTGGATGACCATATGTTCATGATTTGAAACCATGTCCAAGTCACAATATAGTCTTGGGACGCATGAAACCATATAAAATTACACATCTGCTACAGAAAAATAATTGTGAATGTTACAGAAATTCTAGTAATTATTATTAGATCGGCTTTAATACATGCCCGTACATCCCTTATTGTTCATTTTTTAAAAATTGTGTTCACACATTTTACTCAAATTTCCATATTCTCCTCAAAACCCATGTCTCAGAATTCCTTAATTCAACCTTATCTGCCTACAAGTGACGTGCAAAGATAATCCATGGAAATAGTCTGCTATAGGAAATATGGTTGCTACAACATTTTACAGTGGAATTTCGGTAGCTACCGAAAACTCTGTAATCAATGGAAATCTAAAAACTACAAAAATTAAGTTGCTCTAAAACATTTTTATAAAGAAAAGTAAGATATGTTCTTGTGCAACTGTCCTATGCAATATTTGTTTAAAGGAAACCTTGTTGTTGAGGAAGAAATCAAATTCTAGAATATTGAAATGATTGAAATTATATTGTTCCAATTTACCTCTCTGTTTTCATGATGATCTAAAAATGATGAGCAAAAGATGAGTATTAGGTGCTTGGATGCTTGGGCCAAAACAATGTGTTGAATATTGTCTGAAGGAGATCTAAATCCCCATTTGAAACCATAGAAGGATATCGATAACCCAATGCTCTCTCTCCCTCACACTAAGGATGATGCATGACCTCATGCATCCTTCTGAGATATAATATTTGAATCATGTTGTAGTCTGAAAGGAGAGGATTGTCGAAAGATTAAAGTGCTATAAGAATTATGCTATAGGAATAGAGGAATCTACTATAGGAACATATGAATATGCTACAGGAATAGAGATCTGCTAATTTGAAATCCTTTTCCTTTTCCTTTTCTCCATCTTGCCCATTTTTTATGTAATTCAAGAGGTGTGTGTTGAATATAATGTCTTGGTACTAATATTTTGAACATTGTGGATGCTTCCAATCTTTTCATATTAAGAATTATAACACCTCTTGCACTTATTCATCATGTTAATCATAAAATTTTCAAACCTTCATGTTGATCATGTTGAATGGTGTTTTCCTCTGTGACTTTTGTTGTTGTAGTGTTGCGAGAAGAATGAAGAGGTTGTTAAGTGAAGGAGTTCTATGTTGTTGAAACTAAAGGTCTGGAGTAGATTTTTAATGGAAATTTATACTATAACAGAAAGAGGTTGCATTATTTTTCAATTACATCTCATAATATTCATCCATAACCTGAATCAATGGTACAATTCTTTCCATGCCAATGGATGTGCTAACGTCGAGCATGGAAAGAAATCATTGGATTACCAACAATTGATGTATGGTGTTAACCAATGCGAGACCACTCACCATTGATGTCAATGAGCATCAAGGTGCTTTAATGTATCCTATTAGGCATGAGTGAATGTGTTGGAGTCAAGTAACCTGCATGATCTTATAGTTAGGAGGCATTAATTCATCCCCACCACTATTAGTGAGAAAACCTATCATTGAGTCATACACGTTCCAAGGCATTATAAATATCTCTTGATCTTGATCCTAGATAGAGTTTTGAAGTCGATGGGACAAGACCTACTTGAAGGAAGGCCTTAAGGGATCCCACATCATCTAGCACAAGCATAGGAAAAAATTATTTAAAGAACCATAATACAAGATTTAATCAACATGAAAAACTTATTAAGAATTTTTCCCACTAGTTGCTTGGTTTTCAAGAAAAACTCATGTCCAGTTGCACCAATAAACTAGTTTTCACAACTGGACTCATTTTTATCTTTACTATTTTGTTTATTCATTTATTATTCTACCTGTTATCACTCCAAGAAACCCTTTGTGGTTGCAGACCAAAGGTGCTTGGTAACTTAGGAAATGAATGTTTTTGTATTTTGTAAAGGTGGATCAATGGGATAACTCAATTCAACTTATGGCGTTCAGACATCAAAATGATAAACAAATAGACAGTGCTCTCCAAGATTGGTTAAACAGTAAAATAGCTTTGAGTGGATGAAGAAAAGATTGTTCATAAACCAGTGCAAAGCAAGGTCTAATAATCAACTAAAGGAATCGATTATAATGTCATGAACCAAACAATAGGATAACAGCTATTCAAGGTTTGACAACAATATAACAGCGAAGAAGAAATATGAAAAACTGCCACCAAAATGGAAAGAAACCTGTGATCTGTATTAGCAAATGAAAAGTCTGAGTACAAAGAGTATTACTGTATCCAGAATCGAACCTTTTCTCAGACTGAGTTCCTGGGCTTTATAGCCTTTACAAACAGTTTTTAGATCCTCAAAACATGGATCAAATCAACTAAAAATAGCAAGTCAAATTTTGTTGCAAAATAAGTGGGATGTTTCCTCAAAATGAGGTCAATCCCAGATCTCTCTCTCTGTTGATTGTTGGTGTAGTGTAGAACAGCCTCCCAAGGCTACATGATGACTTCCAAAAAGAGGTTAAGTCGAATTTGTCGATGTGGCCAAGTGCCCTGCTTCCTGTCTTCATTAAAAATTTCCATATCCTTTGAAATATCTTCTTTCCCCATAATATGCCAAAAATAACTGTTGTGCTAGACTTGATAATTCATGAGACATTCATTAGAAAATATCCTGAATCATTTCATATCAAAAATCCTTGATCTGTGCAAAAACTCGTTCAATTCTTGACACACAAGCTTTCGGTGGTTACTGGGAAATTTTCTGGGTGAATTAACCACCGAAAGTGCAACTTTCGATGGTTAATGAACAGTCGTCCTGTTCGCCTAAACCACCGAAAGTCAGAATTTCCAGCAAAAAATGATTTTGGGAAAAATCAATTTTCTCAGCCGTGGAATGTCTGTTTTGCACGTTCAAATAGTCGATTTTTAACTACAAATCATAAGCTTTCCCATGGTGCAATCATATTTAGATTTGGATCCAAGAAATCTGTCAAAATTTTCACTACAAGATTAGGCATCATGCTTTCAAAAAAGCTAGTGTGTTTTTGGTCGTTAACATCTGGCTCCAACTGGGATGGATA
Organism: Picea engelmannii; assembly: GCA_009831015.1. Taxonomy (NCBI): domain Eukaryota; kingdom Viridiplantae; phylum Streptophyta; class Pinopsida; order Pinales; family Pinaceae; genus Picea; species Picea engelmannii. Next base: position 163,455 of record ML781121.1, on the reverse strand, counting down.
CCTCCCTATGAGGTGTTCAAGAACCTAGAAGACCTTGTGCCTTTAGTATTGGGCCATGGAGTCATTCATCCCCTTTCGTTGGTTAATGAGCACACACACGGGCTCGCCTAAACCGCCGAAAATAGAAACTTACCCAAAAATCAAAACTTGATGGATCTCGATTACCTGTACAAAAAAGAATATCCCTCTGCTCTGTTCTGTACTTAATTTTCTTGGTGACTGATTGATTTGTCCTATTTTATTTTCCTAACATGTGAAGCTACTCAGGCTTCACTTCTCATGTTGCTCATTATATGGTCAATACATGCAATCCAGTCTTGTACTCTATTGCAGCAGTTTCCCATAAAATCCTTCAGCTTAGAATAGTAGACATCCTTCAAGTGTAAATCTTCTTCCTGGAAAAGATCTGCAAGAAAAGTTACATATGCAAAAAGGAGGATAAAAATAAATGGTAAAAGATATTTGTAAAGCCACAGATCCAGTAGCCAATGCCAACCCCAGATGACAGTAGGCCACAGCCAAATGCAGATATGGTATTCAACAAAAACAGTGCACAGATGTAGTTGTCTATATATATTCAGCCCCGTCAAAGTTGATGTGCCTTTTGCAGCTTTGTGGAATGGTTCAATGTCAGCAAACATTGACATGAGCTGCCTTCATCCAATCTGTGAAAGTCTTGGGATCCTTTGGATGTCCTCCTTTGAAGAGCCAAGCATTTCCAGGATTATTTGGAAGACTTTGTTAGCAGCAGTCCTCTCACGCAGAAGGTCTCCATGAAATGCAAGTGAAAGMAAACARMCACACACCTCAAGTATATGCACTTTTGACTCTGGATGATCTCCCAAAAGTAAAGTCCCCAACTGATATAAAATACTAGGATCTGCTTCCAATTCTCAGTATGAGGTCAACAGGCACATACACCATGACTATCTTCCATGAATAGGAGAAAAATGAGGATTTTCACCAATTGCATATTTCAGCCTTCCAAAAACATGATGAGGAAACCAAGYTRCAGCACCACTAGCATTTTCATAAGGTATGAAAGCAGGATCAAGGACTACAGTGAACCAAAAATCCACTGGATTGTGTGGACGATCATAAAGAAGCCACCGATAAGTTTGYAGTAGTAMTAAAACTCAAACTGTGAAGCCACCAACAGAGAGTGTTRTCGGTTGCAACCCTGCCCTGTTTCCACGCTTTTGGTAGTTAAAGAGACAAAATTTTGAAAACATTGACTACCAAAARCTMTGCCTTTTGGTGGCTAATGAACAGTTGAAATGTTCGCCTAAGCCACCAAAACTTGTGAATTAAAAATAGTTTAAAATGTGTTACCTCTCTAAAATCTTCTGCAGTCTGAGCAAGGTCTTCCAAGCCAGGATTTCCTTTGGGAAAAAGCAAGCTTGATAGAAGGCTCTTCGTGTTCCCTTGTTGATCACATTTCACAAGGCTTCTGCAGATTTTATCATCACTAGTGCTTCCAAAATTTGATTTCAGTCTGTCATTCTCTTTAACTGTTTTTTGCCTCTCCATCTGATGCAATGTCCTTCATGCTAATAGTTACTGATGTGGAAAATTTTGCATAGGTGGGAAACAAACACCAGTCACCAAGTTGCCAATTAGCATGAGAGAAACAAGACAAGAGTGTCAATTTCTTAGGGTCCTGTTGTCGCTGTCTAGATCTGAATCACCTACAGTTAACCAAAGAGAGCGAACATGTATGTTTGCTTCCTCTGCAACTGTCCCAATTTAAAATTGAATACATATTTGCAAATGAAATCTATTAGACAAATGTACAACCATAGCTGAAGTTTTCTTCCATTCTTTTGGGCAGTTTCTCAATGGCAAGTCTCTCAGCATTGTCTTCAGATCTTGGAATATTTGATTGATTTTGAAGATCCGCATTTCCTCTTCGGGTATTTTCTATGTTAGAGTCAGCAACAAGGTCTGCCACTGAAGAAACCGGTTTGTTTATACATTTTCACTACTTATGAAACATGTGTTGCTATTCTGAATGCTACAAGGAGCTGTAGAGACTATTAGTCCAGAGGATATCCTGAGAAGTATGCCAGAGTCGCCTGAATCAACAATGCTTCTTTCCCTTTCAAAAGCTGTATGGTAGTTATTTGAAATGCTCTAACCTTAGTAGAGATCTTTACTGGAAGTGGGACCTAAAACTTTAGAATGAAGATCTCTTATTGATTTACGATTCAGGGGTTTGTCTCTCTTCCCCAAAGCCCATATATCATCAGTTGCAATTATACTAAGCATGCCCAAAGAAGCTACTGCAATACCATGTCTGGCAGCCAAACTAAATTGACAAAAATGCTTACTGTGATAGCACATACAGGAATAATAACAGATTTGTATCCCAAAGCCAACCCAGAAATAACCTTAGTTGTTGTTGTAGTCCTGCATGAATGAACAACACCTGTGAAGAAACAATGAGGAGTCTGTTCAGTTACCATGTTTTTTCCAGCATTGGATCTGGTTGATTGTGATCTATCAGACAATGGTGAGAAGGATGAATTCCTTATTTTCCCTGAGAAGGCATTCTTATCTATAGAATCAGAATAATAACCTCGACTCGAATCAAAATTAGAGGACTTTCTAACCCTTGTACCAGAACCTGTTATAGAAGGAATTTGGTATTTGGTATTCAAAGATTGCATGGAAGAAACAGAGGAATGTGTGTAGGGACCAATTTGCATGACTGGGGAAATGTTGTTGAAGCCACAAAAGCTGCCCCTACTAGATGTTGTCTTCACAGGAATTTCTTCATCACTACAAGAGCCATCATTATTTAGGTCTAGACCCATCTCAGAAGCTAAAGCCTTGGCAAGTTGAAAAGTTTCAGAAACTACATTTCTTACAGAAGGTGTTCTATCAGACCTACATCTCTCCAGATACCAGACTAAGGAAAACTTGAAACCAAACTCAGAAACAAGCTTGAATTTATTACCAGAATACCGACAGTCGAATGACTATCCCAAATAATGCCTACTGACAAACATAGGAAGCCATCCCGAAGCTGGACACCCTTAAGAACCCGGTAGCCAGACCAAAACAAATTGAAACACACCAGAGAGAATTCGAGCAGCTAGAGCGCTGAGAATACTTTCTATAGTGATGAAAATCTCCACTTGCCGAG
>ML781121.1:145321-155726 GCA_009831015.1 Picea engelmannii | reverse complement strand
ACTTGATAATTCATGAGACATTCATTAGAAAAGATCCTGAATCATTTCATATCAAAAATCCTTGATCTGTGCAAAAACTCGTTCAATTCTGGACACACAGGCTTTCGGTGGTTACTGGGAAAGTTTCTGGGTGAATTAACCACTGAAAGCGCAACTTTCAATGGTTAATGAACAGTTGTCATGTTCGCCTAAACCACCGAAAGTCAGAATTTCCAGCAAAAAATGCTTTTGGGAAAAATCAATTTTCTCAGCCGTGGAATGTCTGTTTTGCACGTTCAAATAGTCGATTTTTAACTACAAATCATAATCTTTCCCATAGTGCAATCAGATTTGGATTTGGAGCCCAGGAAGCTGTCAAAATTTTCACTACAATATTAGGCATCATGCTTTCAAAAATGCTGGTGCGTTTTTGGTCGTTAACACTACCCTATCCTAGTTTTCATGAAAACAAAAATCTATTTAAGTATAAGAATACTTCCAATGGAGCCATGTGTGTAACATGATTACAAATAAACTCATATTCAGGATTGAAAGATATACTTTGATAGATACCAGAATATGAGAAACCAATTTCTTTAATTGATATGATGTCAATAATTTTTTAATATTGAAGGAATGTTGTGAAATAATAGGAGGTGACTGGAACCATAATTCAATGTAGTTGTGATTCCCTTGGTTCACTAGTTCATTATGACCACTTTGTATGTCATCATTTGTCATGTCATGTAAATATTCTACTATTTGGTGATTGGTCTCTTGATGGTATAAAGGATCTGGTGACAAGCATGGCATAAATTCCTCAATCTCAAGTTCTAATGCATTCTCTCCATTAGATATTTTGCATGGTTGTTTGATCTCTTCTAGGTATTCTTCTTGATGTTTCTCATGGAATTTTTGGTCTTCTAACACTTCCCAGAATGAAGGTTTGTTCTTGAAGGTTGTCAGGATTTGCTCCTTCTCAGATGCAAATATGTTTCCAACTATTGATAGGATTTGAGAGATCTCTTGGAGTAGCATTCTCCTTTACTCAAAATATTCTTTAACATGCTTGAATTATTCTTGTTGGTTGATAATCCCTGTCTTGCACATGGATTAGTGTATGGGGAGTTCTTACAACATTTTGAAAATACATGAAATCAACAAAAATGAAAGCACACTACTCAAATCAAGCTTAAGCAATTTTAAAAATGATCATGTACTTGAATGTTGCATGTTACTAATATCGTCTTGTCACCAAGTTATATTTTGACATGAGTTAGTATTTCCATGAGTTAATATATTCATGCATCCTACTTGACATGATTTAAATGGTTGACTAGAGACTCACTACAGATCTACTTATAGTGAATGTGTAGGCTTAATCAGTTCAATTAGGTGAACTCTACTACACCAAATCATCAACTTGAGGTTCGTAAATTGATGAAGTGCATGAAAACTATATGCAAGTGTTATATTCTAATCTATATCTAAATGATTACTATGAAAAATGAAAAATGTTTGATGATTAGCTTCAGAAACAGAATAATTGTTCAACTACAGAAAAAATAGAGTAATTTTTAATCATAAAGAAATGGATCTAACAAAAAAACATGTATGATTCTAATCACTTGAGACCATCAACCTAATATATTATTAATTGTAAACCAATCACAGTCTTTCAATCATTAATTAATGAGAGTTCTTGTAACTGGAATAAAAATTCTTTCTTCAATTAATGATTTTTGTATGTTAGTCTTGATTTGTTGGAAACAAAGATAAATTAATTGTAGGAAATGGAAGAACAACAAATATAAATCACACAACTAAATAATGAAATCAATACCAACATTAAATTAAGCAACACACTCCTCTTCAGGGGGCCCTCCTGGCTCAGGGAACGTTGTTGGAAAATAACTTATAAAATTGAACGTGTAACACTAAAGCATATAACTCATGAAATTGAAGAACAACCAAAACTTCGTTGTATTAATTCAGAATAGAAATATGAATTTACAGTAATTTTATATCATCATATCCATCTATGTGAAGGTTCTAATAACCAATATTTATATATTACAAAAAATATCATATAGATCCATAACCCACAAATCTTCAAATCAGTCGCAACAACAGATCTGAGAAAATTTGTTTTAAAGAATCATCCACATCACCTAGATATTTCAATTTTTCAGAAATCCACTAAACTGTGGCCTAAATGGGCTTGTTTTTCACAAAACCCATGTCCCCAATTTTTTAGACGTGCCTTCATATGCTCGCAATTGACACCGCAAAACTGCCTCTACTATTTTGGCACAAGTTTGAAATTCAGATCTGGAATATTCCTGGTTGTGTGAAATGAATTTTATCAACCCACGTATGGATTAATTCATGGCATGTTGCATCAATTTCTCTCATTCCATATTTTTTCTACCTTGTGTTGATTTGGTGTGGAACCAGCTCGCACAATTTGCCATGTGTCCATGCGTTGACCACAACTTTGACTATGCTCTTGTGCTAACATGGAGGACTCTCGACCTGGGATGATAGGTGGATGAGCATATGGTGTTGATTTGGCATATTCTCCAAGTCATGATCCTAACCTGGAGTGTGCAACCATGTAGAACAAGAGTTTTGCTGAAGAAACAATTTAGCGACTACAAAAATATAGTTGAGTTGCTACAAAATTATAGATTATGTAGTGACTCATTAAAATTAATAACTAGTTAAACCAAATTTCATAAGGAAGAATAGAAATATGCTTGGAATGAACAATTTACCTTGGATATTATTCAATATACAAATTCTATAGCAGAGAAGAAAATCATGCCAAAAAGGGTGAAATAGAGTGTAAGCTTGTTCATAAGTATAAGTTTTGGAGGGAAGTTTATGATAGGAAAGTGACAAAAAGAGTATGATTTGAGGACCCAATAGTTCATATGTAGATAATAATCCTAAATGAAGTAATCCTTATTTTGGCTCACATAGATACTCAAAAGGGCACCTAAAAGCTATGTTAAATACTCCAACTTTCATATATGAAAAGTTGGATGATTTGGGACCCATGGGACAGGTAGAAATCTACAATTCAAACAGACCATGGCCCTAATATCCTAACACGGTCTTCATGTTTTTCTTTAAAGATAGATATAACTGGTTCTTTTGAATGAGTTTCCATTTGTTGTGCTACAACAAACCCCATTGAATTTCTTTTTCTCAGGAGAGTTCAATGGCCCTCCCTACTTAAATTTGTATATGAGATAGGAAGAGCATGGGTAATCTCTCACTCCTAACTAATATGTGGTATTTACTAGGGAATAAAAATTGTCCATATGCAATCTCTACTACTCGATGGTATGCTACTTGAATTTATATTGCATAGAATTCTCCCGACTTCCAATGTTTCTTTCCTTTAAAGCTAATATAGTTTTAAAGCTTCCTTTGAAGATCATTGACTAATCAGTTGAATAATTTCCTATGTAAAAGTATCAACCCAAAAACCTATCAAGATATCCCTATTGAACTCTCTTCATCGGGAAGGCGAGGACTATTGTAACTAGGATTTTTTGGAAACCCAAAGGCTGAACAACCTACCAGATATTCTCTATCGAATACTTTTTTTTGGAAGTTGTAGTTTGACATGATTGTAATAGATTTTTGAAACCCTAAGAGTGAATAGCCTACCAGATATTCTCTATCAGATACTTGTTTTGGGGGGATTAGTTTGATGCGGTTCTAATGTATTTTTGAAACCCAAAGATCGATGGTCTATCAAGATTTTCCCTTTTCGGGCCTCTTCTCTATCGAAAAGTCGAAGGTTGTTTGTTCCAATCATGTGCGCCCCGTAATTATTTTCTTCCTAGAGTATATAAAGCTAAATAATCTTCCCACTAGGCCCTTTTTCGAATGAGTGTTTATCCTAAGACATAGTTAAGGGGTATTAACATAAGGCACATACGCTTAAGCCTATCTGCAATATCAATTTATCATAGTTATAGTGTATGCATATGCGCCCTTCGTTCAAAGTTCATCCCAAAAGGTAAGTGATATTGGTTAATTAATGGTCTTACCCTTTTCTGCACCTAACGAAACCTTTTGAGCATTGTTCCCAAGGCCCCAGATATTCATTCAGGGAATCTCCATTAGATCGATCGAGAGTCATTTGTGCTTGACATTTCTGAAGAACATTTATTGATTGAGTCTTTCCAAACAAAAGCTTTCCGAAAGTACCTTCCTTTATGAATGGAGCGTCCCGATGAGGTTTTCCCCAAAGACCTCTTATCCTAAAATCTTTTGGAAAGGTTATTTCCAAAGTAAATCCTCCTGAATACCAAGATTTTTCAAACACTCTTACCTCTAAATGCATCTGTCCAAGCAGTGTTCTCCAAAGAACAATAACATATCTATATGTTTAGTCACCTGCTACAAGCTGGAGTCCGCGTGCATTGAATATAGACGTGTAGGGTAATTTTTAAGTGAAAACTAAACCAAATTTGAGGATAGTAAAATATTTTTTTCTCATTGCAAAAGAGTGTTGCGAAGAGTATTATCACTATTAATTTAATTTTATATAATTGAAATACCAAGCACACAGGTAATCTCTTGACTAGATATATAGCTCTTTCACTCCTTTTCTATAAATTCATATATACTTATATTGTTTAAAATTTGATAGGTGACCAGAGCCAACATGTTACAGGCCTCAAGGCGAAGAGGAATAGGAACCACAAAGAATCCTACTATTCAGAGAAAAGGTATTGAAAGTCTACTATTGGAAAATACTAGCCATTACAATGGCATGGGTGACTACCCCACATGGAAGGACATATACAAACATTTCTTTAATGTATGTTTCTTGTTGGAGGGTGGAAACTTGGGTGTATATCAAAACATCAGAAAGAGTGGGTTATATGCTATAGCATCCAAACCCACCATTATGTCTTACAATGATGCAAAGATATGGGTGCTTTCGCACATGGATGCAAGGGCATCTACAATATTGAATGAGCATAAGGCACCCATAGCCTCCTTAAAGCCTGAGGACATCCACACAAGGTATCAGCTGCCTAAATAAATTTCACCTCTAAGCAAAGACTTATTGGAGGCATTCAAATAAGACTACCTAGATATGTCTAAAGCAATTCAATATTAGTGGGAAGAAGGTGTTTCATTCGCTCAAAAAGACTGCAAGTTGTATTTCACAGATCATATGAAATAACCCTACCAATTTCTCGCCTCCATGATATGCAGATTGTATGGAGTAGATAAGTGCACCCATTTCAGGTTGGAATGGGCTCTGGTAGCACACTAAATGGTTGAGCAGGAGCATGTGTCCAATTGGGTGCAACATCTTCGAGACAAAAAAAAAGAGCACCAGGGTTTAAACCACCATGGTTCTATATGTCTTCTTATTTACTAGATGTTGTATGTGATTCATATTTTTTCTTGTAATGGGTTGGAATTGGAACCCAACTTCAGTCCCTATACATGTTTATTATTATCAGTTGTGGGAGAAAAACTATAGGAGGCATTTTTATGATATTTGTGATAATTTTATGGCACCCTTAAATGCTATGATATACAGCCAAAACCCTCTAAGATTATCCCCATAAACCATGCAATTCGTTAAAGATATAGGTGATTGGTATATAAGAAACTAGAATACCTATGTCATAATCTATGGTTTGTATAGTGCCCCACACCTTCTCCCTAAGTATATACCTAATAAATTAGTTGTAAGGGAGATTTATTACTATATGGTGGAGGCTGGAATCACTGCATTCCTAGCTTCCAATTCAAAAATGTTATGGACAAGGTTTTCCATAAAAGTGGGGACACAAGAATTATTGAATGTCCCACATGCTAAGAAAGAATCAAAAGCTCTAAAGTATTTTATTTTGTTCATAATAAAGGCCATGCAACATGATCCAAATGGAATATTACAAAGTCACCTTAAATCATTAGGGTTAGTACACCCAATCCAACCTCAAATAAATCCTCAAGAAGAAAATTTTCAAGGAGTTCTATCCTATGAAGAATTTTTAATTAGATTAAGGATGAAATAGAGAGGGATAAATTACAATTGGTTGAGGAAGAGAAAGGGAAATAAATAAAGGAGCAATGGGAACAATTGATAGCCCGAGATATAACTCAAGAAGAAGAGAGAAAGAAAGCCTAGATTTCTAAAGGGGAAGAATAAGTGAAAAAGGCCTTGGAACAAAATGAAAGATATGAAACAAGGAAGAAACAAGAGGAAGAATAAGATGAAAATAAAATATAGGAAGAATTAGCAAAAAAAGTAGAAGTCGGGAAAGAGGAACAAGAACGAAGAAGAAAAGAAGAAGCCATGAAAAAGGAAGAAGAGTTGGATGAAGCAAGGAGATTACAAAAAACAAGGAAAAAGATACCACTCCAAGCTCATCATAGAAATTTTCTTTGTTGGAAACTCCTATCTACCCTAGCACCCTATTAAATACTCTTACAACTGACTTCAACTGTACCACTTCAGATGTAGTTTTTTTTAAGATAATCTGTTTGATTTAAGGAAATTTTTCTTTAGTAAATCTAATATAAAAATAACCACCATATCAAGCAAAATAACAAGGATTGAAGAATTTATAGGTATCGGACCCAGAGGAAGATTCATCACATGGCCTCTGGGAGACGACTCTAAGTAAAATGCAGAAGAGAAAACCTCAACCCTACATGCTTTGGCAGGGGATAACTCCATCACAATTAATGAGTTGGGTGTTGGTTTAGACAGTTGCAAAGTCCAAATATATTTGCTAGAAGAGAAGTTAAAACAGCAAAAGGACCAAATAGAGGTAGGCTTTGTACATCAAATGAAGGAGAAAGAATACTTGCATAGTATTGAGGTGGACAGTCTAAAAATATGCATGCCTAAGAAATGAAAAACCTTAAGGCAAAGTACCAGGAACAGGTTAACCTCTTCGAACAATAGAAGCATAAGATCTTAGAGCTTGAACAAAATTTGTAGGAAATGGAAAATTCCATGAAAGAAAACATTCATGGGGCACTCACTTTAAAGTTTGTACATGAAGAATTTGTTGGGGTCAATGAAAACCTAAGAAAAACACATACATGGTTCCTCCGTGCACTAAATTATATATAGAGGAATCATGATGACTTGATCACATTACAAGAACATATAAATGAATAGAGGAGTCAATACAAAAGGAATAAACATGCATTTGACAAGGTGGTGGATTGAAAGGAATGTCATACTAATACACCTGCATCTTTTCCCAGGTACATTGTGAAGCAAAATATAAAGGGCCAAACATTGTTTGACTTTTTCAAATAAATATTTGATGAGGTCCAAGAAGCTTGAGAACTGGCCACCAAAACCTGTTTTAGAATATGGAACTCTTCAGATGAACTATTAGAAGACTTTGGAATGGAAACCATGGACAAGTTGGATGAATCTTTCCTTAGTGAGTTAAGACTCAAAGAGGTGGTAGAAAATAAAGATGTCAACAAAGAAGGAATCAACCAGATAAAGGAGGTAATAAAAGGTGTTTTAAATAAATAATTGATCAATCTGATTAAATTATCTACTTATGCCAATTGATATATAAAGAAGATTGAAAAAGATATTAAAGAGAGAGGTAGTTGTAAAGGTGTGTGATGGGGAGATATAACTAGAGAATATGTAGCTGAGAAGTCCTCAAAAGCTATGATTTGTGGATTGCTTATATTGAAGAAGTATCCTCCAAGAAATCTACTTAAAATTGTTTGGACATTTCGAAATATTCATACACACATTATTTCCATAAATTGTTAGATATCACTACTTAAAAAAAAATGTTTCTTTTTTGTACAATAACCCAATGAGGTTGTAAATTAGAATAGGACAAAATAATAATATATAGAGTTGTAAATAGGAAATGAACAGTCATGAGAATTGAAAAGTGTCTCTTATTTTATAAAAGAGAGCTCAATGTAAGAAGGTGGAACTTTTGCCCCTTATATAGTCAGATGATACTATTATTTATGAGTAAATAAAGAGGAGAAGACATTTTGGAGTCCATGAATGTTTGCAGGAATGTGTGGGACTACTCTTCATGTATTCTTGTTTAATGTGTATCTTGAGTGATAATCATATGAATTAAATTTATGCCTATCATTTCAAGTATTTTTTCATTTATGGTTCCTAATGGATACAATGGTAATGTTACAGGTTTAGTCTACAACTATTTTTTACTTAGTTTGTCGCCCTATTGTTTCAACATGTTATGGATTTTTATGAACTAATTTTGTAATTGATAAAAAAAAATCATCTTGTGTTCATCTTGTTAGGTTTTCTCCTAATCAGGATATGATAGTATTAGACTAGGATAGTTAGTTTTAATTCTATTGTAAGAAGTTTAATTAAATTATAACAATAATTCTTTTGAGGACACTCCTTCCTCATCTTTGTAATTAATAAATCTATTAATGGCAACCAAGCCCACATTGTTGGATTTACTTCACACACACCTAGGATTTATTTTTCCTAAGGTTATTCCTTGTTTATTAGTCATAATTAGTCATTATCCAGTCTCCTATATTTTAGGGGAGAATATTGTACTTGGAGAATATTCTCTTTCAATTGACACTTCAATTTGACTAGTTGATTTGAGTTTGGATGTTGAATTGGTTTTGTCGCAATGAAACATTGGGATCATCACCAACTCACTACTCTTTGTTCAGTCAGTTAACTGAAGACTAGTTGACTAGTTAACTCAGCTAGGTGGCAGTTCACTCCCGTAACTGCCTGAGAGACTAGACTAGGTGGCAGTTCACTCTCGTAATTGTTGGTGTGTGTCCATATCACTTTAGACCACCACTGTGACTCATTAGTTACTTATGTAGCCTATATCTATTGTAAATTATTCACTCTTTGAGTGTGGAATATAGTTAATGAGAATTCTTCCATTCTTTCTATCTTGCTTCTTCTTTATCAATCTCTCTGCAAATGTGTGTAGTATTTTCTAGCTAGAACTATTCTGTGATGAACTGTTCAGCAAAATCTACATCAAATCATTTTTTGCAGGTACAAAAGATTGAAGACAACAAAAAGATGGATTATTCGCCAGAAATACTTCTCATGCCTCATAACTATTTGAAATGGAAGCCAAAAAAATTTCTTCATCTTAGATGCAGAGGCTTGTACCAAATAACCATGGAAATGGAAGTAAAACTTGATTCTGTCGATGAGAAAAATGACTTTCTCAATAGACAAGATATGGCCATATAAAGTATCGGCATGTATGTTTCTCTCGAACTTTTCCATCAAGTATATGAAGAATCACAAGGATTAACTCCAAATGAATTATGGAAAAGATTGGAGGTTCTATTTGGGAATAAATAATATTGTGAAGATTTCATGCAGGAGGTCGAACAAATAGAGCCAGAAGAGAAACCATCAGAAGATCAAGCCTCTTATTATGAAGAGTCTTCTACAAAAAAATTTACAGAAATTTGTATTCCATTAATTGAAGATGATGTCTACTCCATTTCAGATTTGTTTTCTAAAATTTATGTGGAAGATATATGGAATGCATCTCAGGAGTCACATGCAGACACTTTTGCATGCACCATGCATGCATCTCAGGAGTCAAAAAGGGATCTACGCACATCAGACGCCATTCTGATATTTTATGAGAAAAAAATTGCAGAAAAAAATTATATATTTGAATTCCTCTAGGGAAAATATCCAATTTAAAAAAAAAAATTGTCTGAAACGGAGTCCAGAAAGTGAAGTTATGATCATTTTAAAATCAACAAAATTTTAGCGTTTTTTTTTCTGGAAACGGTCGTACGGTTTTCAAAATTTCATCCAAAATTTATCTGGATATTTCTCATTACAAGAAGAGAAAGTGGATATGTGTGTAAATATCAATGATGCATATACTTCATCAGATCCATGCAAACATCTACATCTTCAACAAAATCTTCAAAGAGCACAAACTTGCACAGTTGTGAGGTCTTCTTGGAGTGAAGGACATGGTTTCTTACCAACTACCTTTTGTTCCTTATCATTTTTTATTTTACGCATTGTAATTTGAGGGGTGGTTTTGTTCCCATGAGGTTTTCCCTCTTTCCTCGTTTATTTCTAGTGTATCTTTTGTATTTGGGTACCTAACATGGCCTCGTAGCCGGGACCCATTCTTTATTTTCACCATAGTGATGTTCAGGGGGGGTGTTGGAGTTACTTCACACACACCTATGATTTATTTTTCCTAAGGTTATTCCTTGTTTATTAGTCATAATTAGTTATTATTCAGTCTCCTATATTTTAGGGGAGAATATTCCACCTGGAGAATATTCTCTTTCAATTGACACTTCAGTTTGACTAGTTGAGTTGAGTTTAGATGTTGCATTGGTTTTGTCACCATGCAACATTGGGATCATCACCAACTCACTA
>ML781121.1:123915-145151 GCA_009831015.1 Picea engelmannii | reverse complement strand
TATTCACTCTTTGAGTGTGGAATACGGTTAATGAGAATTCTTCCATTCTTTCTATCTTGCTTCTTCTTTCTCAATTTCTCTTTGCAAATGTGTGTAGTATTTTCTAGCTAGATCTATTCTGTGCAGGTTCAACACATTTACACACATACTAGTTGGAATTTTTCATCCCCAACGAGAGTGAGCCTAATTGGGGCTTGCCATCATGCATCTTCTCTTACTTGCTTGATATGCCATTTGGACCCATCAACACCCCTTTCACCACCTTATACATAGGACCATCCAAGGTATGGGTAGTCTTTGCCTTCTTTAAAGCCACCAAAGATGCTTGTAACTATATTGATTACCATGTATGTAGGATACATCCCCCACAAATGGATTTATCTTATAACATGCTCCTTTTCTAGAAACTCCACTAGGGACACTTGCAAACCTCTTTATTTTTCACATATCCAAAACTTTATACTAAGGGTGGGACCCAAAGTCTCTCATTTTTCTTCTTCAAGCCACTTGTTGAGGAAAAGATATGAAATAATCTTATTCAAGAATTTTTAGATCTTACTTGGCTAAAGCAAGATATACGGAAATATCACCCTATGTTTATAGCCATCAAAAAATGTTTCTTGATCCACAAGTATTGGTTACAAGGGCTTAGGATGATTTTTTTATAAATGAAAGATTGTTGAAAAATTCAATGTTTATGTAATTTTCTTAATATAACAGATGCATAAATAAATGTAGAGATAGAAGTAAAAATACCAAGTCAATAATCAACACAAATGAGACATAAAGAAATCGGTCATTTCATTCCAATTTATCGAAGAGTCATTCTCTTTACAAAATTCTCTAAGGAAGTTTGGACCAAAGTCAAACTTAGATGTCCCTGATGAAAACCATACAAAAGGACTTCTGATAGAAAGTAAAAAACTGAAATTTAAAAGCTGGACCATCTTGCCACATATTGTTTCCCACTCGACTATGCACAATATCCTTTATCAGTCATGAAATCTAATTCACAAACATACAAGTCTACACAGACTATCAAAGATAGATCAACACCTCTGAAAAACAAGTGTCTGAATGATGTAATTCAGCCTTGAATCTTGTTGTCTACAATAGGACCCTGCTATCATAAAAGAGAATTAGTCTTTCAATGAATTAAAGAATGAATGAAAACTGAATTATCTCAATAAAACTCAAGAGCAGACCTTAGTATATTTTCTCCTTCTATTCTCCCCTTTGTTCCTCCTCTTTTTGCTTTTAAGGAATCATAATTAGTTGAAGTAGTTAAACTACTTCTTTAGTTAAGTTAACTAAAAATCAACCAACTTTTAGTTTAGGGGGGGGAATTAATAAAATAATAATAAGGGTCTTTAATAAATAATAACTAGTAGGTGGGACCCCTTGTGACTCCCTTTAGTTTCTTTAACAAGCATAAGCACAACTAGTTAATCAATCAATTACATCCCTCCTTGTGGCTCCCATAATCACTCTCATAATTTGAAAATTAATATCAATGATTTTTGAAACCATATGCAAAAAATATAATATCCAACATATCCAAAAAATAGTGTGCTGTCCAAAAACTTCAGAAGTCAATTGTTCTCAACAATCAATAAATAAAAATACTCAAAAACCGTATTTTCCACTCTGGGAGGCAATTTTCCCCTTTTTGTTGTTGTCTCCTTTTGATTTCTATGAATTTGCCTTAGGTTGTGTGGAGCCTTTAGGCCTGATCTCACTGATAACATGGGAGAAATCATCTCTCAAATGCATGCGGGATGAAATGGATTTGGCAGAGTCATTTGAGGGAGAGGAGGGGGCAGTTGTTGGAAGATTGGTTGTTGTCATTGATGTCAACCCTAGTCATTGGTTTTGGACCGCAAGATTGATGAAAGTGTTTTAACATGAAGGAAAGTGCACATGCAGACACAACACCCAGGGATGGATATTATACATCATGTTGTTTCTGGTGGTAGGTGGAATGTCACGTGGATCCTCGTGGTTGAAGAGAAATGAATTTTTGAAGATGACAAAGTGAATTGCTCTGAAGATAATTAAAGAAAAGAATTATAAAATAAGAAAGTGTCAAGTCAACCCTAATGTTAAAAGGAAATGAGATAAATGGTATAAATACATATCATTATACATTCATTTTATATACACAAGTCAAATTTCAGAGGAAATTTGAAGTAAAGAAGGCTGGATTTCAAGGGAGGATGAAGTCTTTTGGTGATGTGTTCTAAGGTATGTTATTTACAGCTCATCTTACCATTTTTGCTATAATTTTTTTTCTAGAATGGTTCAAATGGTGAAATTGATATGGTATTGAGAAGACATATCTAGGTACATGTGGTAAAAATTTTAGCTCTTTATTTGTTATAGTTTTTGGGATACACTATGTGGAAGATAGGGTTTTTGACTAGTCCTGAAGCTAGTCATAAACATGTGTTCCGGGTAAAACAATCATAACTTCTTCATAGAGAATCCAAATAATGTGAGACAAATTTCATTGGAAAGAGTATGATTTTTAGTTACTTGTGTGCGAGTTTCAGAATCTGATGTTAAATATTGAGCGTGGGGCATTATGTACAAGTTTGCTCTCCTTAATAAACCAGAATTGAATAAGGTCTACCATTCTCTCTATAACTTCTTTTTGGGGAGGATTCAAGGAGTGAAACTTGGAGGAGTTTCAGAGAATAAATTTAGTAATGTTATATATAGTATTAGGGTATTC
Organism: Picea engelmannii; assembly: GCA_009831015.1. NCBI lineage: Eukaryota > Viridiplantae > Streptophyta > Pinopsida > Pinales > Pinaceae > Picea > Picea engelmannii. The sequence goes on along the minus strand of ML781121.1, from coordinate 142,417 downwards.
CAAGAATTGAAGAATTGTAGAAGTTGAAGAAGTCTCAAGAAACATTATCAAGTTATATGTGATGGTTGGTTAATGATGATGATTTAATGTAAAGTTTTATTATATCTCATATATTCTTGGACGAAAGGAAGGGGAAAGGATGGAGAGGTCAAACCTCTCTTGATATTGGAGGATTGTATCTTCCTCTTGGAGGTTTAGCCCTCCCTTTATATTTGGAAGTTGTAGCTACCTTTGGAAGTCATTATTTCCCTTGACCAATAACTATTGATCATTTATCATATATTGTGCATGGTGTATTGTGGTGTATTGGTGTAACTCTTATTATATTTTTCATTGGTCATTAGATATAATTGAATGGTTTAAGTATAATTTGAATTTTTTTTAAATTGTACTTGATATTGATTCACCCCCCTCTCAGTGCATGGTGGGCTTCAGTTTTTAACCTCTTGCTTGTGTGAGAAGACTGTATTGGTGAGTGTGCAAGAGCATCTTGGAAAATTGGGTTAACCGGTGGAGGAGGAGTAGGTAGAGACAAATTGGTCCAACCACGATGTTGGGAGATTGTCGGGTGGACAATCTCTTTCCATCCGTCATTTTCAAGGACTTCAGGTTGTAATGAGACATGAGGGGGAACTGGGATACCAGGCACATGTGGGGCTTGGAAAGGAGGCCTTTCTGGCCTAGGTTGGACCACTCCTTGTCCAATCCAATTAAAAATCCAGCTTGGAACAGATGGTTCAACTCTTGTGAGTTTGCATCAAAATGTATAGAAAACCTTGGTCTTCTAGGGCCCCTGTTCCAATTTCTTCTTCCCTTGTTACCCCGGCCATGGCTACCTCTGCTAAAGAAGCTCATTCATGTATGCATTATTTATTAGCAACTAGTTTATTCAAAAAATCATACATGACATCTCTTTAAATATGAAACAAATTTTGGCTCAGTAACACATCAGACTCATGCAATCCAATCCATAAAAATCGTTTAATACTTGTCAATGAGCAGGGGGTGAATAAGGGTTCTAGGATATATGAGGGATTGTATCGAGCGAAAAGTGGTAAAATGAAAGGGGGTAGATCATGATTACTTTTCAACAAATCATCAAACAATCAATTGTATTGTAATAACAAAACATATCAATTGTAACTCATCTGTGTTCCATCCTTCAACTGTTATAATGCAGAGTTTTCATTTAACTATAATTTACTTTTAAGAACATGGAATGAATAGTGAATATGGGAAGGTGAGGGGACTTGTAATGTGCGGAAAAGTGAGAGAATGGCAGGGAAATAACGAATATTGTTCATAAAACAAATCAAGTAATCAATAAACATAACTCTGTACTCAAACCAACACCAATTCAATAATTATTGTGTATCAAAATTGTTCACTCTTCAACATTTAAATTCCTCAAAACTTCTCAATTAGAACAGTTTGTAATCATATTCATAATCAAAACAACTTTCAACATTCCTGTTAAGAAAATGCTTGGTCTTTAATTTATTTTCTTTCCTTTTAAGAATTAAAAGAAAACACACAACAACATTGCTCCACCTCTATCCCATAAGCATCACTATAAAAATATCATACCTTGTCTATCAATTCACGATTGGCCAATTTAAAACATATGCACAGGTCCCTTCCAAATCAAACAGACTTCTAGAACATGCCCGATTACATACACTCTTAATCATATCAACCAATAAGTTTTTGCAACGAAACCACAGTCAATATAAAACCCGAGCTTCATCATTGTCAATGCAATTATTTACAATATGCCCGATGATTCCATAATAGATACACAGTGAACATAACAAAATACACACAGTTACCAATTCCATAATCATCTATAACCTTGATCGGGCTTATTGAAACACACAAGAGTATCCAAATTGCAATTAACACCATGCTGTAAGAACATAGTGATCAAAAGTATAACACAGAAGAGGCATCCCTTGACTGCATATTATTACTCATTCCCAATCACAACTTTTCAACCAATTTCATCATAGGAAGACAATATAGGGATTCAACGAAACATTCCATAACCACTCCACTTGATAACCAATCTTTGACAACCAAAAAATGATCGACATGAGTAAGAACAGTTGGAGATTTAAATCAGGCTCTATCACAACAAATACAAGGAGACAATCAAGAGTGTGCTCAGTCATCAATAGCATAGAGAACTGGAGGTCCTAAGAGGCATATCAACCACAGGAAAAGGCCTTTTCAATACAAGCACAGTAGAAATCCATAGGGTTTCCTTATAACTCTTGGTCTGGGCAAATAGAACAATAGTTAGCCATAGAGGAAACAACGATGGGTAGGGTATAAAAATAGATGCACATAGTGTGTTTTAAGTTTGTAGAGGAGAAGCAAATTTCCACTGAATAGTGACAGTTACCAAGAACACACATAGGTATAACCTCTTTCCATTTCCTTAAGAGTCAAACCATTTGAGCACAACATCGGTGAGGATGCATAACCAAAGGCATAACTTATATAACCCCACAACCATACAACATATATATCGACGTTATGGACACCCTAAGACCGATTCTTGAAATACTTTGGTGCCAAGACATTGAGCCCACGACCTTGACTCTGGTATAATAATTACATAGCAACCAAATGGAGGTCTGAACACGATTGGATAGGGCTACACTTATGACTGTGAGGAAGCAACCAAAAATAATACACAGAGTGAAACCCACCACCATTCAACACAGTGATAATACCCATATTCATTTAAAAATCCACAGAGACCCACCACAATTTTAACCAATAGAGAAACCAGTGAATGCACAACTCAACCGTAAACAAATTCTTTTACTTGCAATCTAAACAATTACACAATCATTCCAGAGAGAAAAACCACGCATTTACACAGTTGCAATTCTCAGGAAAACACAAACCCAAGCATTACTGAGCCATTTTTTGTTCATACACAAAGTGTAATTCATGGATGAGGTGAAAAAGAACCATACCTGTAACTGAGAGCTTAAAAGGGTGAGTTGGCTTAGCATTTTCTTCCCAAGCATAAAATGTGGAGCTTAACCACCAACAGACCAAAATGCAACAAAGAACCATACTAGGGTGATGGCCTGATGGGGAGAGTATGGAGTGACGTGAATTTACTGCACGTCGCTTCCATCTTCTATCCGATTCAATTCCGAAGTACAAGACAACCAACACTCACAATATCATTTAAACCATGATTTACAAACCATTGAAATTTGCGACAATATTCCTTGCCCAATCCGCCACCCAAAACATTCACGTTAACCCTTGCCAAGTCCTCATGTCATACCATATGTATTTCCATATCATATGCGCCCCAAAATAACTCAAATGAAAATCGCATAGGCACTAACCAACCATATAATAGTTAGGACTAACACTAACATGTTTTACATTTCCATTTGCATATAATCCTTAACATAACTCAAACATAGATCCTTTCCTTTTAGGATTTTTTTCATAAGTTTATTTTCTTTGTTTTTGTTATGTCGTTACTAACATATTTCTTGTGTATGTGTGGTCAGGTAATAAATCATGGTGATTTGTGACATGATTGAACATAACAACTATAAATATATGCCAATCGTAACATAAAACTAATGCTTTGAATTGCAGAACATTTGATAAAATGCATCATCCACCTGTCACTATGTCAAAATGAAACCAAGACTACATTGTCAACCATATAGGACCTTGTAAGAAGCATCGAAACAACAACAAAAAATGTGTGATATGACTATCTTCGAGCCTCCAGTCTACAAGGGGGGTCCCACCTACTAGTATTATATTATTAGCATAGTTTAAATAATAGGGCTTTAGCAATACTTTGCAGGTGAAATTCTTCGTTGCGATTTTAATCGTCAACACCACTTATCCTAGTTACTTCCCCCACTTTTTGACATAGAAACATGAGACAAGATCATGAAGCTATTCACTGAATTTCTTTGGTAGGTGTTATAGTTCATTTCCCCTTTTAATTTACATTGGATTAAGGGTATAAGGTAGTTTCATTTATATTGACCAAGAGACACACTTCTGAAAGAAAGTGATCTCACCATGCGGATGTCTTGGTATTTATTTCAATTATGCTTGGTCAAATTTTAGAATCACAAGAGTCAAAGCCAAGGAATCCCCCTCACAAGGCCCTCATAAGCTTGATCTCCTCAATATCTATTGAATGAACATTTTTTGAGTTGATTTCTTATTCATAATCCATTGGTTTGAACAATGATTATTCATACTCGGTAGGAATACTACTATGCTTGGGTAAGTCCAACTAAACTCCCTCAGGGTTGTCTTAGACCTCTTCCTTTATGTAGGTATATTTCTTTCATCCAAATGTATTTAATAGCCTAAAGACACTAGTGATGAAAAGAGACCAACCTCTCCTTCTCTACATTGCATGGGACACTCTCTATTATATCCAAATCATGTATGTCAGCTCACTCTCTTTATACCAAGTGTAATCTCATATTGTGAGATAAAAGGTGTGAGCTTGAATGGGAGGACCTTCAAAATAGTATGGTAACCTTGATTGAATTTTAACTTAGATAAAATTTTATAAAAATTATATGGTTAATGCACTATCATTTTTTTCAGTTTACCCAAAACTTATCAATTTTATTAGTAGAACCAATCAAAGGGTTGTTCTGAACTTATCGCCTTCATAAATTTAATTTTCGGCACTCAATTTGCCTTAGAAATTATGTCAAAAACTTTAGAAAATTAATAATTTATTTTTCTAAAGTATTTTCCAGTTCTTTTACACATTTTATTATGGTTTTAGAAGCATGTTAATAAGTTGGTTTTAAATTCCATATTCAAGTAATTTCACCTAGCCTTACTTCTAATGTTTCCAATGCACTTTTCAATCTAGTTCAAGCTCATTTTATGGCTTATTTTAGTGTGGATATATTAATGTTCATATCTATTATTTTATGTTTGAAATTTATAGTCATATTAAAAGACATGGTTGTAGGTGTTAGAGGTTAATTTGACTCCTTTTCATCACACAATTGCATAAATTTTACTTAATAAATTGTCTTAGACTCCGGTGGAGCTTGGGGGCTAGTCTAGTTCATTTTTTGAGTCTATAAGGGTGTCAATAGCTTCCTCTTAACTCGTATTAGTTTTCTGGTCAAAACCATTGAGCTTATCTTTCACACCCAATTCATACATTCACCACTTCCTAGCCTTTTCGGCCCTCCAAGGAGTTGAGGGAGGATGGTACCCAAGTTGGGTGGTCCTAAGAGGGCTTGCTTGAAAATCCATCACCTCTCATTCTTCCCTCTTTCATCACCTCATACATGGGTCCATATGAGGTATGGGTAGTATCTACCTTGTGTCGAGCTACCAAAAAGGCTTGTGAATGGATGGATCACCAAATAGGTAGGATCCATCCCCTACAGACGTATTTTTATTATAACACACTCCTTTTTTGGAAACTCCGCTAGGGACACTTGTAAACCTATTTTTTTTCATATATCCCAAACTTTATACTAAGGATCAAACCCAAACTCTCTCATTTTTATTCTCTAAGCCACTTATCCTAGTCACTTCCCCCACCTTTTGACACAAAAATACGAGACAAGATCATGAAGTTATTCACTAAATTTCTTTGGTAGGTGTTATAGTTCAGTTCCCCTTTTAATTTACAATGGATTGGGGATCCATACATGCCATCAAGATTTCTTTCTATTCTCTTGTCATCATCTAATCTTTCTTTTCAACCTCAATTGAAACAATCATTAACCGACACACCTTACTTTTCACTTGAAAGAAAACTTGTTCAAACAAGATACTTGTTTAGTTGGGTTACTTTAACACATTTTCAGAAGAATAGGATTTTTAGTGACATTTCTTTGTAATGAAAAATATCTTACTCGATCTCGTTGCAAGCTAATAGTGTGAAAACATCCTAAAACTAGGGAAACCGCATACCCCAAGATTACAAGAATCCAAAGCTTGTGAAAAATAACAACTAACAAGATGTGTATATTTGGGAAACTAGAGAAACTCGTTACACCTATCATACAAGCCAAATCACCTTCTTCCTCTTATGCTTTTTAGCACCCCACACTAAAACAAACAACAATAAACCCATTGATAGTTACAAACCCTCAGATTATTCCCCTAATTGTTTAAAGTCCATGCAGTTGTTGAAACACCTATTTAAAGTCTGCATCTTCCATGTATGCCTCTTTGTATGCATCATGGGTAAAATTCCCTATGTGCATAAGAGTTACTAAAGATGTAATGTTGGTTGTGGGTGGCCCTGAAAGCATTTTTTATAACTTATTAGTGATTCCCTTCCTATATTTGATGACTACTTGAAACTATTGCAAAAATCTCATCCACTTGTAGTGTCTGGTTTGTTGAACCATACTTTGGGATTACAAATACTATTGTGGTGTTGATGGAAAAAAATGAAGATAATCAACATTGGGGAAATCACCCGGTCAGGGCCCCAATTAGGCACTTATCCATTTGGGATGGTGATTCTAACTGGTTCTATGGGTCTCTAGTTACTCGTGTCCTAAGACTAGCCTAAAGTTAATTTAAGATAAGTTAATTTATATGTACAAAGATATGTATATACAACCTTCTATTCGTTAATGTATCTTGTTACTTTTTTTTATCAGCAGATAGAAAGAAATGGATCATCTTCTTGCAACATGCTTACAAGAAGGCAATCCTTAAGCTGACTCAAGGGCTCATTCATGCCACATTGTATTTTTCTCCTGCGAAAGGAGACTTTATAGACTTAGATGAAAATGTAGTTTTAATATAGGGTGCAAATGATAAAGGAAAATCTAATATATCCTATCTTGAATAAGACAAGATATAGATCTCATCCAAATCAAGAGGAAAATGATAAAAAGGGAAAAGGTCTGAGATTGAATTTAAGGTTAGGATTCATTTGCAAATCATAAAACTAATTCATATGATTTACAAACTATGAACACAAATATGCAATGGAATGACTTCAATAAATAGTTATTTAAACAACCACAACATATACTTAAACCCAATTATGAATTCAATTTAAGATCTACTATCATATTAAATAAAAATTTCTTCTAATGTGATAATAATTAAAACCAAAACAAGATTGTAATTAAATGATAAACAGTTATCATTAACTGCAATCAAGTTTCCTTGAATATGTAATCTAATTCTGATTTAAAATTTGTTTTCTCTGTAAAGATAGCTTTACGAAATAAAAAAAAAATTAATCAGAAATGAATTAACAATAAGATATAACAACAAGCTTACATATTATATAGAGTTCAAGAAAATGAAAACGTATTAATAGCTTCAAATATCTTTGTCTTTATACAGTCCTCTAAAATCCCACAGTAAGAAATAGCTCTAATACAATAGTGTAATCAAGCATTTCTCTCACTATAGAATTACTCCCACAAGTTTCAGATCTGGAACCTCCCCCAATTCAGTTTCCTTTCTCTCTTTTATAAGAAAAGAGTTATAGCTATGACTAACAACTAAGATTGATTAAAGATAAATTATCTCCTCAAAATTAGAAATGGGATATTATAAAATAGTCTTAATTCCCAAACCAAACTCGAATTACAACAAATTGTACAAAAATAGGGATAAGCTTTCTTTAAAATATTAACTGATTTTCTCCATAAGCCTATGTTCGTAGCTTGAAAATATCATATGTCCATGATTCCTCGTCCATGTCACACACTCTACATCTTTAAAAACAAATAAATGAAATTAATAATAAATAAAATGAAATTAGAGCCGCTACATAATTTGAAATTATGTAGCTTCTCTTTCTAAAAACAAAATGAAACAAAAAGAAGTTCATACCTACCAAACAAAATTCTAAAATTAACACTTGAGCATAAAGAAGTAGAACTTTTTAATTATGAATTAACAAAAATAATAACCCCTAGCGAATTGATTTCCATCGAGCCTTCTGCTTTAACCGACTTTTGTTTGAGCTCATCAATTTTCTCTTCACATTCTGCAATTAAGATTTTGTTCCTTGACCTGAGTTGTTGATTTTCCATCTCCAAATCGATTAAATTTGATTGCAGGATAGACATTGTGCTATGGTATTTAGATTTCCAAAACAAATATTTCATACTTAAGTTATCCATGTGATTTTCCTTTTAGAGCTTCTTTTTAGTAGCTATAGGTTCATTCTTAAAGTCTGGGATTGGTCTAGCCTCTATATGATGAGCCAATCCCTCTATATTTTCAGGTACGTCGTCCATGACTCCAATAGGAGAATTAACATTGGAGACGTTGCTAGATTTATTTCTGACCATCCTTGATATTTTTATCCCTTGTCTCTTGTTCTTAAATTCATTTGTCTTCTTTAGATTTTCACATGATTTGGGAGTAGGAGATTTAATATTTTCATGATAATCATGAACAGGGGAAATGACACTAGGTTATCCAGAAGACTCGAAAGAGATTATTTTATTTGTATCCAAGGCCATAGACTCAAAACTTGAGCTCAATCTATGAGATTAACTGCGTGTAATCCTTATTGAAATTCGCTTTGAATATGGGATCTGAGAAAGATCCTTATCATTAACTCCTATGGAATTTATGGGTTCAAGCCCTAATTCAAAATCTTGAGTCTGAGAAACTGGATCTAGGGTTTCAATGAAATTGTTTCTTTTAATAAAAGTGTCCCAAGAATAATTAACTTGGTTTAAATGAAACTCGACAAGGATTCTAATTAAGCCATGATGGAAGAGGTTTTTTCCAGAACTGAGACGATTTCTCTGATAAAATATTGACATTTTTGTAAGACTCCTCAACAAGAAGAAGCGCAAATTTAACTCAAAACCCACGAAGACCATTAACATGAAAAAATGGTATTAAAATAATAAATTGTAGCGACCCTCGCATGTAATGTATAGCTTGATTATGTTGAAGAAATTTATATTTTCATCACACTAGTTCAGTGGGAGTAACACTAGTTCAGTGGGAGTTAACTGACTAGTTCTATTTTATACTTTCTAATCTTAGACCGTCACTATTATGCATGCATTCCTATTATAGGATGTCATTGCCTATATGAGTGAAGATCACTCACTCATTGTTAATATCATAATATACATTGATTCTCATTCTTCATTGTTTATCTCTCTTCCTTTTCTTGATAAGCTTTGTTTGTGTATGCTTTAGTTGGGTCTCCTGTGCAGGTTTCCATGAAACATTGACATGGTATCAGAGCCAAGATGCTTGGAGCAACCCAAATAAGCCATAGAAGAGTGAAAGAGTCCTTGAGTAAACCTATTTTCTACAATCGTCGGGACCTCTCCCTATCGAAAGGTGTGACGATTGGAATTTTCGTGGCCTATCCCCGTCGAAGGGTGCGATGGTTGCACTCAAACTAGCCAAGGTGCAACGTCATCACACTGTGTTCTTCATCCAGGGTGCGACGATTCAGTTTTTGACAATCATCACACTATGTCCTTAACTAGGGTGTGACGATTCAGCATCGTCGTACTTTACCCTTCTCTAGGGTGCGATGATTCAACTACCCTCCAAAAATTGGTTTTCTGCAGTAAAATTGTGATATCTCGAAATCCATGATTTGGGTCGGGCTGAAATTTTTACCAAAGACGTATAACATAGGGATTCTCATCCTCACAAAAATATCCAAAACCCACATCATATTTTAGGATATATAGTTGTTTTATCATATATATAGTTTCCATAACACCGCCAGTCATATCTCATAATCCACGATCTAGGTTTTCAGAATCTTTTCAGTATCAATAGTGGGGATGGAGATGATGCAACTTGTTCAATCAAGTATGGTGATAATACTCACACTGTACAAATATTTTGAATGGAATTTTAAGGCCGCATTCCAACTCAAAAGAAAAGGATTGTATAATTTGATGATGGTGACAGAAACAGAACCTACATCAGCGCTTAAGAAGACCAGATGGGCGAACCGAAAGGATGAGGCCACGAGACTACTTCTTGAGTTAATATTCATTGATTTATGGTTTCATTTTGTTGCATGAAAGACTCCAAACAATACTTGTACCACCTTGGAAGGACTCTTTGGAAAGAAGGATGAGATGTGAGGTCATATGCTCGAGGTAGAGTTGAATACCTTAGACCCTAAAAATTTTGATAATATACAAGATTTTTTCACTAAATTTAAATCTTTGTTATTGAGCTTGGGTGAATGTGGTATTGACAAGTCTACACAAGAGAAACAACTTAGTCTAACAATCTTGGCCAAGATAGGACTAGAATACATTGTATATGTCTCCAATTTCCATTATGGCAGATGTCTTTTTGGAGCAAATTGGAAAATGCCTATGATGGCTCAATTCATTGAGTCTCTCACACAAGAGAAAAAAAAAACTCATACAGATGGGCATCATCAAGGATCCCAAAGCACATTCACTCACCATGCATGATGGAAAAGGATCATCCAAACAGAACAAGGAGGGATATTCCAAACCCTTCAATGATTCTTCAGATTCAAAGAAGAAGGGAAAGAAGTACACTTACTGCAATAAACCGAATTATGAAGAATCCACATGCATGAAGAAACAGATCGATCTTATGGCACAGGCACATCAATAGAACAACCTTGGAAACTTCATTCTAGAGGGAGTCAAGAAGCAGAAGGAAGAAAATCTTGCTCCTAAGAAAGGTAATCATCATGCTCTTGTTGCAATTAATTCTTCATCTAATTCATGGATTATAGATTTTGGTGCATCCCATCATATGGAAATGAAAGAGGAATATTTATCTTCTTTGATTCCATGCTCAAGACCCCCTATTCTCATGGGGGATGATACTCTAGTAGCAGTAGCAGGAGAAGGGAGAGTGGAACTCCATAATGGTATTTTTTAGAATGTTTTACATGTTCCAAAGCTTTCTATGAATCTTCTCTTAGTTTATCAGATCACTCAGAAAGGTAAAAAGATTGAATTTACATCAGATTCAGTTTCAATAATTGACATGCATGACAATTCCATCATTGCAATTGGTGAGGTGGATCACAAGTCAAGGTTGTATAAATTCACTAAGTTTTTTTACAATGACTCCTTTATTCTACTTGCACATAAGGAGATTACTTTGCATAAACCTCCAGTGCAACATGCATATACTCTTATGCTTCCATCAGCTCCAAACATCAGATATGATTCCATACACTCAAATTATGTACATGGAAATAAGTAGGCAGTACAGCTAAATAAGAAGCCAATGTTGAAGCTTCAGCAAATGCCCAAGAAGGTAGAGTTCACACTTCAAGCAGTAGGTATCCTTGCAGGGAATCCATTAGATTCGAGGAGGACTCAATCTCAGCATGAGGAGCCTTCTCATGTACTTTCAACTTCAGAACCTGAGATGCCCATGCATTGATATATGGTTCAATCTATTGATCCAAAAACCTACAATAAGGCTGTCGTAAATCCATTATGGAAAGAAGCCATGCAGGAGGAGCATGAATCTCTCCTAGAGAATAAAACTTGGCATCTGGTTCCACTTCCACCAATAGGAATATTTTCAGGTGCAGATGGGTCCATGGGATCAAGAGGTACAAGGCCCGACAGGTTGCCAAAGAACTTCATCAGATCCATAAATATTTCTACATCTTTATGAAGACTTTTAGTGAGTAGAAGTTTCAGACTTTGCGGAATTGTCTTACAGTGAAGAACACAGTTGCCTAGAAGCTACCATTTTCTTCTTTTGATACATTATCTTTTGAGGGGGGGGGTTGTTCCCACATGGTTTTCCCTCTTTCCTCATTTTTATTCAGTGTTCAATAGTTGCATTGTACATGAGTACCTAATATGGCCTAGTAGTCGGGACTCATTTTTTACTCCATAATGATGTTCATGGGGGATGTTGGAGAAATTTCTATTTTCGGCAAACTAGTTCAGTGGGAGTTAACTGACTAGTTCTATTTTATACTTTCTAATCTTAGACCATCATTATTATTCATGCATTCCTATTATAGGATGTCATTTCCTATATGAGTGAAGATCACTCACTCATTGCTAAGATCATAATATACATTGATTCTCATTCTTCATTGTGTATCTCTCTTCCTTTTCTTGATAAGATTTGTTTGTGTATGCTTTAGCTAGGTCTCTTGTGCAGGTTTCCATGAAACACTGACAGATTATCCATAAAATAAATTTCCATTTCTTTTTGACAATGGACGAGGGCATACCTTTTGAATTATAATCTATTTTGGGAGAGACTAGAAACTTAGACCAAGGAATATTCCTAACCCTTTTAGTTTTGAACCATTGTTCACCCTTTAATGGCATATTCATGGCTCTTGCGATTAGAGCTTCATCAATATTCATCACGAAATCCCCAATATCTGTAGACTTCCCATAGAAACTAAGTGTAGAGGCTCTAGCCACCTATAGGTTGTGCCCACGAAACATCATTAAGAATTCGAACCGGCCAACCTTTCAGAGCATGGGATGGAAATCCTCATTTGCTTCAACAAATTCATTGCTTGGAGGCTCGCATCTGGCAATTAGACCCATTGTAATACACCCAATATGACTCAAGACAAATCGTTGGGAGAAATTCTATGATGAATATGTGAATGCACAAACAAATACATGAAAACCCTCTCTCACAGTAAAATGTAAACCCTTCAAAAATCCCCAAATGATAAAACATACTAAGTACAGGCCCTATATTTGCTTTGATATGCGAATTAATTTGTGTTTATGGTGAGACAGAGGAGGACGTCCTCGTCTACTACATGTAACACACAACAACAACTCAAAACACAATATGGAAATCACAAAGTTCGAAATATATTGTCAATCAGATCATTGATTCAGTAGACTACATCAACCTTGATAAAAAAATGTTGTGATGATTATCCTCGGAATCATATACATTGCACATAAGATTTTGCAATACAAACAATAAATATTGATAATGGTCCCTTAAGTGAAGTTTAACATATGAGATAAGGTATAGGATAATTAATAAGATCTTCAAAAATTTCTTTCATATTCCAAAATCATGTAATATAAGAAAGTTAATAAAGCTTAGGATGAAAGGTAGTCATTTCATAGCTCATTGTTTTCTGTAACTCAAAGAAAACCCTATTTCGAACATGTATTCAAATAATGTAATCAATAGACACAAGAAATAAGTGATATATAAAATCTTTGAGTTTCACTATGTGCCTAATATCATAATCAAATAACCTGCAACCGATGAAATTGATATGAAACAACATACCATAAGGCTAATTTCGAAAACAAAATTTGAATTTCATGTTTGAAATCATGAAATTCAAAAAGGCAATGTGAAAAACCGATATAAGTAGGGGTTAAAAGCATGAATAAACTTGAATTCTTAATCAATATCAAATGCATTGATTCCAATATAAAATCATAATCTCAAACATATTTAAAAAATTAGGACAAAGAAAATTTACATGAACTAAAAATAATTTTCAAAAATAAAGGGGTCCCAAATTTTATTGAAAATAAATGAAAAATTGGGAGGTTGTTGTTTTCCACAACAATTGGTGACACATGGGGACGAAGCAATTATCTCTGGTGTATAAATAATAGGATTAAATTTATCAAAAGTCAAAATATAAGTTTCATATAATCTTAAGACATGACACCATTACTTATGGGTCCCACATAAAATATAACAAGTGATATAAGCTCTAAAATATAAGTACTCGAATGAATCCAAACATATGGAAATTTTTTAATTTTATGTTTTCCTCGTACTATAGAAGAGGTATGGTTAAGTAGTAAGAAGTTTAATGTTGAGTACACATCTATTTAATGCAAAGTTATCCCTTTTTGCTAACATAGCTTTGCTGCTAGCAGTCCTATTCAGTACCCCTGCAAAGATGTTTTGGTACCATACAAGCATGGCCCTGCTGCCAACGAGCATTCATAGCTCCAACGGGTTTTCTTGTACTTCCCACACTAGATGTGCTTCCAACCCTCTTGTGTGCCACCCTTTTGATAAAATTAATTGTGAGTTGCATTTGCACAATTGGGTGAAGAGGGTGGGTTGGTACAAGAGATTTTTAATTAAAGAAAATAGATGTAGTACTTTTAAGTTTTGACTTCCACTAGCCTTCTCCACGAATGCCAATGCAGAGGAAATTATAATGATGTGGTGTGATGGGTGGGATTCAAAGAGTAAGACAAAAATCGATTATTTCCTTTAAAATATGAGCCATGTTGCTTGAAACAAATTTAAGAGTTCCTCCAAAAATTTTGGGCCAATGTAGGAGAAAGAAAACTTTATAAGGATGATATCTTTTGGATAAATGAAATCCCACTCAAGTAAGATATTATACATAACCCATAGCCTCCATTTTTTGTTGCATAGAAAAATATTCCCTCATATCACAAAATCCAATCAAAAGCAAAACAAACAAAATTAAAAAGCTTCAAACATTGCAAACAAAGAAAGAAAATTGAAACCTGAAGGATAAATTAAAAGCCAAGAATTGAAAGAAGACTTCAACCTCGACAACTTATAAAGGTATATCTCAGCAAAAGAATGAATATGGGAAAGCATGAGCGTTTGACTTAAGTTGAGATTTTGATTAATTTTATTTTGCCAAGTTAAAGCTAATTGGGCTTTTTATTCAAACCAAAATCGAAAATCTAGGCAGTCACAATGATTAAAAGATGAAGTTAAATCAGATATCCCTCACATTGAAAATGTCTTGTTTCAAAATTAAGCCTCCATGGAAAAATCTAAACAATTATCTAATAAAGATGAGGCTTACAATGATATTAAATGAAAGCAAGATAGAGTTCCATATATTCCCTGATTTATCTTATTGGCAATTTGATGAGCATCAACATTGTTTTTCCTAACTCAAAAACATGTGTAATAATGGGAATGAATTCCAAATCTTAACCAGCAGGAATGTTGTATTTTCAAGAAAAATTGTGAAGACCTATAGAAATGGTTAAGTGACTGAATATATCTGAAGATAAATCTCAAAATAAACCCACAATATCAACAAGAATAATCCAAACCATTCACCAAATATTGAACACAAGAAAAGTCAAAACCCTTGAGGTAGGGTAACACCATATATTAATCCTTAAGGAAGGATAACACTCCTCAAGCAATGCTTGATACATTCACACTATTATTCACTATGTTTCATTACATTGCTTACTCATCTTTATATATCTCTCTCTGTCTCCTAGGAACCTTCTAGAGAGCTTCCTCACATTTATTACATATAAATACCATAGTGGGCCTTTATTAATATAGTGGACCTAGTCCCCCCGGATGGGGTGACATGCGACAACTCCTCACCACCTGGCTCTGCATTGAGCCACAACATAAATGCTAATGGTCGCCACCCATCTGCCTCGCATTTACGATGGTAGACGGCCATTACAACTGATATACGGAGGAGGGACACCTCCCTCGCGCGAAAACTCTCGCTCACAACGCACTCATCATGACAGGGTCTATGGATAGCCAAGTGAATCCGGTCTTCAACAATTTGTATTTTCGAGCACCTGGACAGAGTTGGTTTTCTCTTGCTTCGAGTCTCCCCACCATTTGGGAGCTTTGGTGCAGATATGTTTCCTTCGCGTCCTGGCTTACTCTCATCTCGTTGCATCCTCTCTGCATTGTTATATATCCCTTGGCAAGCATGACCAGGAAGCAAGGCAGGCCTCGTCGTGGCTCAGCCTGGTACACCCACAAAGCACAAAGGCAGAGGAGGGATAAACTGGAGCGCACTCTGTCGATGGCGACCTCCATTCTTCGGAAGAAGGCTCGCGCTGACCAATTGGCTCTGCATGCCATTATTGCAGAGACCGGGACCATGTGTAGCAGTGAAACCATGGAAATTGAGCCTGGAAACAGGCTGGAGGATGGCGCCACGGATGCATTTCCTACCTGTTACATTGAAGAAATACCATTCATGGAGGAATTGGTGACCACCCCGGAACCCCAAGCCATGGCGGTGAACTCTCGGGATAGTAGCGGTCCTAAAAACAAGCTGGTAGAAGATATCCCTGGGTGCATTATCGAGGAGATATCGTGGACGGGTGACTACAGCCCCACCAGCCATGTTGTGCAAACAATGATCGAGGAAGAAGCTCGGGACAAGGCTTGCGCCAAAGAGAATGTGGACAAGACCAGCCCAACGACGAAGGAGGAAGCGATCAGTGCAGAACTATTGGAGCTCGAAGTCGGAGATGGGACGAACGTTGAA
The DNA here is from genome assembly GCA_009831015.1 of Picea engelmannii. NCBI lineage: Eukaryota > Viridiplantae > Streptophyta > Pinopsida > Pinales > Pinaceae > Picea > Picea engelmannii. The sequence goes on along the minus strand of ML781121.1, from coordinate 126,171 downwards.
TCGGGGGACATAATCCTCGACGACGCAGGTAATGACTCGTATGGTACTTTCCTCCATGCAGAGCATCTGGATATGGTGTTCGAACTTCGAGGCCACATGGTAGACCTGGAGCATAGAGCCATTCTCATGGGACAGCGTATGGACCTGCTCCTTGACACATACTCCAACGCTCCAGCAAAGAGGAAGTGCCCTCTCTATGCGCAGGCATTCGCCATCCCGGTTGGGTCCACGTGGTAGACAAGCAAGGGAAACAGGTCACCGGGTATCTAGGTTCTTCTATGCTAGTTTGTTTCTTTGTTTAATCATGCTATTGTTACATGTACACTTGGACTATATCCATCTGTCCTGGTTTCCTCTGGGCAGGATAGAGGGCAAAACAGTTTTCCAAACCATGTTGGTTTCCAATAAAACGACAGCATTTTTGGTGGCTCAGACCTATATCTCTGTGTATTTTGTTAAGGTTTCTTTGATAACTTAATATAGCAGTTTCTTCTTTTTTACTTAAATATATATATATAGTGGACCTAGTCCACCTTACATTGAATGACCACATTATCACATATTAAATGACTTCCACTAATAATACATAACCACATTCCCATTGGGTACCTCCCTAGGTACCCCATATTACCTCCCTAAGTATACTCCATTCCATCCCCCTTCATATGTTTCATCCTCAAAACACGAGAAGAAACCATACAATTTGACCGGCTAAGCAATGTAACAAACTTGTACGAAGTATGACCATCCATCCATCCCAATGGAAGTCAAACATGATGCCCATCTGTTTCCAATTCTCTTTCAAAAATGACTTCAAATATTTTATGAATTCTTCAATATTAGGGCCATCAACTTTTCCAGTAAAAAAAATCTTTCTTGGGATAAATCTTGAACAAAAACTAGGATTAAAAAATAACTTACTACAGAAAGTCGCGGCTTTTTCTAGAAAAACCCTGAAAAACTGTTGAATTTAAAATGCTCATAACTTCACTTCCGGGACTTTTTTTCGGCCGATTGTTTTTTGAAATTGGGTATTTTTCCGAGAGGAATTCAAATATCCAATTTGTTTGGCCAAAATCTACATAGAAAGTTTTGAGATATAAACCTAAAGTGTGCCGCCCTCTTTTTTCCCTATAAAAAATATGCAAAAAGAGCAAAACTTTCTCCCTTCTTTGGCCAAGGAAAGTGCTTTGATACCAATTGTTAAGTGATTGAATAGTTTTGAAGATAAATCTCAAAATAAACCCACAATATCAACTAGAATAATCCAAACAATTCACCAAATACTGAACACAAGAAATAGTCAAAACCCTTGAGGTAGGGTACCACCATATATTAATCCTTAAGGAATGATAACACTCCTCAAGAAATGCTTGATACATTCACACTATTCTTCACTATGTTTCATTACATTGCTTACTCTTCTTTATATAGCTCTCTCTATCTCCTAGGAATCTTCTAGAGAGTCTTCTCACATTTATTACATCTAACTACCATAGTGGGTGTTTATTAATATAGTAGACCTAGTCCACCTTACATTGAATGACCACATTCTCACATATTAAATGACTTCCACTAATAATACATAACCACATTCCCATTGGGTACCTCTCTAGATACCCCATATTACCTCCCTAGGTATACTACAGACACGGGAGGTATTTTTCTCTTCAATAATTTCAAGTAAACTTATATTATAAGTTCTTAAGAATAACTTGTAATATAACTTGTAATATAAGTTCTTAAGAATAAGAATAGTTTTTGGATTTCCTAGATTCTACATGATCTTGTTCACTAAAATTATTTTGCATCAAGTTTAAATACGAAAATTTATAAATTAAAGAATGTTTTAAAGTAATAAAAACAATGTTAAAATGTTAATTATGTTTATGAATTGTTTATTAATAGAGTGTTTCAATAAGTGGATAACTTAAAAAAAATTAGTGAGTTTAATTAATTTAATGAGGTAAAGTTCCACCTTGATCTAATTAGTTTTTCAAAATTTCGACGATTTTGGTTGTCTTAAAATGGACAAAGTTACATGATCGAACTTTTTTTCAATCATGTGAAACTACAACTTCCATAAAAAAAAAATCCTACCAAATTTGGAGAAGAATTTGAATGAAGGTTACAATATTCAATGAAGGATTTCTATTGAAAGAGACAAATTCCTCAAGAAGACATCTCTGATTTGAGTTATAGAGATCTCCCTTTTTTTCTAAACAAAAACATATTTGAGTTATATATATATATATA
>ML781121.1:88342-99399 GCA_009831015.1 Picea engelmannii | reverse complement strand
TTCCAAGAACTACACCACATTCATCAAGTGGCACCACATCTACCTCCACTTTATCAATGAAATTTGCATTAATGGAATATTTGATCTTGCATTGTTTTGTAACTCTCACTTCTACATCCATATTCACCCATCCCAATGGGTATGGATGAGGACGGTCATGTGCATCCAATCCAATCTTCCCCTAATTTTTCTTCTATGACATTGGCTTGTGAACCAAAGTAAAATAAAGCATCAATCTTTGTCTTTTTGATTTGTATCTTTATGTCGAAGATGTTTCCTTCTCTTTCTCTTCATTGTTATGGAGGATACTCAAGTTCACCTTCTTTTGCACTATGGTAAATATGATCTTTTCATCTACATAAAAGTGTCTATATATTTCCTTCCTTGAGTCCATTCCTACCATTTTCTTCTTGTTGGGTTGCTCCTTATTATGATTCTTTGGATACAACTCAAGATGTAGCTTCCAATATTTGTCTTTGGTGTGGCTATTTATGTTACAATGGTCATAAAGGTTATTTGGGTCTTGCATTTATGTGCAATGGCATGAATGTTCATACATTTTATGTTGAGCACACACTTATACTAAGAGGGGAGGGGGGTTGTGATTCAGTCTAAGACTATCTTTTTCTTTTTAACATTCATAAACCATAAGCAATCACATGAATGTAACAACTAGAAGACACAATATTTAATGTGGAAACCCTTTCGAGAGAAAACCTCAAAAACATTCTTTTATAAATAGAAAGAACTCTCCCTTGTCTGCAACTCTACCCCTATCTGCAATTCTCCTCCCCTTGTCTATAATTATCCCCCTTTGACATCAATGGAAAAGGTATGTTCCCCCTGAGTTGTGCTTCTTTACTGACGAGATGAGAGGGATATCACTACCATCTTTTGTCTAAGATATTCAAATGTTTCTCTAGGAAGTGATTTGGTAAAAATATTTGCAACTTGTTCCTTGGTGGAAATGTATTCCATCTTGACACTTAGTTCGGCTACCTATTCTCTTAGGAAGTGGTACTTGATGGGAATATGCTTCATCTTTGAGTGCATAGCAAGATTCTTTGAAAAGTTGATTGCACATGTGTTGTCAAAAATGATTGAGATTGGATGATCATATTCTACCTTGATATCCTGCAGTGTCTGCTTCATCCATAGAACTTGTTTGCAACATGTTGTTGTTGCAATATACTCGGCTTTCGCTATGATTACATAGACTAAAGATTGCTTCTTACTCAACCAAGACACTAGACTATTGCCCAAAAAGAATGCTCCTACACTTGTAATTTTTTTGTCATCAACATTGATTTCCCAATCTGCATCAGTATACGTCATTAGAGTAAAATCTTCACCTCTTGAGTACCATAAGTTGAAGTCCAAGGTTCCCTTTAGATATTTGAATATCCTCTTTATTGCTTGCACATGAGTTTCTTTTGGTGCAACTTGAAATTGTGCATCCAATCCTACTACTTGAATAATGTTTCTCATTGATGTCATCACATATAGTAGGCTTCCAATCATTTACCTATACAATGTTTGATTTGCTTCCAGAGATTCATCATTTTTTCTCAATTTACAACCTCAAAACTATAGGTGTGTTGACTGGTGTACATTCTTCCATTCTGAATTTCTTCAACATTTCCTTGATGTACTTGGTTTGTGCAATGAATATGCCTTTGTTAGATTGACAAATTTGAAATCCTAGAAAGAATGATAGTTCACTAAGCATAGACATCTCAAATTCCTTTTGCATTTCTATTGCAAACTCTTGACGCATTTATTTCATACTCCCTCCAAAAATAATGTCATCTATATAAACCACAACAATCAACTCATTTTCTACTATTGTCTTGATGTACATATCACTGTCAGTGATTCCTCTTTTGAATCCTTCTTGTTGTAGATATTTATCAAGTCTTGAATACCACGCTTTGGAAGATGTTTTTAGCCCATAAAGTGCTTTCTTCAATTTTCACACGTGATTCTTATTTTATGATAACAAGAATCCTTCTGATTGTTCAATGTATACTTCTTCATCTAAATTGTCATTGAGAAAGGAAGACTTGACATCCATTTGATAGACTTTGAAGTTCTTGAAACATGCAAATGCCAAAAATATTATGATAGCTTCTAGTCTAGAAACCAGGGAAAAAGTTTCTTCGAAATCAATACCTTCAAGTTGAGCATAGCCTTTACAAACGAATCTTGTTTTATTTCTCATTACTTTCCCATTTTCATTCAACATGTTTCTAAAAATCCACTTGGTGCCAATTACATTTTTATATGTCTGCCTTGGAACAAGTTCCCGTGTTTCATTCTTCTCAATTTGATTCAACTCTTCTTCCATATCATCAATCCAATGCTAGTCTTCGTTGGCTTATGTAAAATTATTAGGTTCTATTTTAGATAGCAAGGATAAGTTCTCATATTCCGATGCACTAGCTAGTCTTCTTCTAGTTTGAACTCTCGTATCTTTATCACCAATAATTAGATTTTCTGAATCATTCTTTCGGAGAAATATGGATGGTGTCTTTATATCTTGGTGTTCTCTTTCTTCTTCTTCATTTTCTCCTCCTTCTTCTTCTTTTTCTTCTTTTCATTCTGGCTCATCTGCTTGAACATTTACTTGTGTTTTCACCTTTTGGTGCCATGCTTCATCAACTTTTACATTGGCACTCTCTACGATTTTGTGTAATGTTGTATTGTAACATATGTAAGATTTTCTTCCTGATGAATAACCAAGACATATACCTTCATCAACTCTCGAGACATATTTTCCTAAATCCTCATCATCTCTCTTTATGTAAAACTTGCTTCTTAAAACTTTGAAGTATTTAATTGTTGTTGGTCTACCTTTCCATAATTCATAGGGTGTTTTGTTGTCATTGACTCTGCTTTTCCCTCTATTCAAAATGTAAATTGTGGTGTTGAGTGCTTCTCTCCAAAACCTGTCAGATAGCTTGGTTTCATTCAACATTGTTCTTTCCATCTCTTGTACAGTTCGATTTTTATTTCTACCACACCATTCTGTTGTGGAGTTATTGTGGCTAAGAAATGTCTTTTTATCCCATGAGTCTCACAAAATTCATCAAATTCATTTGAGATAAACTCACCTCCTCTATCTGATCGCGAACACTTGATTTTCAAATCAATTTCATTTCCAGCCAAGGCCTTGAATGATTTGAACTTCTAAAAAGCTTCAGATTTTTCTTTTAGGAACGTAACCCATTTCATTCTAGAATAATCATTAATGAGTAACATGAAGTAATTTTCACCTTGTAGACTTTGTGTTCTTGTAGGCCCACAAAGATATGTATGAACGAGTTCCAATGGCTTCGTTGTTGAGTAGTCCTTTGATTTAAATCTTGTTCTTATATGTTTTTCATGTTGACATTGCTTGCAGAGAGTGTTTGAAGGTTTAACAATATTTGCCATGTCTCCCATTGCTTGTTTAGTACTAATTTTTACCAAATTGTCAAAGTTCATATGACCCATTCTTCTATGCCATAACCAACTTTCATATGTTTGTCCCATATAGCACTTTTCTCCCTGGATATCATTGAGGATATATACATTATTTGATGTTCTATATGCACTTTCCACTAATCTTCATGATCCTTCCTTCCTTATTTCACATCCTTGAGAATTAAATGTGAGATTGTGTCCTTGGTCACACATTTGACTAACACTGAGAAGAATATTGTGTTTCGGACCATCAACATACAATCCATTTTATGTTTTAATTTTTCCATTATTGAGACTTAGAATACCTTTTCCAGCTATCCTTGCGGTAGCATCGCTTCCAAATGTCACAATGCCTATGTTAACTTCTTTCAAGGTGAGAAACTTGCTCTTCTCACATGTCATGTGGTTTGAGCATCCACTATCAACATACCGTTGGTTTCCTTTGTTTTGAGCATGAAGGGAAGTTTGCAAAGCATAGATTTTTCTTTCTTGTGCATATCTTGTTCATGCTTCCTTTTCCAAACTCCTATGAGTTCTTTCTTTTGTTTGACATGGGTATCCACATCCTTGTTTTTTCTAGGAGTTTCCACAAGGTCACTTCTACAAAAATGTGTTGTGTGCCCATAGTTTTTGCATTTATAGCATACAATATTGTAATCAAATAAAGGGGAAAATGAATTATAGTCTTTGGTTGAGAATCCATAAGCATTTATGTCTTTGTTCCATACATGATTATTTCTTGTATGTGTTCTACAATCTATTGCTTTATGACCAAAATGATTACAACAAAAACAATATCCAAAGAAAGAATTTTGGTACCAATTCATGTGAGGTTGCCTTGGTGGGAAAGATATTTTGAATATGTCCTTGTTGTCTTAGGAGAAATTCCAACTTTCTATGGAAAACTATTTTCTTTCTTATTGGTGTCTTCGTCAATTATGGAACTTTTGAGTACATCGACATAACTTTTATATTTTTCTTCATTTACTTTCTTTGATGGCCTTGTGGCTTATGGATCATGTTTGGTGGTCAAATGACTCTTATCATAACCAAGACTTGTCTTAATAAATGGTTTCTATCGCACAAATTTCCACTCCATATTTCATCTGTGAGATGGCCTAGTCCATTCCTCGGCTTACGAATCTAAATCCCAATCTCCTTCATCAAAATCATCTAAAAACACTATTTTTGTTGATGTATGCTATTCACCCATGTGCAACTCACGTACATATGCTATTTTCTAGTGTGCAATTCACGCACACCCCTAATTTTGAGAAAAATAAAATTATTCTATACTTTTGGCAAGGTTTATGGGTTTTCCCGGTCCTAAACCCCTAATTTCTTGTACACAGTGGAATGTAACCATATCAACCTCTTTAGGATGGTATATAGGCACTTATGAGGGTGTGGATGAGGAGAGACAACCTTGGTGCAAGAATATGTTTTCCATTTGCAAGCTTCCCTATTCCTTGAATCTCTGAGTAGTATCCCTTGATCTAGAAATTGTTTTCCCAATATGTCTTCCTCTCTCCTATATGATCTTTGGGTGTGTTCGTATCCCTTTTGGGTCATGTGAGGAAGTACTCCATTGTTGATTTGATGCTTGAAGGGGTTTGATGGAGGAGCTCAAGTGGTTGGTTTCAATCTAGTGTCGCCAGTTAGAATAAGGTTGTAACTCACCTATTCTCATTGATTTATAAAAGAGTTATTTTTCCCTCCAATATATGTGCAATTGTGTTTAACTAGTTTGTATATGTTGACTATTCTTTACATATCAATATTGTCATTCTTCATTTATAATTTGATTTGATAACTACTTTGTTGCAGTATCTACTTGGTTCCTTTTCAAGTTTGTAGAGGCAAATTTCTGGAGCAAATCAAAGGTTGAGAGCAGGGATATTCATTGAACTTTTGGATACAAGGTATGAGATCATTATTTCTCTCTTCTAAATAATCATTTCATTATTTATTTGTATGTTGGAGGGTAGGTTCAGTATTTTAGATACAGTTGTGATCTGTTGTGACATAGAACCAAGGTCATAGGGTTGAAAATAGCATAACAATGATGACTTTTGAAAATTGATGATATGATCTAAGGTTTTGTCACTCTTTTCAAACTTCAAGCTTATGTTCAAATGACTAGTTGACTTTTCCAAATCCTTTCTTAAGGAAACAAGTTCAGCGTCTAGCTTCTCGCAATTTTCTTCCTTTCCCTTTAATTGAATTCTCACCACTTCTTCTATCTTTCTTGCCTCTTCTAATTGAACTTTTAGGCTTATGAGAATCTTTTCTAATTCTTCAAGGCTTTGTGACATTTTGGATTTTGAATCACGATCTTCTTCTTCATATTCTTGCAATTGCTCCTTTAGTTTCAAATTCCTTTTCCTCAACTTCTTTATTTCACTTAAGGCACACATGTGTTCTTCTTCAAGATCAACTTCTCCATGTGTTTCATTGTTTTCCTCTTCTTTTGAATCCATCATTTCTTTGACTTCATCAATATATGTTTTGATTGCCATAAAGGGAGTTTCTTCTCTATCACTACTAGAACTACTTTCTTCAGATGAGTCACCGACTCCCTTTGAGTACAGGCTCTTCTTCTGCTTATAAGAATTCTTCCTATTTTCATGCTTCTCATGTTTGTGGCTATTTTTGTGTTGATGATGTTTTCTCTTTACATTATATTCTTATTCATTATCACTACTTTCATTTTTCACATATGGACACTTAGCAGCAAAATGTCCTACTTTTCCATAGTTAAATCATTTAAATGGCAACTTACCTTTGTATTTTCCAGATCTTTTTTTTGAGTTTTCTCACAAAATTTGTTTCCTTTGTGTCTGATTCATAGTTGGAACAATCGCTTGATTTGTGCTCTTTATTATTAATCTTCTTTGAGGATTTGAAAGTTGTTTCCCTTTTTATGGTTTTTCCTTTTCAATCCTCATTTCATATGCAGTGAGGATCCCATGCAATTCATCCATTGTTAATTTATCAAGATCATTTATTTCCTCAATAGAGGAAACTTTCACATCAAATATTAAGGGGAGTGACCTCAACACCTTTTGCACGATCATTGGTTCTAAAATTGTTTCACCAAGTCCTCTGATGGTGTTGACAATTTCATCCACATAGAGGAGATACATTGCAACATTTTTTTCATCTTTCACATTTAGACTCTCGAACTGTCTTCTATGAGTTTGTAGTTGAGCCTTATTGACCTTGTCATCACATTCATGGATGTTTTGAAGTTTGTCTCAAATTTCTTTCGCTTATTTGTGTTGGACACACCGACCACACTGAGAGGGGGGCTGAATTAGTGTAGGGCTCAACTTACTCCTTTACAAAACACCTTAGTTAGCAATCACCATTTACTCATCATCCATTACTTTCATTTATAACAATTTGTATGTACTCATATCTCAGCTGCAAACATCATCAATAAACCATCATCATGAAGAATACAAAGAACACAAGATATATGTACAATTTTTTTTATATTATGGACTACAATCCTTGGGGGGTTTTCGCCAACTACTGAATAGAGCAACAACTCCACAAGAGAACCAACTCTCAATGCAAGACTCATCCTGTAAATCTCAGTACCAACTGAGAAGAGGAATCCAACCCTCAAGTACAAGACCCATCTTGTAGACAGAAAGAAATATGTCAAACTGTACCAACATTCTATACCAACACAAGTGCATTACCTATGCACCACACAACATGTCACATCAATCTCATCATCCAAAACAAATCTACTCACCAAGATCAATCACCAAGAAAAGTCTCAACAATATCACCAACATAACCAACAAGATACCTCTAGAAATACACCATACTCTGTTGAAATTACTAAGACAACTGAGAGGGGGGGGTGAATCAGTTGTTACTGTGCTTAAACAATTTTAAGTCAATTAAGCCATTTTTAATCTTTCTCCAAGTGACCATCAATATTATACAATATATAACAACATAAATAATGAGCATCACTCACACATAAGATATACACAGAGACATATTTTCATGAGGAAACCCATAGAGGGGGAAAACCTCTTCTTCTTCGAAATGATAGACAGTCTTTTAAGTTTTGTACATCATCTATAATTGAGCTCCAACTCAATGTGAGGCTAGTACCTCTATTTTACAAGCTCCAACTTGTTTGAGAGCACCAACTCTTTGGTTTCTCTAGCACCCACTAGAAGGAAGCACTAACTCCCTGAGTGTTCCAGCACCAACTTCCAGTTACACAGGCTCCAACCTGTATAACAAAGAACACTTGTTCTCCCTTGCACCACCCTGCCACCCTGGTTTCTCTGGCTACAACCAGATGGAAGCTACAACTCCCTATGTTCAAGCACCCACCTGAACCTCTAAGGACAATAGTCCTCCCTAGCACCTCCCTACCACCTTTATTACAAATAAATGATTGAATAACCAACAACACAGATAAATCAGTTCTTACCACTTCTTCATTGTTCTGCAATTCTTCTCTCCTACACTATTCTTCTGCTCTGTTCATATTTGGTTTGACTTGTTGTCTCTATGTATCTATTCTTTCTATGTCCTTCTCATGCTCTTTGATATGTGCACATTCTTCTCTCTTCACCTTTTCTCTTCTATTCAGCTTATGTTCCTTATCTCTGAGCTTTCTTCACATTGCGCATACTGTAGTTTTACCTTTCTATAGTTCAACTTATTTTTCAGTCAGAATAGCCAATCGCACTCCATCACTGCCTGTTTCTTTTATACACTACCATCCCTTCAGTTACCCCTCAAACCCTAGAACAACGCTTTGGCAACTGAAACGCCAACCATTCAACATCCATGATTCGGTTCTACTAACTGAATCGTAACTGATTAATTAATCGTGAAGAGCAACAGTAACCCTTCGATCATATTCTTGATTAACATGCACCATTGGATTATAAATGATGGGTCTCACGCTTACTCCAAATGCCCACTGGTTGTGACCATGGGCCTAATCAAAATTCCTTTCGCATTTCGGCATTTCGGCAATTCTTGTGATGAGATATCTTGATGCTCCATGTCGCAATCCTCAAAACTCCGAAAAAAGAGCTTAGTTGGACTAGCTTCGATCATTTTGGCATTTCGCATTTTGACATTCCACGATTTCGCATGTCGTGAATTCCTATTGTGAGACATATCAACTCTCCAAGTCGCGATCTCCGAAATGGAGTTTAGTTGTTAGCGCCTTTCGCAATTTCGCATTTCGTCATTTTGCGATTTTGCATATCGCGAGTTTGAGAGGTTAGGGAACCCCGTTCCTTTGACTTTCCAGTCAGGGAAATGATGATCTTTCACCACGTGTCCTATGGAACCAACAGTCCAGATCTTATCATGATTTCGAAACTTCACAGGACTTCATCGTGTCTGATCAATGGTCCAAATCAATCCTCGATCCGATGGCTAGGATTATTTCGTGATTTCGCATATCGCGAGTTAGAGAGGTTAGAGCACTCCTTCCTTTGACCTTTCAGTCAACGAAATGCCAATCTTTCACCATGTGTCCTCTGGCTTCAACGGCCATGATCATTTCACAAATTCACGAGCCTTCTTTGTGCCTGATTTGGGATTTTGGCGTTTTGCATTTCGCGACTTCGGGACTCCTATGGTGAAGTGTTTCGATACTTCCAACTCCTGGTATCCGAAACTCTGAAATGGAAATTAAGTCGTGGTTTGATACGCCTGTTTCGAGATTTTGAAATTTTTCATTTCGCGACTTCGGGACTCTTGTGGTGAAGTGTTTCGACACTTCCAACTCCCGGTATCCGAAACTCTGAAATGGAGATTAAGTCGTGGTTCGATGTGCCTGTTTCGGGATTGCATCATTTCGCATTTCGTGACTTCAGGACTCCTTTGGTTAAGTGTTTCGACACTTCCAACTCCCGGTATCCGAAACTCCGATTTCCCGGTCTGCGAAACTCCAAAATGGAGTCTTTGACATGCTTTGATCTCTCGGATTTCAGGATTTTCTGCCATGCGATCATCGTTGCGTTGCTGGTCTTGCCACTTTGTCTTTTTCATCATTGTCGGTCTAAGCTTTCCATCAATGACAAACAAATATTCTGCCTTCTATCTGCCCGTAATAAATATGCCAACAATCTCCCCCTTTGGCATTGATGGCAACCTTGAAGAACATCCAACTATACCATTGTAGCATCCTTGAAATGACTACACTTTCTCCCCCTTTGACATCAATGTCAAAGAAGAAACACACTCCCCCTGAGTTGTTGCAGAACACACTCCCCCTATCAACTATGAGTAACTTAGAAATACAAAAGATATTCAATAAGGACTCCCCCTGACCCAATGAACAGATTAGACGAAAGAAGTTATAACCCCCAACTTTTGACAAAGATATCCAAAAGGGGTTGTTGCTAACGGTTTAGTAAAGATATCAGCTATATGTTCTGTGGAAGGGATATAATTCAGCTGAACAACTCTGTTTGTAACTTGTTCTCTGAGAAAATGGTATTTTATTGGGATATGCTTAGTCTTGGAATGAAGAACAGAATTCTTGGAGACACTAATAGCACTGGTGTTATCACAGTGAATTGTAATCGGATCAGTATAGTTTACCTTCAAATCTGCAAGAGTTTGGATCATCCACAAAATTTGAGTGTAGCAAGTAGCATCAACAATGTACTCTGCTTCTGTATTCAATAAGGAAATAGATCCCTGCTTCTTACTAAGCCATGCTACCAACGAGTCACCCAGAAAGAATGCAGCTCCACTGGTGCTCTTTCTCTCATCCACACAATTTTCCCAAATTGCATCTGAATAAGCAGTTAACTGAAAATTATGATTTCTGGGATACCACAAACCATAAGTCATTGTTCCCTTCAAGTATTTGAATATCCTTTTGACATCTACCAAATGAATTTGTTTAGGAGAAGACTGATAACAACCTACCATTCCAACAGCTTGCATTATATCAGGACGGGATGTTGTGATGTACAGAAGACTACCTATCATAGAGCGATATGTCCTTTGATCAACATCCGATGAAATATCATTTTTACTGAGCTTGCAACCAACCACCATAGGTGTGCCAACAGGAGAGGAATCCTCCATCTGAAATTTCTTCAACATCTTTTTCAAATATTTTTCTTGAGAGACAAATATTCCTACAGAACTCTGATTTACTTGTAAACCAAGAAAATATGATAGTTCTCCTATCATGGACATCTCAAATTCTATTTGCATAGAGTTAGCAAACCACTAGACAAATGATTCATTAGTATAGTAAAAAATAATATCATCTACATAAACCAAAACAACTAGTAAATTTTCACCTTCATACTAGAGATTGTTGTCAACAGTACCTTTCTTGAACCCTTTGTCTTGTAAAAATTTGTCCAGTCTATAATACCAAGCTCATGGTGCTTGTTTCAGTCCATATAAGGCCTTCTTTAGCTTGCAAACATAATTAGGATTATCTGTAAATGAGAATCCTTCAGGTTGCTCCATATATACTTCTTCCTCTAGATCTCCATTAAGAAATGTTGACTTAACATCCATCTGATAAACTTTAAAGTTCTTATGACATGAATAAGCAAGAAACATTA
>ML781121.1:60982-84079 GCA_009831015.1 Picea engelmannii | reverse complement strand
ATTCGCTATAATTATGGAGATACACTCTGTGGAATATAGGGTTTGTGACCAGTCCTGAAACTAGTCAATAAACATTTGTTCTAGGTAAAACAGTCATAACTTTTTCATACAGACTCCAAATACAGTGGCACCACTTCCATTGGAAATAGTACGGACTTTAGTTTCTTGTGTGCAAGTTTCAGAATCAGATGTTAAATATTGAGCACGGGGCATGCTGTACAAGTTGGGTCTTCTGAATAGACCAGAATTGAATAAAGTCTACCATTCTCTCTATAACCTCTTTTTGGGGAGGATTCAAGGAGTGAAAATTAGAGGAGTTTCAGAGAATAAATTGAGTAACATTATCTATAGGATCAGAGTACTCTAAGAATTGAATAATTGCAGAAATTGAAGAAGTCTCAGAAAGCATTATCAGGTTCTATGTGATGATTGGTTGATGGTGATAATTTAATATAAAGTTTTATTATCTCTCATATATTCTTGGGTGGAAGGAAGGGGAAAGGATAGAGAGTTCAAATATCTCTTGATATTGGAGGATTGTATCTTCCTCTTGGAGGTTTATCCCTCCCTTTACATTTGGAAGCTGTAGCTACCTTTGGAATTCATTACTTCCCTTGAACAAAACTATTGATTATTTCTCATATATTGTGCATGGTGTATTGTGGTGTATTGGAGTAACTCTTATACTATTGTTCATTTCTCATTGGATATAATTGAATGGTTTAAGTATAAGTTGAAAAAGGTTTTTAAATTGTATTGGATATTGATTCACCCCCCTCTTAGTATCAACATTTGCTTCTTTCTACTGATTTGTATCAGCCCAAGTATTTGTATCTTCATCTGATTTAGATTCTTCCATTTATGATCCTTGGACCTGCTCATCTTCATCTTCAACTATATATTTTGTTCTTGGTTCAACACTGCTTACATTTCTGACCGGGATTTCTTCATCAACTTTTATGTCTATACAATCAACTACTTTATGCAGTCTCTTATTGTAACATCTGTACCCTTTACTATGTGTAGCATAACCCAAGAAGATACCTTCATCAACCCTGTCATCATATTTGCCAATATTTTCATCATTGTTCTTGACATAACATTTACTCCCAAAGACTTTAAAATGCTTGATTGAAACAGGTCTTCCAAACCATAGTTCATAAGGAGTCTTGTCACTGTGTGGCCTGAGATGAGCTTTGTTAAGGATATGAATAACTGTATGAATTGCTTCTACCCAATATGTCTGAGATATGTTCCTTTCATTCATCATTGATCTAGCCATTTGTTGTACTGATCTATTATGCCTCTCAACAACTCCATTTTGTTGTGGAGTCCTTGGAATTGTGTGCTCTCTTTTGATTCCATGTTTATCACAGAACTCTTTGAAGTTCCATGAACTAAACTCTCCTCCTCTATCAAACCTTACTACCTTTAATCTTTTTCCTGTTTGATTCGCAGTCAGAGCCTTAAACATTTTGAATTTTTCAAATGCTTCAGATTTTTCCTTCAAAAAGGAAACCCATGTTAGTCTAGAATAATCATCAATAATCAACATGAAATAATTTTATTTTCATGTACCTTCTTTCCTTGATGGTCCACATAAATCCATATGTACTAACTGGAGAGGTTTTTATGTTGAAGGAAATTTTTTAGATTTAAACTGAGTGCAAGTAGGCTTTCCTATCTGGCAGGGTTTACAAACAGAGTCGTATGGCTTTGATATCTTCGAAAGATTTTTTACCGCCCCATTGTTTCTAAGCTTGATTATATGATCAAAAATTAGGTGTCCAAGTCTCCTATGCCATAGCCAACTTTCATCATACTTGCTTAAGTGGATTTCTTCTTTTTCTTCTTTTAACACATGGACATTGTTTTCTGTTCTTATTCCTTTTGCAACTAGTTGTCCTAAATTCACAGATTTTATTCTATAGTCTTTAGAGGTAAAAACGACTTCACATCCCCGGTCACAGAATTGACTAACACTAAGAATATTATGTTTTAGACCTTCTACAAACAACACATCTTGAGCTTTCCCTTTGCCATTACTCAAACTTACCATTCCTTTACCTTTTATTTTTCCTGGTGCATCATTTCCAAAAGTTACATTCTCTTATTTGCTTTCACTTAGAGTTAGAAACTTACTTTTGTCTCCAGACATATATTTGGAACATCCACTGTCAATATACCAGGGATTCTTTTGTCTTTGGGCTGATAACACTAGTCCACACTTGTCATCTTCTTTCTTCTTCCAAACCTTGACATTTTCAACAGTGGATATCAAATCTAGATTGTAATTCCTTAAGCGACAGTCTGCAGCTTTATGTCCATAATTATGGCAGTTGTAACATTCTGGTTCACTAAATAACAAATCATAACGATTTTTATGCTCATAATTGTTGTTGTGTTTCACCTGTGTCCTTCTCCCAGTCATCACATGATTTATAGTCTGTGATTGTTTGTTGCTTGCCTGTATCAATCTTTGTGGTGGTAGATAATTATTCCTTGAAAAACTTGATTGCTCATATCTGAATCTTAAAGAACAATTTATAGCTTTGTGACCAAAGTTAGAGCAGAAAAAACAATAACCATAGAAAAAACCTTTGTACCTTGAAAAAGTCTATCTTCTTTGAGGAGGTCGATTTCTTTCATGCCGATAATCTCTTTGATCTACAGATTCGGTTATGGTACTTTTTCTTTCATTCCTTCTTGGTGGTTGATTTTCTTTCTTTGTTTATGTAGAGTGATTGTTGTCAATGTTTGAGGATTTGACAAACTTGATAGGTTCTGTATTACTTGGATGATCACTAATTGATCCTTCTTCATACCCCAATCCAACTTTCAACTTTGGGTTTCTTTTCTGATTTAGAATGGAGGTTAATCATTTTGAGGCTTTAATACTTGGCAGATTTTGGTGATACAATCCCTTAAACTTCTCCATTTCTTTTCTGGTTTTTACTATCTCTTCTTCTAAGGCTTCACACCTCTCTTTCTTCTCTGACAACTGTTGTTTCAGTATGTCTTCTATTTTCTTTGCCTCTTCTAATTTCACTTTTAGCAGGGCAAAGTCTTCATCAGGTTGTTTACTGTCTTTCTCGAACTGTATCAACAATTGTTTTTGCTTTCTATTCTTAATTCTAAGTCTTTCAATCTCTTCCAGTGCACTGATCAGTTCTCCTTCCATATCAACCACAGCTTCTTCATAATTATCATCACTGCCTATGCTTTTATTATCATAATCCTCTTTGGCCATAAGCATGAATTCATTTACCTTATCTTCATAGGGAGAGTCACTATCGGTGTCTTCTGAGGAATTGTCATTATTTGTACACAAACTTTTCTTCTTACTATATTTCTTGAATTTGTACTTCTTTTCATCATCAGAGTTACGATTTTTTTTCTGATGGGGACACTTAGATGCAAAATGACCTATCTTACCACAGTTAAAACATTTGAAGGGAAGCTTGCCTTGATATTTTCCTGATCCTTTCTTTAACCTTCTCACAAATTTTGCCTCAATATCATCTAAATCTTAATCATTATTCTTGTTTGCTTTAAACGATGCTTCTCTAGTAATGGATTTATCTTTGCTAATTCTCATTTCATATGCAGTTAAAGTTCCTAGAAGTTGATCAATGGACAGAGTTTTAAGATCAGTTAGTTCTTCTATTGCAGAGACTTTTGGATTAAATTTATCAAGCAGAGAACTTAAAATCTTCTGAACTAAGAGTGATTCTTCAAACTTCTCACCAAGACCCTTCATGGCATTCACAAGTTCTTCAACTCTTAAAAAATACTTGCTAACTGTTTCATCTTAATTCATCTTTAGTTGTTCAAACTTCAACCTAAATGTTTGAAGTTTAGCATCTTTTACTTTCTCATTTCTTTCATAGCTGCTAATAAGTTTATCCCACATTTCTTTGGCAGTTTGAAGATGAATCAACTTTACAAACTCGACTTATACAAGTCCATTCAAGATATAATTCATTCCCTTAGCATTAAAGCTAAATTCTAACTTATCATCCTTGGAAGCTAGCACAACAGGCTTTATGTATCCAGTCTCTACTACATCCCAAACATTAGCATCTAAGGCCATTAGGTATGTTCTCATTCTAACCTTCCAAAAGACAAAATTTGTTCCATCAAACAGAGGAGGCTTATTGGTTGAAGTCCCTTCATGACTTGTCATGTTTAAGCTTATAGATCTACCTTTAAAAAAAAAAGGAACCCGCTCTGATACCAATTTTTGAAATTACCGAGACAACTGAGAGGGGGGGGTGAATCAGTTGTTACTGTACTTAAAACAATTTTAAGTCAATTAAACCATTTTTAATCTTTCTCCAAGTGACCATATATATTATACAATATATGAACAACATAAATAATGAGCATCACTCACACATAAGATATACACAGAGACATATTTTCACGAGGAAACCCATAAAGGGCGAAAACCTCTTCTTCTTCGAAATGATAGGTAGTCTTTTAAGTTCTATACATCATCTATAATTGAGCACCAACTCAATGTGAGGCTACTACCTCTATTTTACAAGCTCCAACTTGTTTGAGATCACCAACTCTCTGGTTTCTCTAGCACCCACTAGAAGGAAGCACCAAATCCCTGAGTGTTCCAGCACCAACTGGATGGAAGCACCAACTTCCAGTTACACAGGCTCCAACCTGTATAACAAAGTACACGTGTTCTCCCTTGCACCACCCTACCACCCTGGTTTCTCTGGCTACAACTAGATGGAAGTTACAACACCCTGTGTTCAAGCATCCACTGGAACCTCTGAGGACAACAGTCCTCCCTAGCACCTCCCTGCCACCCTTATTACAAATAAATGATTGAATAACCAACAACACAGATAAATCAATTCTAACCACTTCTTCACTGTTCTGCAATTCTTCTCTGCTACACTATTATTTTGCTCTGTTCATATTTGGCTTGACTTGCTATCTCTGTCTATCTATTCTTTCTCTGTCCTTCTCATGCTCTTTGATATGTGCACATTTTGCTCTCTTCACCTTTTCTCTTTTGTTCAGCTTCTATTCCTTACCTCTGATCTTTCTTCACACTGTGCATACTGTAGTTTTACCTTTCTACAGTTCAACTTATTTTTCAGTCAGAACATCCAACCGCACCCTGTCACTACCTATTTATTTTATACACTACCATCCCTTCAGTTACCCCTCAAACCCTAGAACGACACTTTAGAAACTGAAACGCCAACCGTTCAAGAACCATGATTCGGTTCTGCTAACTGAATCATAACTGATCAATTAATCATGAAGAGCAACAGTAACCCTTCAATCATATTCTTGATTAAGCTACATCGTTGGATTATAAATGATGGGTCTCACGCTTACTCCAAATGCCCACTAGTTGTGACCATGGGCCTAATCAAAATGCCTTTCGCATTTTGGCATTTCGAAAATTCTTGTGATGAGATATCTTGATGCTCCATGTCGCGATCCCCGAAACTCCGAAAAAAGCGCTTAGTTGGACTAGCTTCGATCATTTCGGCATTTCGCGATTTCGCATGTTGCGAATTCCTGTTGCAAGACATCTCGACTCTCCAAGTCACAATCTTTGAAATGGAGCTTAGTTGTTAGTGCCTTTCGCAATTTCGCATTTTGGCATTTTGCAATTTCGCATATCGCGAGTTTGAGAGGTTAGGGAACCTCGTTCCTTTGAATTTCTAGTCAACGAAATGACGATCTTTTGCCACGTGTCCTATGGACCCAACGGTCCAGATCTTATCATGATTTCGAAACTTCATGGGCCTTCGCCATGTCTGATCAAGAGTCCAGATCAATCCTCAATCTGACGGCTAGGATTATTTCGCGATTTCGCATATCGCGAGTTAGAGCGGTTAGAGCACTCCTTCCTTTGACCTTTCAGTCAGCGAAATGCCAATCTTTAGCCATGTGTCCTCTAGCTTCAATGGCCATGGCCATGATCATTTCACAAATTCACGACCTTCTTTGTGCCTGATTTAGGATTTCGGCGTTTCGCATTTCACGACTTCGGGGCTCCTGTGGTGAAGTGTTTCGACACTTCCAACTCCCAGTATCCGAAACTCCAAAATGGAGATTAAGTTGTGGTTTGATGTGCCTGGTTTGGGATTTCGTCATTTCACATTTCGCGACTTCGGGACTCCTATGGTGAAGTGTTTCGACACTTCCAACTCCCGGTATCCAAAACTCCAAAATGGAGATTAAGTCATGGTTTGATGTGCCTATTTCAGGATTTCGTCATTTCGCATTTCGCAACTTCAGGACTCCTATGGTGAAGTGTTTAGACACTTCCAACTCCCGGTATTCGAAACTTCGATTTCCCGGTCTGCGAAACTCCGAAATGGAGTCTTTGACATGCTCTGGTCTTTCGCATTTTGGGATTTTCTGCCATGGGATCATCGTTGCGCTGATGGTCTTGCCATTTTCTCTTGTTCATCATTGTCGGGTTGAGCTTGCCATCAATGACAAACAAATACTCTGCCTTATGTCTGCCCATAATAAATATGCCAACATACTCTCCATAAACCAAATACCATAAGTTGTCGCGATTCTGTTGCCGTGCCTTTTCTTTCACTCTTTTTCTGCCACGATTTTTCTGCTGCACTTTTTCTTCCGCAATTTTTCTACTGCACTTTTTCAGCCACACTTTTTCTGCTGTACTTTTTCTACCGTACTTTTTCTTCCGCACTTTTTCTACCACGAATTCTCTCTATCAATAATACATGCCCAAATAATGTTTACAATTGTATATTCAATATGCTCAAAGATCATACTCCTAAGAGACCCTTGCTCTCTTATTTATACTTCTCCAAGTAGCTTCCTCATCTAAACAACTCTAACCAACTTCCTTCTTTTAGAGGCCACCCCACTTCTGACCTCTTGTCCACTTCTAACCCACTTTCTCCATAAATAGTAAATTTTTCACATCTAATTGCAACTAATTTATTTTTAATTGTTTTCTTGTTGCAACCACTTAACCCATGACTAACCACTTTGACTTGTCAACATCTTCTAGGAGATTTTAGAATAATTTGACTTCTTTGACCTTCTAGGGGCTTCTAAACAACACATGAGGGATCTCCAACTTCACAAGGACATAACTCTCTAACCGTGAAGAGTTATGTGATGTTCCACATATCACCGTAAATGACATGACGAACACTATCCATCAAGTTTAGTCTCACTTACAAATTCAGGGATATTCATTAAAATACTCCACAATCAATCCTTGGGTTCCTTAACCATACATCTAGGATGAATCGACCACTTAACAATTTGGACTTCACAAAGCGTCTTCCTGTGAGGGATTTCACCATAAGGGGACCACTTTGGATTTCATCCATTTGGTACTTCCTATCAGCTGTGACAAGAAAACAATGGCCAACCTTTAAATCATCCCATCTATACATAAATCCATGAAAATACAACATTATGATACCACTTGAAATATTTGACATCAATTACATCTATGACAACATAGGCCATCAATCAATACATCAATGATACTAGAACAAGACATCAATGAAAATAAAATGCAACAATATCCCCTGTTGGTATTGATGGAAATACCAACATTGATGTCAACACCAATCATTGATGGAAACATGTAGACATGGCATTTCTCTTCATCAATAGTCATCTCAATCACATCAATGTGGAAATCTCTTCCCCATTGACATCAATGGAAAATGGTAGTTCTCTCCTTGGGGATGCTCCCCCTGCATAAACTCTCCTTGGGGTTGCTCCCCTTGTTTAGATTCCTTTGAGCTTCCTCCGAATAATCTCTCCCCTTTTGAACAAGGGATATCACGTTGATGTAATGTTGAAGACATATCGACCACGCTCCCCTGGTGACCATCGTTCCCCTTGGAAACATGCCTTTGTTTTATCTCTCCGAGAATCTAACTCTCCAAACATCTATATCTCTATCCTGCATCTGATGAATCTCTCCTCCTGGAATCATGGGAGAATAATGACTCCCCTATGGGTATGTCTCCCCCTATCTTCTCTGCAAGATGAAAAATATGTTGCTAATGCAATCTACTTCTCTTGTAAATGTTACTGCTCAACCAGAACATGGATCAACTGCTCAAAAATGATTTGTTCTTCCTATGATGATACTTTGACATGTCCATGCATCAGAATCATGCCATGCCATACTTTATGAATCAAAAATATATGTCAACAATGAATAAATAATCATGAACAAAACATCAACCATGTACATCCTATGCCATATTGTGTGCCAACACTCATGTACATCAATACCATACAATATATCATAAGATATCGTCAATGGAGTGTATCAACCATATGTCAATAACATGTGCCAACAATGTACCAAGCATATATTAGGATCATCAACAAGTACCTATATCAATGTACCAATAACATTGTCAACATGCCAACCATGTGCCTCAACCAAGTATCATATCACACACGATATTCCTCTATCATAAACCAAGTGCCACAAACCATGTGTCAAGATATGTATCTCAATCATCAAGCATCAAATAATGTACCAAACAAGAACCACAACAAGTGTCTCAACTATCCTATACATCATGTATCAAAGTATATGATAAACAAGTAATACCATTGATGTACTTTAACTAAGTACCATCATTCACAATCATCTTCCCTCGACAAGTGCATCAATCATGCACCAAAATTCAACAAGATCAACAATGGTCAAGATGTGTTCCCATATGTGTATGCCTTAACCAATGTACCAAGTATGTACCAATCATGCATCAACTATAGATCAAGATATGACTCATCAATGATGTACAACATAATCACCTCATCAACTACATGTCCCAATATGTAGCTCAATCACATGCCAAATGCATGCACCAAAAACATCCAACAAATACATCATAAGATATATCAATGGAGCTCACATATGTACCAGCCATATACCATAATAGATCTGCCTCAACCATCATTCACTATAGAAAATACTAAGCATCCAATAGTATCTCTAAACATGTACCAGAAGTGTGCCTCAATAGATCAATGAAATATCACATCATCATGATATATCTCATAACCAAAGTGCTATAACTTCATTGTCATAACCAGTAGTGTTCTTGTTATCACTATGTGATTTTCCTATGGTTGTTGTAGGAAATGTCAAAGGTAACCATTTCAACCTAATTTAGACTATATTTTGACCTTATACTATCAGAGAGGGCTCTCTCAATAGCCAAAAGGCTTTCACACTCGAGGATATTCAACAATAACACTCAGAAGGTCAGATTTCTGATAAGAACAATTTTGTTTTATAAAGGTTGGTGGTTGAGAGGATAGGCAAGGGAGAAGAACCATTGGGCAATGGAGTTGGGGTAAGAATCTCAATAGTTTACTACTTAACATAGACTGAAAGCCTCCCTGTAAAATTGAGGCAAAGTAGGCACCATTTTCAACAAGTTGAGGTAATAAAATGACAGGCATAGAGAGGAGGAAGCTCATTGTAATGACAGGCATCTAGCTGTGGATGAATCTCTCATTGCATCTCTTAGAGGAATAAAACATGAGGATGGCTACCTAACAGAGCACCCAGCAATGGATGAATTATGTGAGGAAAACAATGAGCATATTAACAAATTCAACTACATAAGAGGAACCTAACAATGGATGAATATCTATAGGAAGTTGTTGAAGAATAAACACATAAATTTGATAGTTGAAGCAGAGAATCTAGCAATGGATGAATTCTAGAACAGAGAATCAGAAACACACAATAAGCATATTCTATGGTGAAAGGAGAACCAAACAAGGATGAATTCCAGTCACACTTATCTTAGAAAATTGTTGTAAGATAACAAATAAAATAGAGAAGAGATAGGCTGAGCATAAGCACCGTGATGAATCCTAGGCCATAAACAGGCTTGTTGTATTAATCTCACAAAGAAATAGATATGGCCTTCATTACATTATAGGGGTTTCCCTTCCCAAAGTTGAACAGAGCCCAGGCAGCTCCCAAAACAACCTCCCTAATGACTTATAATACCTATATTATAGCCTAGATAGGGATGATAGCATTACAATTTGAATTCCATCCTCTTTCCCAAAATAGAAACAGTTACAAACAAAAAAGGACACGTTATAACTGATTTCCTTCTTTTCAGGAGGCAAAATTCTTAGAAATAGGATTCAAAACTCCACTTGTAATTGTCAAAATATAATAGTTGTGTAAAATATGAGAATGGTTTTTGTATATAAGCTAGTTATAAATAAAAACCTCTCTCGGTTTCCTGAAATTCATCTCCATCTTATCAGAATACGTGTCGCAAAAAAATGTCTCAAACAGGAAATCATGAAAACTGAAAAATAGGGCTCAAAGATTCCTTCAAATCTCCCAATCTGTGACACATTTGTGAAAAATGAAAAAGGTTAATGTTATTGGGCCCGTTCTTGACAATTACCTTCTTATAATTTTGAAAATTCATCCTGGTTCACCTAGAAATCCTCCTAGAAGTCAACTGGTAAAAAATACCACTTCGGCAGTCCTAGAACAGAGTTTTTGTAGCACATTTCGTAACAATTTTCATAGCGCCTGTCTAAAAATGAGGCATTTTGCAGCACCAAGATAGGAGCAATTCGAAATCCTTTAGCATGACAAAAAGGTAATGATGGGAATGAATGAATATTGCGTTATTGGACTCATATGTAGGACCAAGTGCTCTTGCTTCATAAAAAATGTTTAAACTTGGTGCTTGAGGAAGTTGGTGCTATGGATTCACCTAATTCACGGTGATGCAAAATAAACTGTAAAAAAAACCAAATTTCTAGTGCAAATTCTATGTGATAACATCTGGCTCCGCAAGTGATGGACACCTCCATGTGAGGCTCCAAGAACATAGAGTTCCAGTGCCTTATCCATTGGGCTAGTGGAGTCTTATTCAAATACTAAAAGTAAACCAAAAACTCAAATTCATGCACACGAGCTTATTTATATACAAGACCCTACTCTAACTGACTATTACAATTTTCTCAGGTGAAAACAAACTTCTACCATAGCCACTCAAATTGTTTGGTAAAATTCTTTTCTTCTTTGCAGTTGATCAGTAAAAGGTAAGGGAAGTATGACAACAGACTAAATACATGTTTTGGAACACTGACAATACCTCCAAATGATGATAAGATGATTAAATTTGCAAGCTCCAATGCTTTTGGAAAGTTCAACTCCATATATAACCCCATGGGATCATAAAATTTATGATATGGCATGCTAAACTGGTACAAATCTACCTCCTTTATTTCATCATTTCTCACATGTTGTTGGATGTTCTCAACATGTACAGGTGGATAAAGGACTTATGAAGGCTTGTTAATCCCAAGTGATATCTACTTATTTATAAGTGATGGAAATGATATAAGTTTCACATTTATCTCTTGATAATAACCTCATTTGAATTTTGAAAATTCATTTTGGTTCACCCAGAAATCCTCCTGGAATTCAACAGTCCTAAAACAGAGTTTTTGCAGCACACTTCGCAGCAATTTCCATAGCGCTTGTCTGAAAATGCTAGTTTTTGCAGTGTCGAGCTAGGAGAAATTTGAAATCCTTTAGCATGAAAAAATGTAATGATGGGAATGCGTGAATATTGCGTTATTGGACTCATATGTAGGATCAAGTGTTCTTGCTTCATAAAAAATGTTGAAACTTGGTGCTTGAGGAAGTTGGCACTGCGGATTCTCCTAATTCACAATGCTGCAAAATACACCATAAAAATAGCCAAATTTCTAGTACAAATTCTATGTGCTAACAATTCCTCAACAGAAAAATCCTCAATCCATACTCTAGATTAAGTATCATGCATCCAAGATAGGAATCAAGCATATGATTCAACACTCAACCATATTTCATTACCATACATACATTATGAAACCATATAATCATGAAAACCTGCAACAAACCATGTCAGACCTTGCAAAAAAGAGTTATATTATCAAATCATGTTGCTCTCATCTGCATAGCCTTATTTACTAGGATTTAACCACAAATATGTGGCATGTTACACAGACAGTCTGTGTATGTGTGTGACCTATCTATAGGTCAACTCGTGTATGTACATGAATTTCTCCATAGTAGCCCAAGTATTCTTATGAAAATTTCAAGCTTGAACTTGCCTCGTAGCTTTATTTCTTTTCCGGTTGTTCAATCTTCTTCACCTTCTTCTAAAGGTGTCCCAGCTTCTTAGAACTTGAGCTCTGAGCTTCCATCTTATCAACATTGTCTTCCTTCCTAGCTTCATGTGTTCTTCTTGTCATGCTATATGAAGCACTCCTCATGGATTGTCTTATTGTGTTCCATCAATCCTGGGATTTGTGTCCAAACACACTACAACTGTAGCATCTCATGGTGTGACAATGAGCAGTAATGTGTCCCACTTGATTACATCTCCAACACCTTAGGGTGTTATGAAACCTTCCATTATATTTCCTTGCATAATGTCTACAATCCAAAGCTTTGTGACCATATTCATTACATGAGTAGCAATGACCATGAAAAACATTTGCATACCTTTTCTTTGGTGTCCATATTGAAGGTGTCTCTCTTCTGAATTTTCTTTGAGGTGTAAAGATGGCTTCTTGATTTCTTCATTGCTTTGTTCTTTTGAAAGTTTCCTTGCTTTGTTCTTTTGAAATTTTCCTTGCTTTGTGTAGATGGTTGACTTGCAACATTACTTCCACCTTTTGAGAATGAAGGACTTACCTCATGCTTCTTAGAAGTGTTAGCTTCAAGATGTATATCTTCATTGTTGTATCCAAAACCTAATTTATCATTTGGAGATCTTTGGATATCTAGGATCTCATCCAAGATTGTTGAGTTGTTCATGAACTTGATGTGAGTGTTTGACTTCTCTACTTTCTTTCTAAGATGAACAACTTCGGCTTCCAACTTATGGCATGACTCTTCCTTTTCATTTACTTGATTCTTCAATAGTTCCTCTATTCTTTTGGCTTCTTCAATTTTGGTCTTAAGATTGACCTTAAATTCAAGACTTTTGCTAAGCTCATCATCTACCTTCTTCTTTTCTTTTATTTCATTCTTTAGTCTTTTGATCTCTTCTTCTTTTTATTCTAATTGAGTCTTTTTACTTTCTTCTTGTTCTTTGAACATTTGCTTTAGTGCCATGGTATATCTTGGGTATTTTTCAAGGACTTCCATGGTGTATTTTTCAAGATACTCAAAATAAATTGAGTAATGTCTTATTTCAATGCTAACATCATCTAACTCAGACAAAACTTTATCTTTAAGCTTCAACAAATCTTCCTCTTCATCTATAGGATAATTGTCATCTGATTCTACACAAACTAATTCTATAGGATTTCATACATTTGGCACTTCCTATCATCCATGACAAGACAACAATGACCAACATTTACATCATCATGTCTATACATCAATCCATGACAATACATCATTATGACACCACTTGACATATTTAACATCAATTACATCTACGACAACATAGGCCATCAATCAATACATCAATGATACTAGGACAAGACATCAATGAAAATAAAATGCAACAATCTCCCTCGTTGGTATTGATGGAAATACCAACATTGATGTCAACACCAATCATTGATGGAAATACCAACATTGATGTCAACACCAATCATTGATGGAAACATGTATACATGGAATTTCTCTTCATCAATAGTCATCTCAATCACATCAATGTGACTATCTCTTTCCCATTGACATCAATGGAAAATGGTAGTTCTCTCCTTGGGGATGCTCCCCCTGCATAAAATCTCCTTGGGGTTATTCCCCCTGTTTAGATGCCTTTGAGATTCCTCTGAATAATCTCTCCCCTTTTGAACAAGGGATATCACATTGATGTAATGTTGAAGACATATCGACCATGCTCCCCTGGTGACCATCGTTCCCCTTGGAAACATGCCTTTGTTCTCTCTCTCCAAGAATCTAACTCTCCAAACATCTATCTCTCTATCTCGCATATGATGAATCTCTTCTCCTAGAATCATGGGAGAATAATGACTCCCCTATGGGTATGTCTCCCCCTATCTTCTCTGCAAGATGAAAAATATGTTGCTACTGCAATCTACTTCTCTTGTAAATGTTACTTCTCAACTAGAACATGGATCAACTTCTCAAAAATGATTTTCTCTTCCTATGATGATCCTTTGACATGTCCATGCATCAGAATCATGCCATGCCATACTTTATGAATCAAAAAGATATGTCAACAATGAATAAATAATCATGAACAAAACATCAACCATGTACATCCTATGCCATATTGTGTGCCAACACTCATGTACATCGACCATGTACATCAATACCATACAATATATCATAAGATATCGTCAATGGAGTGTATCAACCATATGTCAATAACATGTGCCAACAATATACCAAGCATATATCAGGATCATCAACAAGTACCTCTATCAATGTACCAATAACATTGTCAACATGCCAACCATGTGCCTCAACCAAGTATCATATATCACACGATATGCCTCTATCATAAACCAAGTGCCACAAACCATGTGTCAAGATATGTATCTCAACCATCAAGCATCAAATAATGTACCAAACAAGCACCACAACAAGTGTCTCAACTATCCCATACATCATGTATAAAAGTATATGATAAACAAGTAATACCATTGATGTACTTTAACTAAGTACCATCATCCACAATCATCTTCGCTCGACAAGTGCATCAATCATGCACCAAAATTCAACAAGATCAATGATGGTCAAGATGTGTTCCCATATATGTATGCCTTAACCAATGTACCAAGTATGTACCAATCATGCATCAACTATAGATCAAGCTATGACTCATCAATGATGTACAACATAATCACCTCATCAACTACATGTCCCAATATGTAGCTCAACCACATGCCAAATGCATGCACCAAAAACATCCAACAAATACATCATAAGATATATCAATGGAGCTCACATATGTACCAGCCATATACCATAATAGATCTGCCTCAACCATCATTCACTATAGAAAATACTAAGCATCGAATAATATCTCTAAACATGTACCAGAAGTGTGCCTCAATAGATCAATGAAATATCACATCATCATGATATATCTCATAACCAAAGTGCTATAACTTCATTTTCATAACCAATAGTGTTCTTGTTATCACTCTTCTATTTTCCTATGGTTGTTGTAGGAAATGTCAAAGGTAACCATTTCAACCTAACTTAGACTGTATTCTGACCTTATACTATCAGAGAGGGCTCTCTCAGTAGCCAAAAGGCTTTCACACTCGAGGATATTCAACAATAACACTCAGAAGGTCAGATTTCTGATAAGAACAATTTTTTTTTATAAAGATTGGTGGTTGAGAGGATAGGCAAGGGAGAAGAACCATTAGGCAATGGAGTCAGGGTAAGAATCTCAATAGTTTACCACTTAACACAGACTGAAAGCCTCCCTGTAAAATTGAGACAAAGTAGGCACCATGTTCAACAAGTTGAGGTAATAAAATGACAGGCATAGAGAGGAGGAAGCTCATTGTAATGAGAGGCATCTAGCAGTGGATGAATCTCTCATGGAATCTCTTAGAGGAATGAAACATGAGGATGGCTACCTAACAGAGCACCCAACAATGGATGAATTATGTGAGGAAAACCATGAGCATATTAACAAATTCAACTACATAAGAGGCACCTAACAATGGATGAATCTCTATAGGAAGTTGCAGAAGAATAAACACGTAAATTTGATAGTTGAAGCATAGAATATAGCAATGGATGAATTCTAGAATAGAGAATCAGAAACACACAATAAGCATATTCTATGGTGAAAGGAGAACCAAACAAGGATGAATTCCAGTCACACTTATCTTAGAAAATTGTTGTAAGATAACAAATAAAATAGGGAAGAGACAGGCTAAGCATAAGCACCGTGATGAATCCTAGGCCATAAACAGGCTTGTTGTATTAATCTCACAAAGAAATAGATATGCCCTTCATTACATTATAGGGGTTTCCCTTCCCAAAGTTGAACAGAGCCCAGGCAGCTCCCAAAACAACCTCCCTAATGACTTATAATACCTATATTATAGCCTAGATAGGGATGATAGCATTACAATTTGAATTCCACCCTCTTTCCCAAAATAGAAACAATTACAAACAAAAAAGGACACGTTTTAACTGAATTCCTTCTTTTCAGGAGGCAAAATTCTTAGAAATAGGATTCAAAACTCCACTTGTAATTGTCAAAATATAATAGTTGTGTAAAATATGAGAACGGTTTTTGTATATAAGCTAGTTATAAAGAAAAACCTCTATCGGTTTCTTGAAATTCATCTCCATCTGGTCAGAATACGTGTCGCAAAAAAATGTCTCAAACAGGAAATCATGAAAACTGAAAAATAGGGCTCAAAGATTCCTTCAAATCTCCCAATCTGTGACACATTTGTGAAAAATGAAAAAGGTTAATGTTATTGGGTCCGTTCTTGACAATTACCTCCTTTTAATTTTGAAAATTCATCCTGGTTCACCTAGAAATCCTCCTAGAAGTCAACTGGTAAAAAATACCACTTTGATAGTCCTAGAACAGAGTTTTTGCAGCACATTTCGCAACAATTTTCATAGCGCCTATCTAAAAATGAGGCATTTTGCAGCACCAAGATAGGAGCAATTCGAAATCCTTTAGCATGAAAAAAAGGTAATGATGGGAATGAATGAATATTGTGTTATTGGACTCATATGTAGGATCAAGTGCTCTTGCTTCATAAAAAATGTTGAAACTTGGTGCTTGAGGAAGTTGGTGCTACGAAATCTCCTAATTCATAATGATGCAAAATAAACCGTAAAAAAAAAAAAAAAATCTAGTGCAAATTCTATGTGCTAACATCTGGCTCCACAAGTGATGGACACCTCCATGTGAGGCTCCAAGAACATACAGTTCCAGTGCCTTATCCATTGGGCTGGTGGAGTCTTATTCAAATACTAAAAGTAAATTGAAAACTCAAATGCTTGCACACGAGCTTATTTATATACAAGACCCTACTCTAACTGACTATTACAATTTTCTCAGGTGAAAACAAACTTCCACCATAGCCACTCAAATTGTTTGGTAACATTCTTTTCTTCTTTGCAGTTGATCAGTAAAAGGTAAGGGAAGTATGACAGCAGACTGAATACATGTTTTGGAACACTGACAATACCTCCAAATGATGATAAGATGATTAAATTTGCAGGCTCCAATGATTTTGGAAAGTTCAACTCCATATATAACCCCACGGGATCATAAAATTTATGATAAGGCATGCTAATCTGGTACAAATCTACCTCCTTTATTTCATCATTTCTCACATGTTGTTGGATGTTCTCAACATGTACAGGTGGATAAAGGACTTATGCAGGCTTGTTAATCCCAAGTGATATATACTTATTTATAAGTGATGGAAATGATATAAGTTTCACATTTATCTCTTCCTTTTCTCCTCCATGGCTCTCCCAACGATCATATTCATAATTATGATATACAGGAACCATGCTAAGAGGTTCTAGAGAAGCTATGAAAAAATCATGCTCATCATCATCTTTGTTGGGATATTCATCAAAAATGGGTTGTTATTGGTCAGTATTTGAAACAACTTCTTCATCATAAGTAGGCACGCTAAATACATTTGTTTCAAGAACAGAAATATCCTTTGCATTTTCTTCATAAGAGCAGCAAACAAAATCTACCTTCAATTATGAAAAGCTAGGAAAAAACAGAGAGGAATATTCCCTAGTTTTTTTAACTAACTTAACATTTATATCAACTTCATAGTCAGGAGAAATGTCTATTGTATTTTTATGATCAGAACTATCATTTAAATATGCATCCGATATAGAGGAACACGAAGAAGAAAGCATTGATCCTTCACTGATTTCCTTGACTAGGTTATCTTCTTTAACTTCACAGTCATGAGAGAAACTTAATGCAGCTTGAACACTTTCCTCATATTCCTCACAACAATCATGAAAAAGAAACTCAGAGGAGTAATAACTTTTACAGTGCAAATTGAAAGAAGCATCGAATTCTCTTAAGGTGGATATGCTTGCAACAGGGAGAGAAAAGTACCTGTCTCTGGCATCATCCTTCAGGGAGAACATAAACATTTTCATTAAGACATCCTCCTGATGCAAGTTTAATTGC
This sequence comes from Picea engelmannii, assembly GCA_009831015.1. Classification (NCBI taxonomy): domain Eukaryota; kingdom Viridiplantae; phylum Streptophyta; class Pinopsida; order Pinales; family Pinaceae; genus Picea; species Picea engelmannii. The sequence continues at coordinate 65,891 of ML781121.1, read as the reverse complement.
TCCATGCATTGATGAAAATCAATGATATGTTGAACAGGATCATCATCATTTTCTTCTCTGAAGAGAGGAAGCAAATCTCCCCATTCTGGTAGATGAGGTATTGGATTTGGAAAACCAGAGATGGCTAAAAAGTTCAGTGGAGAAAATATCCTTAACAAGATAACCTCCATAGCCTTTGACATCATGATTCTTCATGGAGTGGAATCGCCAGGTGAAATTTCCAGTCTTTTCTGTCTCCAATCCTTGTTCACCATCAAGAATTGGATTTAATCCGTTGTCGTTCCTCCCAAAGAAAATTTTCATCTCGTCCCCAGCAACGGCGCCAAGATGTTATCACTCTATGATTTTCCTATGGTTGTTGTAGGAAATCCCAAGAGTAACAATTTCAACCTACTTTTGACTATACTCTGACTTTATACAATCATAGAGGGATCTCTCAATAGACAAAAGGCTTTCACACTCGAGGATATTCAACAATAACACTCAGAAGGTCAGATTTCTGATAAGAACAATTTTGTTTTTATAAAGGTTGGTGGTTGAGAGGACAGAAAAGGGAGTTGAACCATTGGGAAATGGAGTCGGGGAAAGAATATCAATGGTTTACAACTTAACATAGACTAAAAGCTTCCCTATAAAACTGAGGAAAAGTAGGCACCGTGTTCAGCAAGTTGAGGTAATAAAATGGCAGTCAGAGAGAGGAGGAAGCCCACTGTAATAAGAGGCATCTAGCAAAGGATGAATCTCTCATAGTAGATTTTATAGGAATGAAACATGAGAATGGATACCTAATAGAGCACCGGGCGATCGATGAATTATGTGAGGAAAACCATGAACATATTAACAAATTAAACTACATAAGAGGAACCTAAAAATGGATGAATATCTATATGAAGTTGCAGAAGAATAAACACATAAATATGATAGCTGAAGCAAAGCATCTAGCAATGGATGAATTCCAGAGTAGAGAATCAGAAACACACAACAAGCATATTCTATGGTGAAAGGAGCACCAAACAAGGATGAATTTTAGTCACACTACTCTTAGAAAGTTGTTGTAAGATAACAAATAAAATAGGGAAGAGACAGGTTGAACATAAGCACCGTGATGAATCTCAGGCCATAAATAGGCTGCTTGTATTAATCTCACAAAGAAATAGACATGGCCTTCATTACATTTCAGGGGTTTCCCTTCCCAAAGTTGAGCAGAGACCAGGAAGCTCCCAGAAAAACCTCCCTAATGACTTCTAATACCTATCTTATATCCTAGATAGGGTGATAGCATTACAATTCAAAGTCCATTCTCTTTCTGAAAATGGAAATAGTTACAAACAAAAAATGACACATTTTAACTGATTTTCTGCTTTTCAAGAGGCGAAATTCTGAAAAATAGGCTTCAAAACGCCACTTGTAATTGTCAAACTATAATTGTTGTGTAAAATATGAAAACTGTTTTTGTAGATAAGCTCTTTCTAAAGAAAAAAATCTTTCGGTTTCTTGAAATTCATCTCTAGATGGTCAGAATACGTGTCGCAAAAACATGTCTCAATACTGAAAAATAGGGCTCAAAGATTCCTTTCAATCTCCCAATCCGTGAGACCTGTGTGAAAAATGAAAAACGGATAATGTTCTTGGGTTTGTGCTTGATAATAACCTCATTTGAATTTTGAAAATTCATTCTGGTTCACCTGAAAATCCTCCTGGAATTCAACAGTCCTAAAACATAATTTTTGCAGCACATTTCACAGCAATTTCCGTAGCGCCTGTCTGAAAATGCTAGTTTTTGCAGTGTCGAGCTAGGAGAAATTTGAAATCCTTTAGCATGAAAAAATGTAATGACGGGAATGCATGAATATTGTGTTATTGGACTCATATGTAGGATCAAGTGTTCTTGCTTCATAAAAAATGTTGAAACTTGGTGCTTGAGGAAGTTGGCACTGCGGAATCTCCTAATTCACAATGCTGCAAAATACACCATAAAAATAACCAAATTTATAGTACAAATTCTATGTGCTAACAGTTCCTTAACAAAAAAATCCTCAATCCATACTCTAGAGTAAGTATCATGCATCCAAGATAGGAATCAAGCATATGCTTTAACACTCAACCATATTTCATTACCATACATACATTATGAAACCATATAATCATGAAAACCTACAGCAAACCATGTCAGCCCCTGCAAAAAAGAGTTATATTATCAAATCATGTTTCTCTCATCTGCATAGCCTTCTTTACCAGGATTTAACCACAAATATGTGGCATGTTACACAGATAGTATGTGTATGTGCGTGACTTATCTATAGGTCAACTGATGTATGTACATGAATTTCTCCATAGTAGCCCAAGTATTCTTATGAAAATTTCAAGCTTGAGCTTGCCTCATAGCTTTATTTCTTTTCTGGTTGTTCAGTCTTCTTCACCTACTTCTAAAGGTGTCCCATCTTCTCAGAACTTGATCTCTGAGCTTCCATCTTATCAACAGTGTCTTCCTTCCTAGCTTCATGTGTTCTTCTTGTCATGCTATATGAAGCACTCCTCATGGATTGTCTTATTGTGTTCCATCAATCCTGGGATTTGTGGCCAAACACACTACAATTGTAGCATCTCATGGTGTGACAATGAGCAGTAATGTGTCCCACTTGATTACATCTCCAACACCTTAGGGTGTTATGAAACTTTCCATTATATTTCCTTGCATAATGTCTGCAATCCAAAGCTTTGTGACCATATTCATTACATGAGTAGCAGTGACCATGAAAAACATTTTCATACCTTTTCTTTAGTGTCCATATTGAAGGTGTCTTTCTTCTGAATTTTCTTTGAGGTGTAAAGATGGCTTCTTGATTTCTTCATTGCTTTGTTCTTTTGAAAGTTTCCTTGCTTTGTTCTTTTGAAATTTTCCTTGCTTTGTGTAGATGGTTGACTTGCAACATTACTTCCACCTTTTGAGAATGAAGGACTTACCTCATGCTTCTTAGAAGTGTTAGCTTCAAGATGTATAGCTTCCTTGTTGTATCCAAGACCTAATTTATCATCTGGAGATCTTTGGATATCTAGGATCTCATCCAAGATTGTTGAGTTGTTCATGAACTTGATGTGAGTGTTTGACTTCTCTACTTTCTTTCTAAGATCAACAACTTCAGCTTCCAACTTATGGCATGACTCTTCCTTTTCATTTACTTGATTCTTCAATAGTTCCTCTATTCTTTTGGCTTCTTCAATTTTGGTCTTAAGATTGACCTTAACTTCAAGAATTTTGTTAAGCTCATCATCTACCTTCTTCTTTTCTTTTATTTCATTCTTTAGTCTTTTGATCTCTTCTTCTTTTTCTTCTAATTGAGTCTTTTTACTTTCTTCTTGTTCTTTGAACATTTTCTTTAGTGCCATGGTATATTTTGGGTACTTTTCTAGGACTTCCTTGGTGTATTTTTCAAGATACTCAAAATAAATTGAGTAATGTCCTATTTCACTGCTAACATCATCTAACTCAGATAAAACTTTATCTTTAAGCTTCAACAAATCTTCCTCTTCATCTATAGAATAATTGTCATTTGATTCTACACAAACTAATTCTATAGGATTTCATCCATTTGGCACTTCCTATCAGCCATGACAAGACAACAATGATCAACATTTACATCATCATGTCTAGACATCAATCCATGACAATACATCATTATGACACCACTTGACATATTTAACATCAATTACATCTATGACAACATAGGCCATCAATCAATACATCAATGATACTATGACAAGACATCAACTCTTTGAAATCAATGACAACATAATGCAATAATTTGCAATGCATTACTTTGACAAACTCTAATTATGACAGACCACACAAGATGGCACTCATGGATTTTGCATCATTTTCACTAGCTCTCTTCCCAACCGTATATGTTGGTGGAATTGTTGGGGTTGTATAACCAGTCACGACCTATTTCCAAATATCAAAACCTAGGTTCATTAGATATGCTTGCATCCTTATACTCCATAAGACATAGTTTTTTCCATCAAACAACTAAGCCTTGTTTGTAGAGAAACCTTGTTGACCGGCCATGTGTGCTCCTAAGATCTACCTTCGAGTGGTTAGATTGTTTCCTAAGGAACCGACTATGATACCAATTTTTGAGAACAAACTTATACTAAGAGGGGGGTTGAATTAGTATAAGGCTATATTTTTATTTTTAACATTCATAAACCATAATGAATAAATCACATAAATGTAACAACTAGAAGACACAATATTTAACGTGGAAACCCTTTCGGGAGAAAACCACAAAAGTGTTTTTTTATAAATTTGTAGGAACCAACCTACTGGAGACACCAATCCCCACTATTTTTTGTAGGCACCGACCTACTGGAGATATTGATCCCCTATGTTGTTTGTAGGCACCGAACTATTGGATACATCAATCCCCACAAGTGTTTGTTTTGTAAGAACCAACCTACTTACAAGTTTATAGGTTCTTCATATGCATTTTCGTCTACTTGATGCTTTTGTCTTTACTAAATATACTATGTGCTTGTTGTCTCTGCTTTCACCAGATATGTTTTGTGCTTGCTACTTCTGCTTTAACTCTATCTGAATCACCATATCTTCTTGCTTCTTCTACTTCTTCCTTAGATCTTCCTTTGCATGTTTTGCTTGCTAGAATGTCAAATCTATTTTCTAGAACACCAAATATGATCTTCGCTAATATTTAATCATCACTCCTTGAATGATATTCAATCATCACTCCTTAAATAATATGCATAAAAATATTACATTTTCACCCACACACACTTTATTTCTCACAATCCTCTTCTCCTTTTATACTATACCATCAGTTCTACATGAAAAGTCATGTTCATTTGAAAAGACACTACTTTTATTAAATAAATAATTAATTTACCCCTTATT
>ML781121.1:35915-55047 GCA_009831015.1 Picea engelmannii | reverse complement strand
TTAGGGTTACGATTTTCTATTTACTTGAGTATTCTAGAATCTTCTTCAAAACTCATGCACTTCTAGCTCCACATGGGTGATTAACATGGGGTTGACATGGCTTCCACATGGCATTGAGGTGGACAAAGAAATAATCAACTTGATGGGAACATAATTTTTTCATAGGAAATCTAATTGGGGTGATTTTTTTTGTTAAAAATCTCTTAATGAGCTCTGCAATGGGAAAAGGGTTTACCCAATTTTCCAAGTTTTGACCCCACAAAAAGTTAGGAAGGGCATGAAATAGGCTCTAGATGTTTAGGCCTTAAAACTGAAAACTTCAAGATCTATGTCATATATCCCCACAAAGATCATAACTCTCATATTTTCTAGCTCCTCCATGAAAGATACAAAGAAAGAAAACAAATATACTAATCCATTTTAGATCATGTCAAATCAAAGCTAGTTGGGAAACAATGATATTGGTACTAAAGCTACACATAAAATGGGTTTATTATAGACCAATAATGGGAGGTGGGATATTCTCTTTTTAAGGTTTTTGTGGTTACCCAATAGCATATATATATATATATATATATATATATATATATTCAAGCTTAGAAATCAATGTTAAAGCAAACTAATTAATTTATTTTTTGTTTTTCTTAAAGTACAATAAACCAAAGCTAGTATAGGTGGACGAAAACAAGAATCGTCATCATCATATATCCCAAGGGGATATCTCAACCAGTTGTTACTTATGTTGTTGGGAATTTGGCTAATTTTTTGTTAGTAGGCTCGGTTCAAATCCCCCTGGTGAGACGCACTAGTTTACACCAAAGGGATTACTAGGGATGACATCCACAAATCTGGGGAAGCATCACAGCTTGAGTTTCTCCATGAGTTCCTCAATTTGGTTGCTTCTATTGCATGACTCACTATTGGGTTGGGTTAGGAATTGTATTATGGGATTACACTAGGTACCATCCGTGAAATGTTGAAAATGCCTAAGGGTTTCCTTGTGAGGCTTTCTTAGGGAACAAAAATACATACATACATACATACATACATATGTTTGTGTGTGTGTACATGCATACATACATACATATATATGTATGCATGAATGCATGTATGTATGTATGTACCTAAGGGATAGCTTAATTGGTTCAACCCTTTTCACTAAGGAATAATGCCAAGGCAGGTCACAAGATTCATACCCACCAAGTCTTGCAGGGCTATTAGTATTTGTTGTAGCTAGTGGTTAATATTTTCCTCCATGATCTTATAGAAAACTAATGAAGAGGGGGTAAATATGCAAGGTATTGGAAAGATCTCAACTTCCTCACTTTGAACGCCTAATATGCAAGAGAGTGAGGGGATTATGTTTCTCTAGAATTTATGTATGTATGTATGTATGTATAGTCAATTGGGTGTAGCTCAAGTGGCTAAGAGGAAAATTTGTTTCCTCCCCCACTTGATTTCAAATCCCACTTTGTGACATGTTTGATCCTCGTGAGTTGATTATTGTTAATATTTTGACCTGACCTTGAGACTTGAAGAGTCTAGTTTACCCTAGGTACCATCCTCGGAAAGAGGGGTAGTTACCAAAAAAAAGTATCGATGTAGTATAGGAACGATGGAATATTCAACCTTTCGCAAGGGAAGGAGGTCTCACCCAAATCATAGATGAGACTTATATGATGAAGGGAGTTAAAGAGAACATAGCATCAGATCTAGTTTTACACTACTCAAATCCATATATTTAACCATTAAAGTTAATTTGCGACAATAATTAGATATTAACTAAATAATAGGAAGCAGTTATGCAGCAAAAACAGAGATCCATTTGCATCATAACAAATAAGCATAAAACAAATTTTAAATCCCCAAATCACTTCATTCTATTAGCAACATCAAAATAAAAGCCTCCATACAACATAGATATCCAATACATCCTCTCGCACAGTGAGATATATTCCCTTATACTCATTACATACTCAAAACTTGTTGCGGATGCACAATAATACCAGAAAGGATGATTAAAATATCTAGGCATGACTGTACTAACCAGATCCTAAACCAGACAACAAAAATAGTGATAATGTTGATAGCAACAACATCAATCCTCTCATTCTCTCATTAACCCTTTTCCCATTACACTGCCATTGTATTTATATTATTCATGTATTTGATAAAGTCACTTGAATAAATCAAATCCACTCTTCGCCACTTCATGGATTCCTTTTTCCGCTCATGGTATTGTGTCTTTTGTCATCTTCTAGACTTCCAGCTAGCATGCGATGCTTTTGACATTTTCCACTGCTTTTATACTTCCAATTGGCTTGTGATGCTTTTACCAAAATCGAGGCTTGTTCCAAAATGAAGTGCCTAACACCTAGTGAGTTTCCCTATGAAATGCATTACGCAATATATATATATATATATATATATATATATATATATATATATATATATATATATATATATATATATATTCCAAGGAGAGAAGCCTAGTGGGATAGCTCGAGTGGTTGAGTGCTTTGAAATTCTTGCACAACATCTAGGAGTTAATTCCCCAAGTTGAATGCCTATATTGCATGACTCACTTGATGTCCTTGCCTAGTTAAGCATTGTAATAAAAAACAATGGGTTTGCACTCGATGCCATCTGTGGATGTGTGGGAAGTGCCCAAGAGTTTCCCCATCAGTTTTTCCTTAGAACAAGAAATATTCCTAAGAAAACTTATCACAGACCTACAACTTGCCCAATTTTTTCTTTGAAAACTTGAGTTTCACCCAAGTTTGTTTTGGCACTAGACTATGCCTCTTCACTTAAGGTCTACCCATAACTTTTCCTTAAGCTACAATATATCAAATGCAACTAATTCCTACTCAATGAAGTTCATTCAACAATAGGCACACATCCAACCATGACCTTAAAACATCCCAACAATACGTTAACACTTAGCCAATAAAAACCAAAGAAAGGTATAGTGACATCCAATAATCATAAATATTCCACAACACACATGTATAGGCAATACCCAAGAAGGTACCTTAACTTTTTTATGTGAATAATGTCACAAATTTACAACAAGTGAGTTGCATCCTCTTGCGTGCAACTCTATTACAAATGTACAAAAATGTAAGGCAAACAGCCTTGTGCCTACTACCCAATAGAATTGCACAATCGAATCCTTGAAACAATTGTAGGCTTGCCTCCTACAGGTCTTATCTTCTTCTTCTTCTCACTCAACCAGTGAAATTATCCCTATTGTGCCTAACCTTGAACTTGGCACAATTACAAAACTCCTTTTTCACTCTTTTGAATGATCTCTTGCTTCTTATTTATGCCTTAGAACTTTTGAGGCATCCTCCTTTTGCATGGGACTTTCCTTGCACTTGCAAGCCCCTTCAGCCTAAGGTGGACCCAAGTTCCCACATAGCCAACTTGCTTCCAAGTTCCCTTGGTGACTCATTCACCAAACGTCCATGTCCAACTAGTGCACCCAACAATGCAACCAAGTCTTCCCAAGTCCGCCCAAGTCATCCCAAGTGAACCTAGTCTATCCATCCAAGTCATCCCAAGTCTACCCAGTCCATCCATCCAACTCATCTTGGTCCATCCATCCAACTCATCTCAATCAACCCAATTTGTTCAACCAACTTGTCTCAATCCATCTATCCAACTCATCTCGGTTGACCTAGTTTGTTTTTCTAACTCATTCCAAGTGCACTTGATCTATCTAAGTCTGCACAAATGCACCCAAATTCTCTCAATCCATCCAACTACACCCAGATCTTTCAGATTCCCCCTGACTATGTGTAAGTGCACCTAGCAATGCACCCAAGTGTGTCCAATGGATATGCATTTGATAGATGTGTCCCCAATGGATGTGCATCCAATGAGTGTATCCCATGATTATGATATGTGGATTCTTGTGCCTAAAGGAACTATATTGTTTATCACAAACCCCAAGTGTGGGTTGCCCAACTCCATTGGTATGCATATAGTCAAAGCTCTCTATGCCAATATTGACCATCATGAGAAGTGCATGTATGTGGATGAGATTTCCAATGATAGCCTTCTTTTCCTTTACTCACCAAGTTCCCTTCCTAGCTTCTCTTTGTGCATCCAACTAGTGCAAGCTTCCAATGTCTATGATATTCCCAATCATAGTAGGTGTGTTTGACATGTCCATGGTGAGCCTTTCCAACAATTCAAAGCATTCCAATACTGACTCTTCTAATCACCATCCTTCCATCATGTCCAATCGTGCCAGTTAATGACCACCAAGGTGGTCATGTGGCAAAGGCACCCAAAGCCACTCAAGGTGGGGGCCTTACATCCTCCCCCACTAAAAGTCATAACTTTCAATCCTTGACAACATCCTCAAGACTCTATTGTCTTCAAAGTCTACTACCTAGACCCATGCATCCATCCATAATTGACTCTTTCAACTACTCCATACTATCCATTCCATAATTTCTATACAATTACCCATTGTCCAATTTCTTCCTTTGAACAAGTTCCCTTGCCCAATTTCTACCAACAATGCCTCTTGGATTTCTTTTATTATCATTTCCTTCTACTATGGCTACAACCTAAGTGTCCATTGCTACTATAATTTCCTTCTGCTACTGCAATAAATCAACCTCCATTGGGAAGGTTGTGCAATTGTCCAAGTGTCATACTTTCTTACCATTGCTCTGGTACTTTTAACCACTTTTCCATGTTCCCATACATTGAACCTCTCCAATACTATTGCAACTTATCCATCCCTAATCCAACTTTCTGAGAATGTACTTCATCATGCAAAAACTATCCATTTATGTTGGCTCTTCAACATGTCTATACAACCATGTTGAACCAAGGCAAGGTCACCACTTTTACCATCAAACTATTAAGTCATATATTGTAACTCAACACTATTCCAGCTACCCATTGTTGCAATCCAACCTTCATCAAGAAGATCATAAAAATTTCCAAGTGTTGTACCATCCAACATATTATTGCATCAATACTCCTGACCCATTCCGTCGTACCTTTGTACATTGAACTCTCCATGCCTTGAACTAGTGAATTGGCCAATCCAACTATCATGCCCAAGCCATACAAATTCACTTCTCCATGCCCAAAATAATCACTTCTATCTTCATTTCAATTTACCTGTACAACTCTACTATACTAAGGCAAGGTCACCACCATTGCCTCCAACTGTCAAGTCACTTACTGCAACACAACATTCTAACTTCTTCATTGAACTTGGCACCTTTTATTGGTGCAATTAGACTCAATTTCCAACCCCTAGGAAATGGATCTTGCTAAGCTCTATAGTCAAGAAGAGGGTGGAAAGTGGCAATCACAACCACTACCCTCAAACGCTCCAATATTAGTAATCTAAGTGAGATGAGCCAATTAAAAGAATTCCATACATATTTCTTAAGAGAGGCATGTCTGCACCAGTACTTTTTTCATATTCAACCAATGATCCTTTGATATTTGGGTCATCCTCAAACTATCAAAGGATTGCTCTGCCTCATCCTCAATCCCCATATACAAAGGTGTCCAAGAATCTTCCTTGTCAATATGGTCTACTTTCTTGTCTAAACCATCCAGGTTGAATGCACACACTTTATTGGATGACTCCTTTGGTTTCTCCATTTTTCCACTTAGAACTAAACTATCTTACTCATCCAAGCAAGTGTCCATTGCCTTGGCACTGTCATCAATGTTGCAAAAGGAATGGTCTTCACCTCTTCCTCAAAGTTGTCAAGTTGCCTCCTACAACCCAACAATTTTTTCAAGACACTCATGCACTAGTTTCTCCTTGCTCATTTTCTTACTTCTTGGACAACAAATTTCCTAACCTGACATCAATGTGGAGAAGAGGATGGCTTGCTACCATCACAATTTTCATCCTTCTAACAAAACGACTCCTCCCTTGTCTTTATTTTCACTAAACGTGGCACATTTTTAAGTTCATTAGGCTCCACTACTTGTGCCTAGGTATTGAGCCACATGTGGCTTTGATCAATGACCAAAATATGGTGTGTAGTTTCCAAGGCCACCTCCAACAACTACAACAATGCTCTGTCAAGTATCCACTATGTGATTCATCTTAGAAAACTATTGGTCCTGGATTTCTTCAAAGAAATTTCCCAAACCTATTTTCAAGGCACCCAAAACCTCCAACAATGTCTTTGAGGTCAGTTGCACTTGGAATATTCCCAAGGATTCCAACTTCCTCTTCAAAGGACAAACAATTGAAAAATGACTCTAATAACAAAGGAAATAAGAAACATTATTACTCTAGACATAAGCAATTTCAATTGCTTTCTTGTATGTTGCTTTCATCTTGAGCATCCTTCTTCCTAAATGATCCCAATGTAGACAACGCCCAAGACTCTACTTGGTCTATCAAAGTCTTCAACTTTTGAACCCAAGATTCAACCCACACATTAGTCTACTCCAACTTCACCACATGCACTTGATACAACTAATGGATCTCTTGATCCCAATTTTCCAATTCCATGGCCACGGCTTCTATCTTGGTCTTCCATGACTCTTCTTGTGTGCCATCCAAGTTACACATAGGCATTACCAAAGAATCTCCCCCAAGTCTCAAAGACTCAATTCTACCCTACTTTCCCAAGCCTTCTCTTGTTTTATACCTCAACCTATCACTAAAGAATGTTACTATAAATTCTAACCTTGTACAATATCTACTACAAACGAATATCCAGAAAACGAACAGAAAAGATACAATGGCAAATACAAACATTACACAGATATTTTTCCCCTAGAAACCCAAACCGGGAAAACCAACATATTCTATATTATTCATCATGATACATTGTTTACAATACAATATACATATAGGAGCCGGCGACATCCAAAACCCTAACCAAATGACCTGGATTAGTCTAAAACCCTAATTCCTTAATAGGAAATAGAAAACCATCGGCAAAAACCATGTGCCGAAAAACCACCTAAATACATGACATGTTTCTCAAGGCAGGTGTCACATTTTCCAATGCTCCTTCCCTGGTTTTGACATATACCTGCTCAAAACTCCCACTGCATGTGCAATGTCTGGTCTAGTACAGACCATTGCATACATCAAACTTCCAACTACACTCGCATATGGAACATGAGACATGTCCTCCTCTTTTTCATGTGTCTTGGGACACCGATCTGCAGATAACTTTACACCAACAAGAATAGGAACCTTGACCGGTTTACATTATTGCATATTAAACCTCTACAATATTGTCTCGACATATTTTCTCTGATTTAACCAGATTTTCCTCCTTTTCCGATCTCTTTTAATTTCCATGCCCAAAATGAAATTTGAAGCACCAAGATCCTTCATGTCAAATTTAGAGGACAACTGAGTTTTCACATCATGGATAATCTCCTTGTTGTTCCCTATCAGCAACATGTCATCCACATACAAGACCAAATAAATCAAATGATCACCACTTATTTTAAAATACACACAATGATCCTCTTTGCTTCTTGTGAATCCAATTCCCAGCATATAAGTATCAAATTTTTGATACCACATCCTTGGTGATTGTTTTAAACCATACAGGGACTTTTTCAACTTGCATACCAGCTCCTTCTTTCCTTTCACAGCATAACCTTCTGGTTGCTTCATATAGGTTTATTCTTCCAGATCCCCATGCAAGAATGTTGTCTTCACATCCATTTGTTCTACTTCAAAATTAAATGCAGCAGCAACAGATAACATAAATCTTATAGAGGTTAACTTGGCAATAGGAGAAAAAATCTCACCAAAATCAATTCCCTCAACTTGGGAATAACCCTTTGCTACTAGCCGAGCTTTGTATTTCTCCACTTTTCCTTCTGCATTCAGCTTCTTTTTAAATACCCATTTACTGCCAATGGCCTTTCTTCCAGTTGGCAACTCCACTAGATCCCAAGCCTCATTCTTATCCAAAGATGCCATTTCTTCTTCTATGGACCGTTTCTAGATATTTCCATCCCCCAAATCCACTGCCTCCCTGATAGTTCTAGGATCATCATCAGTAATAGACAAAGCAAAATTTGAATGGAAATCAGATGGACTATACCTTTCTGGTAGCCTTCTTTCTCGAATCGATCTCCTCAATATTGGAGTATGAGGATCTTCTTCTTTTGTAGAGTTTGATTCATCATCCTTTAAATCAAACTCTATCTTCTCTAGTTCTTCCTTACTTGGTAGGAATTCTTGTTTAACAACATCCTTCATTTCTCTAAATACCACATCTCGGTTATACACTACCTTCTTAGTTTATGGGTTCCAAAGCTTATAACCTTTGAGACCATATTTATATCCAATAAAGATACATTTTGCAACCTTCTTATCCAGCTTACTCCTATTTTCCTTTGGAACATGAACATATGCATCGCAGCCAAATACCTTAAGATGTGTGAGAGAAGGTTCCTTACCATTCCATACCTCTTGTGGAGTCATGTCATCCAATGCTGATGAGGGTGATATGTTGACCAGATAACATGCAGTACCCACTGCCTCTGCCCAGAATTCTTGCCCTAACCCGGCACCACTAAGCATGCACCTTGCTTTTTCCATCAGCGTCATGTTCATCCTTTCTACAACTCCATTCTGCTGAGGTGTATATGAAGTAGTCTTCTGCCTTGCTATACCACACTTCTTACATAATTCTTCAAATTCATTCCCGCAGAACTCTCTGCCATTATCTATCCTCAGCACCTTAATTCTTTTCTCTGTTTGATTCTCAACAAGAACCTTAAACTCTTTAAACCTGTCAAAGACTTTAGATTTCTTCTTGAGAAAATATATCCAAGTTTTCCTCGAGAAGTCATCTATAAATGAGACATAGTACACAAATTTTCCCAATGATGGGACTGACACAGGTCCAAAAACATCACTATGAACTAGTTGTAAAATTCCTTCTTCCCTCGTTGCACCAGAGGGGAATCTTACCCGATTATGCTTCCCATATAGACAAAGTTCATAGAAATCAAAATCCAGAGAGAAGTTAGAAATACCTTCAACCATACCTTTATTGTGTAGTAGTCGAAGACCCTTCTCTTTGATATGCCCCAGTCTTTGATGCCACAACATAACCTTTTCTCCAGAGACTGTAGGAGTTCTTTCTTCTTCAACTCCAATATCATGAACAATGGAGATATTAGACCCATCACTAATAGTGCTTTCTAGCAGCTTATACAGAGTTCCAAACCGAACTCCCTTCATCAACACCATTTCTCCTCGAACCATCCTGCAAGTTCCCTTTTCAAATATTGTTTTTACCCCTACATCTTCCATTTTGCTTACAGAAATCAAATTTTTGGCCATACCTGCGATGTGCAGAACACCAGGCAGTGTTCTAATCCTTCCATCTATGAGACTCAACTTGACCCTTCCTCTTCCTATGATCCTGGTTGTCGAATCATTACCTAAGAAAACATTACCTCCATCATACTTTTCATATTCGTAGAACCACTCCCTGTGGGGAGTCATATGAAAGGATGCACCAGAGTCAACCAACCATGCCTCATGATCTGCATGTGTGTTTGATAGGCCAAGTACACATCCCTTCCTTCTTCCTTAGAGGTCTTTTCTTCCGTAGAAGAAGATTCTTCAGATCCCTTATTTTTATCAACTTTGGATCTACATTGCTTCTTGTAGTGCCCTTCTTTTCCACATCTCCAACATACCCTTACAAACTTTCCAGGAGATTTAGATCTACCCTTAGACTTAGATCTCCCACTTGAGAAATTAGATCTATTTCTTTCCCGGGAACATCCTCTTGCAAATAATGCATCTGTGTTATGTCCTTCCATATTATTTCCTCCGACAACAAGGATGGGACCACTTCTTCAAACTTCAAGGAAGTTGTATTACTACCGATGGCCACAACCAGACTATCCCACGAATCTAGTAAAGAACTCAACAAAATGATACATTTATCTTCATCTGAAATTTTAATATCAACAAATACTAACTGACTTACCAATGTATTGAAGGCGTTCAAATGCTCTGCCGGTCTCCATCTCTCATCCTCAGGTTATACAACTTCTTTCTTAGGAATAGTTTATTTACTAGGGACTTAGACTGATACAACTTCCCCAACTTTTCCCATAAATCCTTGGTTGTAGCTTCCTCTGACACATTCAGTAATACTAAATCAAAGAGGCACGGTCGGATTGTGCTCTTTGCCTTCCGATCCAACTTTTTCCAGTCATCTACAGAAATTCCTATAGGTGCAGTACCTGGATCTACCACGATCCACTAATCTCTGTCCACCAATAGATCTTCCATCTTGAGCTTCCATAGCTCAAAACTTTTCCCATTAAACTTCTTGATCTCCATCTTCGAATTGCTTGCCATTTCTTTTCACCTAAAAAACATTACCGTAGATTTCCCACTGTAACAAGGCTTATCATAGTCCCGAGCCAAACCCTTGGCCACAAAGGCATCCCCCTGAAGCCAATAAAGATCTGATACCAAATGTAAATTCTAACCTTGTACAATATCTACTGCAAACAGATATTCAGAAAAAGAACAAAAAATATACAATGGCAAATACAAACAATACACAGAGATTTTTCCCCTCGAAACCCAAACCGGGAAAACCAGCATATTCTATATTATTCATCGTGATACATTGTTTACAATACAATATACATATAGGATCCAGCGGCATCCAAAACCCTAACCCAATGACTTGGATTAGTCCAAAACCCTAATTCCTGAATCAGAAATAGAAAATCATCGGCAAAAACCATGTGCTGAAAAACCACCTAAATACATGACACGTTTCCTGAGGCAGGTGTCACGTTTCCTGAGGCAGAAAAAAAAATTATGGGGGCTCTGCCCCCCCTCTAACCCCCCTACGCGCCTGCCACATACACTCAGACACTACTACTCATGCAAAGAATATAACACACACCCAATAATTACTCCCTTCCAAGTCAGGTGAAGAGTGCCTAAAGTCTTCAAGATCTATGCAGATATATAGTATTGTTTCTTGCTACACCAAGTCCGCATTTTCCAGTCTTCAAGACACTCAATAATCACTTTTCAAACTCATCCCAAATCCTGCTACTTTACTTCAAGTTCACCAAAATGTGATGAATAATGTTTGAACTTCTCTGGCATCGCTTGTCATATTAGTGATAGTGATAAAGAGCATTGAAATTATCACAAAAACATCTTTGATACCACTTTTCCTTCATAAAATGGTGAAGAGTATGCTCTAATACCACTTGTCATGGGCCTATAGTATGCCTGAATTTTTCTTTGCAAAATTGAGTTTCACCCAAGTTTGTTTTGGCACTTGAGGTTTTTTGCCACTGCCTTGCCTCGGTTGTAGGGGCTTGGCCAACCTACACCTACTAAACCAGACTACACCTCTTCACTTAAGGTTTACCTATAACTCCACCTTAAGATATAATATGTCAGATACAAACTCAACCATGTTCATTCAATAGTATGCACATGTCCAACCAAGGCCTTAAAACGTCCCATCAATACTTTAACACTCATTCAATATAAATCAAATGAAGGAATAGTAACATCCAACAATCATAAAGAGTCCACAACACACACATATATATAGGCAACACCCAAGGCAAGTGCCTTAACTTTATTATATGAAGAATGTCATAGGTTTACAACAAGGGAGTTTTAGCCTCTTGCATGTAATTCTATTACAGATGTACAAATAATCTAAGACAAATATCCTTCTTCCTACTGCCCAACAAAATTGCACAATGAAACCCCTGAAGCAGTCGTAGACTTTCTTCATACAAGTCATATCGTATTCTTCTTCTTCTCACTCATCCAATGCAATTCACCCTACTATTCCTAACCCCAAACTTGGCACAACCACATAACTCATTTTTCACTCTTCTGAATGATCTCTTGCTTCTGATTTATGCCTTAGCACTTTTGAGGCATACTCCTTTTATATGGGACGTGTCTTGCACTTACAATCCCCTTCTTTTTAAGGTGGACCCAAGTGCCCACATAGCGAACTTGCTTCCCTTAGTGACATGTTTGTTAACCATTCATATCCAACAAGTGTGCCTGGTAGTGCACCCAAGTATTCCCAAGTCATCCCAAGTGCACCCAATTCATATGTCAAAGTCATCCCATGTTGGGAAGTGTGAATCTAGGGAGGCCATGGAAGTTACAATAAGTTATTATGACCTATTACAAGGCTTTGTGATATATTTGCGATGGCTTGTTTTTTTTTAAGGTGGAAAAACTTATTATAATTTGGTTGTTAATTAGTAATGAAGACATCCATTACTTGTTGCTTTCACAAATATGGGCTAACTCATCATCATCATTCAAGGAAAATCATGCCCCTTGAAATGACCCACGAGTGGTGTGCAAGGGGGAAGACTTTCGCTCTTGCTAGATGCCTCTGGGTCTTGGGTTGTTAACTTGTTTCCTTATGTCCGAAGAAGATGGATTCCTAGCTAATTATAAGTATTTTTTGGTCTTACTCTCGGACCAAAAGTTAATTTTAGCATAGATAGTATCCACAAGGTAGTCAATATCTCTTGTGGTCATCATTGATGTTACCTTCATAGGGTCATGTCCTTTCTAGCATTATTTAGCCTTAGTCCCATACTTGAAACATGATACTACCTACAGTCGCAGTTTAGCCTCTTACCCAAGAGGAATAAGCCACAATATCTATTGTCCATTAATATAAATATATATTAATAAGTTAAGTAAAAATTAATATTAATAACTTATATAACTTTATAAGTTATTTTTAATAATAATTATATAGGTTAATTTATTAACCTATGTGTATTATTTTATATATACTTATTATTATTATTATATATATTGGGTTTAGCTTGGGAGGAATGATTGTTATCCTCCCCACCCACAAATCAATTAAGTTCTCTCTCTCTCTCTCTCTCTCTCTCTCTCTCTCTCTCTGTGTGTGTGTGTGTGTGTGTGTGTGTGTGTGTGTGTGTGTGTGTATTGGGTTTAGCTTGGAAGGAATGATTGTTATCCTCCACACCCATGTTTAATTCCTGCAAGTGACATGTTGAGCTCTTAACAAGTATATCGTTGTAAAGGATTTGAGCCCTATAGTTGATCAGCCTGGTTCCTTGAAGATTCTAGTGTTTACCATGGGTACCATCCTTGAAATGAGAGGAAGTATCAAGGGTTTTCCCCGAGCTTTGTAATCTGAAATATATATATATATATATATATATATATATATATATATATATATATATATAAGTTTAATGGGTTAATTGACAATTGGATCTAGTCTAGATGGTTGTGAGTGTTATTCTCCCCACCTAGGTTCAATTCTTGTAAGTAACATGGTGAGCTTGTATTGAGTATGTTGTTATAACGGTGTTGAGCTCTGTGTTGACAAAGCCTTGAGCTTTTGCATAATCCAATTTACCCTAGGTACCATCCTTGAAATGAGGGGAAGTGTTCAACATATTTCCCCAAAAAATGTATTTCACAAAGAAAGAAAAAAAGTTTACATCAACCAATTTATAAAAATTGATATATTTAAAATGATTTCATCAATCTCCCCGGATGGGGTGATAGACGACGCGTTAGAGCCATGTGGCAGCGAGTCGGGACGCTGCATTAATGCATCTACTGGCTCGCAATCCCTCCACCATTATACCACATGAATCTGAGCAGGCGACCCTCTACGACGAGGCCCCTCGCACAAGCGAAGGGTACCCCTCTCCAGAGAACTATGCAACAACGATTAATGCCAAGGTTTAATGCCATTACAATGGCGGTGGGGTTCATTTCAGTTTTAATGGTTCGAGTAGCGACTTCGTATTGCATTTTACTCCGAGAAGCTGCGGTCACGCAGCCGAACCCGAGCAGTAGCAGCCCCCTTCCTTCCTCTCTGGCAAGGCGACGGCACTGGCTCGGCACTCAAACACCTTACAGCTACCCCGTCATGCCCCGCATCCGAGGGAGGTCGCGCCGAGGAGCGGCATGGCACTCGGAGGAATCTCGGCGCAAGCGGAAGGAAAAGTTCGAAGCAGCAGAGTTTAGACACAGCCGAAAGCGTAATTTCGAGAGAGCTATGGCGATTGCAGCCCGGAGGAGGAAGACCAAACCACGTTCGCCTCCAATGGCGCACGTGGAGGAGGTCATACCAGACGTTGGGCCGCCAAGCCCTCCCAGGCATATTCTGCATATAGCACCAGACAACTGGCACCTGAGCGCAAGCATGGGTACTCACAGCAAAGGTCAATCTGACTGCACGGTTCCCGACCCCACTGATGCCGCCCTGGAGAGACCTTACATCCCCTGCTACATAGAAGAGGAAGCTCCTCCATAGCCCGACAATGAGGAGAAGAAAGAAGACCGCGAGCGTGGACGACAGCAAGCACCGGACGAGGATAAGGATACCAGGGAGAAGCAAGCAACGACAGTTGACTGGGGGTATATCAAACTGGTCTATGAAATTCGACACAAGTTGGATGACCAACTCTTCCGTTTGGAGCGCCTGGACCAACGGATGGACATGTTCTTCGCGGCACACTCCAGAGCATCGACCAAAAAGCAATGTCCGACCTGCGCACGCACCTACACGTTCCCGGCTCGCTGGAGGCACTCCGAGGTCTAGGTCGACCAGCTTGGCTCAGAGGTTCCCTCATGTATCTAATTTGTTTCTGGTTCTTGTCTTGGTATTACAGTCTCTGCCTTTTACTAGCTAGATATCAAATAGTCTTAGCAATAGATAGAATAACCAGCTTGCATGCTGAGACCATGAGTCCTGGTTTCCTTCGGGCAGGACGTCAATTTTGCCAAATTTTGTCAAACTCTGACTTCAGTGTAACACATGGACATGGAGGCCACACTGTCCTGGTTTCCTGCTCAGGCGGGACAGCTGGCACCACCTACAGTCTTGAACTCTGTACTCTAGCAATAGTAATATAACAGGCACTACCTCTTTTTACTTAAAAAAAAATAAAAATGATTTCATCAATCTTAATCAACTTTTCTAAATATATATAAATTAAGTAATCCTAAGACCTTAAAGCTCAAAACTCAATCACTCAAACTAATTTACTAAAATAATTTTAATCAATAATTTTTTTCTTTCTTTCAAAAAAATAAAATATATATAATCAATTTAAATATTTAATTAAAATGGGGTGTAAAAGTTGGAGAGTTGACAAAAGTTATATTTCCTAACTCACAATATTTTTAAACAATAATATATATAATCAATTTAAATACTTAATTAAAATGGGGTATAAAAATTGGAGAGTTGATAAAAGTTACATTTCCTTACTCCTCTTGAATTCAACATTCTACCATTAAAACGTATTTCACTGTCAAAGAAAGAAAGAAAAAAATCCCGTTTCTTAAAAATCCCGTTGCTTTTTCTCACCTTTTTAAAAGGAGCACTCAATGTCTCTTATTGTTATATTGCTTGTAGATGGTAATTCGTTTACTTTGCAAGTCGAAGCAAAAGCATTTTTAAAGTGAGAACGTCTTTTAAAATGGAAAGATTATGACTTTACCATTTTTTATCATTTTTAAAGTGAGAACGTCTGTTAAAAGAATATGAAAATGATTTTTGATCATTTTTATTTATATATACAAATTATATATATAAGTGTGAGAATTGTGAGAGAGGTTATGTTTGACAATAAAGTAGGTGAACAATTCATTTAGATTTAATTCTTAAAAAATAAGAATAAAGTAAAAAAGAAAAAGAAAAATATAATATATGTTCATTAAATTAAACTTTATTAGACAGTAAGGATAAAGCTAAGCTTAATTTATTTTAACACTATGTATAAAGAAGTTCTTGCATCATTTGTAATCATGGTGCATTAAGCATTTATTTATTGGTTATCCATTGTATATTTGGGTAATAAGATTACCCACCTAAAATCTTGTATTTTAGGTTTTTTTATGCTTATCGTGTGGAATTTCTTATTGTTCTTCATTTTAATCTTTTCATTTAAACATGTTATTAGTGTCGAGGGATTAAACTCTCCACATCTCATTACTCTTGCATCAATTTATTTATGGAATTTTTTTTTGTTTTAACACTCTAAGTATGATCATGAAATTTTTTATGTTATGGGGTCTACATTCCAAAGAGAAATATCCATTAAGTTAATGTACAAATTTAAGATCAATTATTATTCATCTTTATTATTTTTCTTTATTTAGGGAAATTGTTTTATGCATGTTTATTAGAAGTGTATATTTTGTCAAGTTTTAGATTACTCAAGGTGAGAACCCTGAAGGGCACCTTAAACATTTTCTCCAAAATGATACACAAGCCACATTTCCTTTGTTTCCCTTGTGCAACTTGTGGTTTTGTTCTACAACAACAAGATTTAGAGTGGCTCATTTTTTACTACAAGTTATAGGGTTCAATCAAAGTGTACCCCCAACCTACTCTCTGAATGGCTTGGCAAAGGCTCGTGTTATTGGTGAAATACAAGTACGAATCAATCAAACTCCTCCTAAAGGTTTCAAGTATTGGGCATGTGGAAGCTCTACATTTCTCTCTATCATGCACCTCCTAAACATCTTTCAGACTTATCCCACTTTAATTTATAGCTCATTTAGCATCCATTGTTAGATATTAAATGAAGAATAGCTCAACAACATATGATTTTATATACATATCTTTCCGGTTGTTTCAAATTATTAAACACTACCCCTCCTATAGTTTCCTTCTATAATATTAATCTTACCTCGATCTACTAAGTTTAGCACTTGCAAGAGAGATCTTTTCATTTTATAGTATTGTGTATTTGATGAGCTCTATGTGCAATATCCGATTTGTCCTCCATCAACGAGGGTATGTTTGAGGGTGGCATCTCCCTCCTTCCTCAAGCAAACTCAAATATTTTATGAGAGGTAAAACATTGCATTTAAAGTTTTGTGTGCATCTCATTGTTTCAAGCCCGATGTTGGGCTCCTCGTAAAGATAATGAGATGAGGCTAGGCTCGTCATTAAAAAAATGATATCATCATCTCAATCTCCTGATGATGTGCCTAAAACTAGACTTGAAACATTGAGATATTCAAGAACTTTAAATGCAGTGTTCCTTCTTCTCATAAAATTTGAATTTCTTTTTTTGATATTTTATGGGTTTCAAACAAAAATCAAAAATTATTTTGGTATGCGCTTGAATGTAAAAAAGAGCATGAAAGAATTTAGGGTTGATCCTAAAATGATTATGAAAATGTTTTCTATAACTTTACCATGTTAAAAGAATATATATATATATATATATATATATATATATATATATATATATATATATATAATAAGTGTGAGAATTGTGAGAGAGGTTACGTTTGACAAGACTCCAGTAAAATACAATAAAGTAGGTGAATAATCAATTTAGATTTAGTTGCCCAAAAAATAAGAATAAAGAAAAATAGAAGAGTACAAATACAATAAATGTTCATTAAACTAAGTCTCATTAGACATCAAGGGATAGAGCTAAGTCTAATCTACTCTAATACTATGTATAAAGAAGTTCTTGCATCATTTGTAATCATGGTGCATCGAGCATTCATTCATCGGTTATCCATTGAATATTTGGGTAACAAGGTTACCCACCTAAAATCTTGTATTTTGGGCTTTCTTATGCTTATCATGTAGAATTTCTTATCATTCCTCATTTCAATCTTCACATTTAAACATGTTATTAGTGTTGAGGGATTAAACTATCCACCCCCCATTGCTCTTGCATCAACTTATTCGTGAATTTTTTTTTGTTTCAACACTCTAAATATGATCATGAAATTTTTTATGTTGTAGGGTCTACATTCCAAAGAGAAATGTATGTTAAGTTAATCTACAAATTTAAGATCAATTAGTATTCATCTTTATTATTTTTCTTTATTTAGGGAAATATTTTTATGCATGTTCATTAGAAGTGCATATTTTGTCAAGTTTTAGAATGCTCAAGGTGAGGCCCCTGAAGGGCACCTTAAACCTTTTCTCCAAACTGATACACAACACACATTTCCTTTGTTTCCTTTATGCAACTTGTGGTTTTTCTCTACAACAACAAGATTTGGAGTGGCTCATTTTTTACTACAAGTTATAGGGTTCAATGAGAGTATGCCCTCAACCTACTCTCTGAGTGGTTTGGCAAATGATTTGGCAAAGGCTCATGTTATTGGTGAAATACAAGTAGGGATCAATCAAACTCCTCCTAAAGGTTTCAAGCATTGAGCATGTGGAAGCTCTACATTTCTCTCCACCATGCACCTCCTAAATGTCTTTTAGACTTATCCCACTTTATTTTATAGCTCATTTAGCCTCCATTGTTAGATATTAAATGAAGAATAGGTCAACAACCTATGAGTGTCTTTACATATCTTTTGGGTTGTTTCAAGTTATTAAACCCTACCCCTCCTATAGTTTCCCTCTATAATATTAATATTACCTCGATCTACTAAGTTTAGCTCTTGCAAGAGAGATATTTTCATTTTATAGTATTATGTGTTTTATGAGCTCTTTGTGCAATATCTGATTTTTCCTCCATTAACGAGGGTATGTCTAAGGGTGTCATCTCCCTCCTTCCTCAAGCAAACTCAAATATTGTATAAGAGGCAAAGCATTGCGTTTAAATTTTCTTGTGTATCTCATTGTTTCAAGTCTAATGTTGGGCTCCTCGTAAAGATAATGAGATGAGGCTAGGCTCATCATTAAGAAAATGATATCATCATCTCATTCTCCCGATGATGTGCCCAAAATTGGACTTGAAACATTGAGATACTCAAGAACTTTAAATGCAGTGGTCCTTCTTCTCATAAAATTTGAATTTATTTTTGTTTTTTGTTTTTTATGGGTTTCAAACAAAAATCCAAAATTATTTTGGTAGAATGTAAAAAGGAGAAGCATGAAAGAATCTAGAGTTAATCCCAAAATTATTATCCTTGTTGTGGCATTTTGTTTTGGGTTTATTGGCACTGGAAAGAGCCTAAGGCTATGACCTTTTGTGCATATTATAATATAGTAGGGGGTTGATATAATGGCTACCCCAATGTTGTGCATTAACATTGTTTTGGATATCACACAAGGAGATTTTGAGTATGAAGCTAGCCGACATGGTTCCTCCCATGGCCCCATAGAAGTTCACCCTTAAG
>ML781121.1:6575-27692 GCA_009831015.1 Picea engelmannii | reverse complement strand
GCCAAGTATCACTTTTGAACCTTGATTTTGAGGTGGTTCTGCTAGACAATATTTCTTCTGTTGTATCTCCCAAGTTTCATCCCTTCTGGGTATGAAACTTTCTTTTATGTAGTTCTCTGATATTTCTTCTCTGCAATGCCACAGGTCTGATCAAAATTGGATGTTCCAAGTGGAATTTATGGTAACTTCCCCAAAACTTGCTGATTTTTGTCCTTTTCAGGAGATCTCACTTGTCTTGTGTTCCCCGCACAAAATAATTGATATAAAATTTTGAAACTCGCACCAGAAATACTACAGACTGTCCACGATCCAATGAAACCAATCCCACTCAACTTGGATACTCTAGGAAGAGGTTATGATTGTTTTACCTGGAACACCTTCTTGAGACTAGTCAATAGGACTAGTCAGATACCCTATCTTACACAGGGTGTATATACAAATTTAAAATGACCCAGAAGCTAAACATTTTACCACAGATACCTTATGAATTTATGTAAATATCCTCCGAATTTCATGGTATGAAACGTTACGGAAACGTTTGTATAGCGAAAATGTCGCAATGACTCATTTCAGTATGATTCCAAAACCCTATCTTGTACAGGCTATATCTCCGAAAGTATAATGCCTCAGGAGATGAATTTTGAACCCAACATACCTTGATCTGTCTACTAAATATCCTCCAAGATGTTTCTTCTAAAACATTGTAGAAAAAAAGTTATAGCGAAAATTCCAAGGTGTCTCAGATGTATCAGCGAAACCCCAAGACCTTGAGCTCTGATACCATATGTTAAGAACCAAATACCAATATAGCATACAAAAACCTCAGAAAAAGTACTCAATGCCTTGAAAAATAGATAATTTCAGATAATAAGCCTCTTCGAGGGGGCAACCTCCTTTTACCCCACTTAAATGTTCAAGTACAAGATGATTCAAAATGAAAATGTCTCCTTGGTATATATAGGAGACTGGGAGTTATAATTACAACTAATGGCCTAAAGCCGACATAAATAAAATAACATTACTAATATAATATGCCCCAATTAAGGGGTAATGAGCTAATATTAGGGCTTAACAGTTTCAAACAAAAATCCAAAATTATTTTGGTATATTCTAGAATGTAAAAAGGAGGAGCATGAAATAATTTAGGATTAATCCCAAAATGATTATCCTTGTTGTGGCATTTTTTGGGGGGTTTATTGGAGCTAGCAAGGGCTTGAGGCTATGACTTTTTGTGTGTATTATAAGATAGTAAGGGGTTGATATAATGGCTACCCCATTGTTGTGCGTTAACATTGTTTTGGATATCACACAAGGATATTTTGAGTGTGAAGCTAGCCTACATGGTTCCTCCCATGGCCCCATACAATTTCGGCCTTAAGGTAGTACATGAGGTATTAAATTCCATCTTAATGAAACTCCTATGATATTCATGATTTGGAATTTTTTTATGTATGTATTATGCTGAAAAAGCACACAGTATTGGGGAATTTTGAGGGGTGAATGCCACTAAAATTTGTAGTTAACTCTTGGATCAAAGGGTTCTTTGGACCCCATGAATGGATATTTAAATCCACCCATAGCCCACTTCTACAATACGGGGTTGTAGAGTTGTTGCATCCCTTAAACCCCTTGTTAATTTAAAAAAGAAAAAAAAATAAACCTAGGTGTGTGTCATATTTTTGTAATGTGTTTTTTGTGTCATCTTTTCATAATGGCTATAATGGGAGGTCCAAAATGAATGCAACATGTGCTCCATATGTTTTTCAAACAATCGACATACAATCGATGAAATCTTGACTCAAAACTGAAAAATCAAAAAATAAATGATGCAAAATGAAGATTTATGTTGGCCATTGACCAAGTTTTGGAGACCATTGGTGAGGTTCAACCTATTTTGGGACTTCGACAGGCTATCGAAGGTAGAGTGCAAGTAGAAGTGGATATTGCAGGATCTCGGCCCATTTTTAGGGAATTTTTGGGTTTTGGGCTTATGTAACGGGTATGGGATGTCAGCCCATGGGTTTACCCATGTTTAGGCCCTTTTGTAATGTATAAATAGAAATATAGGCGATGTAAGTAGGGTGTGTGTGATGCTAGGTGCTAAGGGAAATTGAAGGCCAACATGATAAGTGTAAGTGATAGTTGTAATTGCTTTGTGCATACTTTGTGAAACTTGCAAGGCTAAGTGTGAGTAACTGTAAGAGACTGTGTAAGGGTTTTGTGTTGTAACCTAGCTCAAGGAAGGAGGATCTGGCGAGGTGCACACAAATCTCTTGTCCTATGCGGAGTAGGATTCTGATGATATGTGCCTGTAAGAAGCTTGACAAGAAGAGAAGATTTGGTGGACGTAGCCCCAGGCTAGGGGTGAACCATGTATATCCTGTGTTGTGTTTGATTTGTGCATTATGGTTGCTTTATGGTTCATATGATTAATGCTTAGTGAAATGATGTATTTTTAGAAGAATATGATAGCTTAGTGCCTAATGATGTGAATCTAGATCTGATCTATGTTGATGTTCTTAGTGCTTGAATGTGTTGAATCTTATTGAATATTGTGTTGCGCTGTAATTAGGGTTTATCTGCACTATAAGCAAAGGTTAAGTACTAATGAATGAAAACTACTAGGTGCTTTGTTAGAGTATTTTAATCACAGATCTATGTCCCATCTAGGTTGCAGACACCTGAGTCCTGCAACCACCCCTGCCTCTACCTCGGGTGAGACTTCATCTGCTTCGCAGGTGTTGCCAAAAGGGCCAGTAGTTAGGGTTTTGTTGGTGCGTTGTTGAAGCGTTGAACCCTGGGTCTGCCCCTGTGCCAACAAATGGTTCTGTTGTCGAGACCTAAAACTGTGATTGTTGGGAACTGAGGAAAAGAAATAAAGCTTTGTGCGTAGATCTGTTGCTTTAGTGCACAATATTCTACTTGATTGTGAAGTTCTATGCTAAGAAAGGAGGCAGATCTGAAGAAAAGAGGTAAGATCTGAAATATGTGTGTTTGAATAAAGGTAAAGTGAATTTTTTTAAAGAGGTAAGATCTAAAATCTTTGTGCTCTGTTAAAGGTAAGATAAGTGGAAATTTTTTCTTCGATAGTATGGATCTAGGTATGTTTGATAAATTTTGTCCTAGTCTAAAAACTAGGGTGCAACTAGAAGAAAGAAGGTTTGATATGAGTAGATCTGATAGAAATAATGAAAGATATGCTATTCCTATGCATAGAAAGAATGTTTGGACTAACAAATGGATGCAGGATCCTAGGAAGAATTTTCTGCAGGTTAGTTACTATGATCCTAGTGCGTAGTACAAGAAAGGTTGGGGATCATTTAAGAGGAAGAGATGATTAACCCTAAGGTTGGGGATCATTTAAGAAGAAGAGATGATTAACCCTTTGTTACAGCTACAGAAGGTCAGGCCATCTTGCTAAGGATTTCCCTGATAGAAGACCTATTTGTCTTTGTTGTAAAGTTATGGACCATGAAGTTCTGGATTTCCCTAGAATGATTGCTAAACTTGAAATAATGAATATGGAACAAGATAAACATGAGAAAGACTCGAAAATTAAGACTATGGCAGAACCCCAGAAAGGATCATAGATTGTATTGTCAGAAATAAAAGAAACCATGAATGATCATAGAGACATCAATCTATCAGAGATCTTAAAAGAAAATGAATGCATAGAAACAAGAATAAGAGACTTCAACATAGACTGTGTCCTGGCTGAGGAAACACAGGTGAATATTATGACAAAAAGAACTTGGGAAATTTTAGGAAATCCTGCTATGATTCCTTCATTGGGAGGAATAGGATTATTTAGAGGAAAGTTGATAACCCTATGGGGAAGACTTACCCAGACATCTATGAGTGCTCATGGGACTTTGACAAAGGAATAATTTGAGGTTATTAAATTTGTTGAGAACAACGCCCCATTTTCTTTATTGCTAGGAAAACCCTGGATTGAGAAAGATTAGATCCGGAGAAAAGAAGAAGAAGCTCTAGAAAAGAAAAAGAAAGAACTAAGAGACTTCATGGCTAAGAGAATATCACACTTACTGGAAGAACAAGAAAACTAGTCGAAGCTACTGAGGACCAGAAATCTGGATGTCGAAGTTGAAAGAACGCAAGAAGACTTGAAACACTTGTTTGTACAACAAAGTAGAGCGCCTACCCCAGACAGAGAAGAAGTATTTCCCTTGAACCCTAGTAAATACCATCACCATCACGAAGTTACTATGCCAAGAGGAGATAAGAATCAGAATGGAAAGAGGAATACCAAGACATAGATCACAGGGAAGAAGGCTAGAAAGCTGAGCAAGAAGAAAGCAAAGTTGGAGAAATTACAAGAACTTCCAAAGAATACTTCACATAAGGAAGGTCTCCAGGATTTGAACTTCGTCGAAATATCGGAACAACACAGATTGACACTTCTCCATGGTGGAGTGATATGAACGTTGGAGGCATTATAATCGTTAGATTAACGTTCCTGAATGGTTAGAACAACAATTATCATCAGAAAGCTCGTCATCGGACCGTTGGGACCGCAACGTAATGGACAGAACTACATTGATGAAGGCTTCTTGTCCATTGGAAGGATTTGTTACATCATTGTCTACTTATCCCATCGGTTGTTGTGTCGAGCACACTTTCGCGAATTGTATCCAAGCCAACTAGAGAACTCATTGTTACTGTGTTGTGTTTATTGAGACCTTGACATACATTCTATTGCATTGAGAAATTGTTCATCAGCCTAAGATATCCGATCTCAAGCGTGCATGTCGGACGAGCTAAGCGTTATGAAAAAGTTAGTGGAGGAAATTTTAATCGATCTAATGGCAGAGACAGTGATGTCCATAGGAGTTCAATCCTCATCAACAAGAGGAGTGCAAGCCTCTCTGTCGATTGCTCGCAGATACGGACCCTCTCGAGTTGCAGAAGAGAAAAGTACTAAGCATAGAGATGACTTAGAAAACGTGAAGTTAATCTCATCCATATTTCTCGACTACATCCCAACTCTGGCTGGTGTGGTGAGTCGTGATAGTGTCCCGAGGGATTTTGACTACACAGTTATCACGGCGTACCTCCCGAAGGGGATACGCATAGTCAGACCGCAATTGGATAGAATTCCAACTCTAAAGATCAGTGACTATAATCTAGGATACCACAAGACCTATGGAATGCTTACGCCTCACAAGTACTTGACCAAGATGAAGGGAAAGAAATCAAAAATCATTTCCCAACCATGGACCATGAACATCGCGTAGTCCACTATCTTGAACGTAATCAAAATCCCACATTTTGGAAGGCACCAGGAGGTTAACATGTGTGTTAAGCTCCTATTGTCATGATTCCACAGTGGTTACTTATGGCTAGACAGACGCATCACCATCGATCCGACGTTGATCCATAGAATCACCGGCCTAAGTATGCAGGGACCTGACCCACAAGACTTTTACCCAGGGAAGGCTACAGATCATGCCCTAGCACAGAGGATTAAAGATACTTATGGTGATGTAGAGAAGGGAATGTGAGGATACAAGGTAGCCTCCATTCAAAATGGTGCAGTGTGCCTTGCTTGCCAGTTGATCGCTGGTAAGCTAGTAAGTAATAACATACCCATGCAGGTCATGGGGTTTTTCATTGACCTCATGGGAAAGTGCGTGGAGTGATTACAAATGAACTGGGCTAGTTACTTAGTCAATCAGCTAGAAGTGGATTGTTGCAAAGCTCAGGATCAGGGCTATGAGTTCGAATTTAGCTGGCTCCTAATCCTTATCGCATTTACAGCTTGGGAGATGTTGGAAGGTGTGACCTTCCCTAACATTGAGTCATTGTTGTTGGGAAATAATACCCTACGGACTAGCAAACTAGGGTTAGGCTTGCATACAGATTTTGACCATAAAGAAATGACCTTTTAACCTACCACCCAAAACTTAAACCCCTCTTTCAAGATGCATACATGGAAAGGAACTATTGACCTCTTTACTGATGTTTGGTGTAGATCCTCCGTTGCGCTTTTGACCGCTTGCTTGCACGGCTCCTTCCAAAGTAATCCTGCAATCAAAACAAACAACTACGCATGCATGCTACTTTTCTACTTGAGGGTTAGAAATTAAGCATAAATTACACAAACCACATATAACTCATGCATTGGGACAGGAAAAGTATTCTTTTATTATTTTCAAGATGAATCAACTTACAATAAAAGTCGAGACCGACCACCGCTCCTTGATCCTGATCCTAGGCTCCTCCTCTTCTTTTGTCCTCCAACTGCTTTGCGTTAATTCTCCTTAGGCTTGAGGAAAGGCTAAAGGGTTGGGACAAATGGATTCGGAAAATGGGCAGAGTTTCTTCGCTATCTTTTTCCTCCTCCAAATAGTACCCCTACCCCTTCTTTTATAGGCTAGAAGGAGCTAGGGTTTTGGATGAACTCTCGGCCATGCATGGCCGGGAGTTTCAGTTAACTGACCCATAGCTTTTTGTCTCGTCGGCAACTTTCCTATTTTTGAGTTTTGTTAGGTAAACGTGGGTTGTAGAAGGCCTGCCAGCGTTCACACGCGTGCAGTAGTGGGTTAGGGCGTGTTTTCCTTTACCTAGGAGGATTTTTAAAGAGGTTGTTCAGCAGATGTTTTGGCAATGAAGGGATATGAGTTGGCATGATGCCAGGTAAGCATGTGTGGTGTAATTTAGGGTTATAACAGATGCCCCCTAATGTGTGAGGTCAGAAGAGCATATGATGGCCGAAATACATTACCAATCTTTTACCAATCTGTACTGATATGCTGAATGAGGGAGCCCAAGAATTAGGAATCAGGAGGTGCCATCTGCAAAATAACAAATGTCTCACCGAGGCGGGCATACCCATGCTCGAGATAAAATAGAACCATGGCTACCAATCAAATACACTGTAGATCCATGTCAAATAACTATAAAGAGTAGCCGCGAATAATATGCAACGGAGCTACATCTCGAAATCAGAAAGATATACATATAGAGTATCCATCTCCCAGAAGCCGATTCGCCCTGATGGCTATACTTCAGAGCTTGAGAAACAACTTCAAAGTCTTCTAAAACTCGGTTAGGAGTGTAATATGAGTGTACGAATGCACTACCCAGAGGTCTTCGACGACTCGTTGGTTATGGACTTGATAATCTTGATGATCGGACTGAAGGCTTCAGTGATTTCGAACAAGGACTTGATTGGATGTTCAGGATGGCCGGGTATGCAGACAAGAGACATATTTCAGAGGGGCCGACTCAGGCTTAGTGACAAACTTCCCTTGGACAATAGCACAACAAGTGATAAGACTCAGGCAGCATATCTGTTAATCGTAAGTCTACGAAGCAGGAGGCAACGCAAACTCTCCATATGTTTGGAAGAGTAACCAAACGGTGGAGGACACAACTCTATATAGCGAGAAAAAGCTTCCTAAGGTCGTACTACATCCCATAGTCTGATGATCAAACGGACAGATGTGCTTCATCCAAGGGTGACTCATTATGCTGCCAATAAAGAAAATACTTTTCCCATCCTCTTTTTGGGGTATATTTGATTTTTTTTTTCTTTTTGATGATTTTGAAAAAGAATAAAGGAATATTACGTTACAATGGAGGAACGAGTACTGCAAACATACAATATCAAGGCACAAGGACAAGACTGATGTTCTGGTGAAATTATACTCGGGAAAAATCCTCCAGCGGCCAAAGATGTTAAGATGCAAAAGCAAACTGTTACAAGGCTGATGGGTAAGGTATGCAAATGCGGTTGATAGGACACACAGTGGTAACGTCCTTCAATGTAAGTTTAACGAGCCTAGAGAAGGGAAGCTCGGTGGTTTTTCATATTTAGAGAGTCTGAAAAAGCATAAAAGAAAACTCAATTGGGGTACCTTTTTCGACAATAGTCTAGTCGGTTCGAAAAAGGGATAAACTAGCACAAGATTACTCAGCTATTTTTTTACTTTTAAGGAGTCTGAAAAGGACAAGATTACTCAGCTATTTTTTTACTTTTAAGGAGTCTGAAAAATATTAACTATGGACTCCGTCAGGAATATTCTTCTGGACCAATTTAACGAGTGTGAAAGAATAAGGTCACTCGGCGATCTTTTCAATTTTAGAGAGTTTGAAAAGAGCTTAACTATGGACTCCAAGGCGGTTTCTTTTTCGTAAATTTAGTTCCTCAGGCCCGAAAAAGGAATAAAATTATACCTGAGAATACTCTTCTAAAGAATAGGAATTCGATAGAGTATACCTTTGTTTGTACAGTTGACCGTCCGGACCGAAAAAGTGGTAAACTACTGCCGAACAGACGTGACTTCAAATTTCAGTTTAACGAGCGTGAAAGGTCACAAGATCGTTCGGCAATCTTTTCATGTTTAGAGGGTCTAAAAAGGGCTTAAAAGGAGACCCGTTTAAGGAATGTTCTTCTGGACCAATTTAACGAGCGTGAAGAAACAAGGTCACTCGACAATCTTTTCATCTTTAAGGAGTCTGAAAAGGGCTTAAAGAAGACTCCATAATGGTTACTTTTCTCAGTTAATCCGGATGAGATCGAAAAGCATAAATGCAGTCTCATCGGATGTTGCTTTCGGATCTCAAAGCGAGCTTAAAAAACAACAAAGTTAGCTCATGATAGACTCTTTGTGGGTCGATGCCTGGCATCTTCTCGGGGGAGCTGTATGCTCCGACGAAAACATTGTCTATGATGCCAGGGGTTCTGGAGATATTGATAGGTATCATTTCAGAAATGGTTGCCATATTATCCTCATCATAGATCTTGTGTGTAGCTAAGGGATTAGTATGACAAGACCTATCTCCAGTCATAGTCATGGTGAATTCTCCTGCTTCGATTCGGCTTAACTTTGGGAGGAAATATGATCTGTGATGAAGATCATCCCAAGGTTTGTCTGGACTAGTCATTGCTTCGATTACTACTTCATCAGAAGGCAAGACTAAGTCTAACGAATCGACGTTAGCAAGAGAACCCTGAGCCCAAATAGGCTCTGGAAGTGGATCTGACTCTTGTGCGGGAGTCGGATCAGGGTTAGCTAAAGCTTGCTGGACTAAAGAGTACACTACTTCAGCAGCCGACAAGGGCATGGACATGTCGGGGTGCCCTGTCTCATCCATCGTGGCTAATGGGGAAGGAAGAATCCAAGGGTCCTCAAAGTAAGTCATGCAGAACGACGAAACGTGAAAAATCTCAGCCTTATGGTGATTAGATATAAATTTGACATCGTCATTAGGAGGTGGATAATCGAAGGTACCCATCAAGGACGGGCACAAACCAACTCCTACTTTAACGACACCTGGTTGAGGATTATCAATCATGGGAACTGTGGATGCCCCCAAAGCTGGGTTAGGTCTAGAGAAAGACAATTGATCAATGGTCACTATCCGACCCTCATGTGGAAACAACAAGACTCGAAAAACTGTAGCAACCACAGCGTGCATAGCATAAGTCCAACTCCGACCTAACAAGAGGTTATAGTCGAGGGGAGCATCGACTACCTCTACTTCGACGCACACGGTCTTCCCTCCTAACTGCACAGGAAAAGAAGGGATGATACCATGTGGTCGAAAAGAACGACCATTGAACGCACTGAGGAGAGTAGGTGATGGAGACAAAGTGGGTTGACCAATGGCCTTCCAACATGCTAACGACATAATGCAAGTCGAGACGCCCTCGTCGACCACCGTGCAGAAGAAATTGCGTGTAAAATTTTTCATGGGATGAGCCACTACTATCTGAAACGCGACGTGGTAAGGCAAACGAGGTTTTAAGTCGGTCGTATCTAGCATGATGGTACCCGGGTTACAAGTCTCGGTAGAGCCTAAAGCAGTTAACAAGGCTTTCCTCTAAGTAGGGCAGCTTTGGAGGACCTCCAAAGCAGACATCGCACAAGGGGTTTGTGATAAATCTTCCACCACAGAGTAATTCTGGGCGGCCCTTGCATTTGGGTTGTGAAAAGCTTTCTTAAATGCACCCTTTGGAATACGTTTCATTGTTTTACCCAATGTCTTCTCGATCTGTAGAGGAAGAGATGGGATCTCGGCTTCTTTACCCTTCTCAGAGGCGCTTGGTTTATTATAGTCGTGGGCTCTAGTTATTATGAGAGCATCACCCCTAACCATATATACGTTCGCGGATGAGGAATTGCTTGGAGGGGGGAAAGTTTCTAGGCTGCCCCCTTCGGCACTTGTAGAGGCTTGAGTTAAATTTTGCCCATGCTGAAAGGGATTAGTCAACACGGCTTGTTGTTGCTGTGTGACAAAATTCTGGGCCTCTGCAAGTCGAGGACATAGATGGGTCGGGTGGTCTTCCGCACATAAATTGCACGGATACCTCGCCTTCCATTTTTCCGTGGTGCCCTCGCCAGCATTATCAGTGGGTTTTTTATCCCCCTTACCCTTTTTCTGTTGTTTTTTCTTCCCTTCAGGCTGCTGGGTGGCCTTCGGGTTAGTCGTCTACACGGAGTGTACTTCCAATGTTTGGGTAGGAGGAGCAGCCAAAGCAGTAGTCTGGCTGGCCGCTGAGTGTTGTATAGATAAATATTGCAATTGTTTTGTCAATTGCTCAGTGGGCTTGGTTTGTGCTGAGCCAACAATACCATCGGCATGTGGTCCAACTCTTTGTATAGTTTTATCCAGTATCGATCGTGGTGCATCCGGCAGGATGTTGTATAATAAACCAGACTAAGAATAGATGAGCTCAAACTGTTGATCCCTCATGATGGCATCTTCTTCGGAGAAAACTCCTGAAGTCGCGACGTCTTTGGATAATTGTGGGACTAAAGACTTAAGGAACCACTCAAGCAGGAATGTTGGTGGGAATGGTACTTTGATTAGACTCTTTCGATGTCTCCACTCTCGGATATGATCAGAGATATGGTCCGCTGTCGTCTGTTCGAAATTGGCAAGCATCTCTGTGCCAACGTCGTATCTCACAGGTAACTGGAAATGGTTAAGGAAGGCCATTGCCAATTCTCCAAAAGAAGAATATCTTGAGTGATCAAGCTCGATGTACCATTTCGCGACACTCATGATAAGAGTGCGTTGAAACAATTGCAACTGGACGGAGTCATCTTTCAATGAGTTAGATGAACACCAAAGATGAAAAGTAGTCACGTGATCACCTGGATCTTCGTTAGGCTTGGCCTCGAACTGTGGGATGTCTGAAGGAAACTTCGTTGGCATAGGAGGCCAACGTGGATCATGACAAATAGGATCATTTAACAACCTTGTCAAATCTGGCAAGTGTAACATCGCCAGGAATGGTAGTTTGGGTTGCTGTTGATAGCCTGGGAAAAAGGGTCCTAGAGTTTGACTGGCACCAGGTTGCCAGGAAAAGTTTGGCTGCTGGCCTGGATTCTGGTAGAAACCATGGCCCTGACCAGCGTAAGGATTTTTCATCTGTGGAGACATCATTGGCTGATTCCCCATAAAGGACATAGGATGTTGGGAAATCATCGTGTGTGACGGAATTTGGGAAGGATTACCCCATGCCGGTCCTGATGGGAGAGGCATAGAAGTATGTCCAGGGTTCCATTGACTGTGGAAGGAATTACCCCAGAATGACATTCCAGAGGAGGGAACGGATCCTTGACCTGAGTTCCAAAGTTCTGCTATATGTGCCCCCGGCGTAGGAATAGTACCCTGCACTGGAGTAGACTGTCCAAAAATGGGAGTGCCCCCAGACGGGAAAGCGGTGGATGCGGAAGTGTTGTTACCAAACGTCCTGTTACAAACAAACGGTGACGAACCTACCGACATAGTTTGCGCAGGTGTTCCTTGACTCCCAACTCCAAATGAACTTGTGTGTGTAGGCTACCCGACGGACTGTTGATGCAAACCACCAAGCGAAGGGGACGAAGGAGAGATATGACCTCCAGCATAAGGAAAGGCGTTAAAAGGGACAGGAATTCCCCCAAGTTGACCTTGCAGAGGAGCGGTAGAGCTCCCTGCCCCCAGACCCAAAGTCTGTAAAGTGGAGTGAGTGAGTGCAGGACTTGTGCCTGAACTAGGCATACCGTATGAGAACGAAGAGCCTGTCGCACTAGGTGTGAAGGGATTTGTGGCCGCCGCGATAGATGGGATCGGTCCACTGTGCGATGTAGTTGCGGCCGAGACCATGGTGGCTCGGGCCGACGACGGCAAGCTAGGAGATGCTTCTCCTGTGGTAGCAACGGTGGTGGGAATGGAAGAATTCCCAGAAGAAGTAACAGCGTTTGGTTCCATCACTGTGTGAGGCACTGACAGGCGTTCGTAAAATTGAATTGGTACAATAACCAACGGACAAGTATCAGTGGTTGGGGTTTCAACCATACCAAGATTGGTAGATGATTCCTTCGGGAGTTGTTCGGGCACAATGGTTTGTAACCCGATTGCTTCGAAAGACCCGTGTTGGTCTAGCTTCTGCCTTAATGGTGGCGGGGGTGGCTCCAGTATAACCGGCGGCATGCCCAGAAGCCTTCGTGACCGACGGAGCTCGGGATCCTCCACTGTGTGAGAAGATCCAAGACATGTTAAGGTATTCTACACGTTCAAACAGTAACACCCACTAAAAAGGAAGGCCCTAAGAGATAAGACAAGCAATCACTGACTATTTTGAAGAACAGTTACAACAACCAACACTAGAGCAACTTACCAGTGCAAGTGCAACTCGAAAATGGAAGCACCCTCCGGGTATACTTTGCAAAGCGTGGCCCGATGTCTGTCCTAGGTACCGCGGTATACCCCCGCAGTCACCTGTGTATGTCCCTAAAAAAGATTGGCAACTAGTTTTCCAGCACGCGAACAGTCACCAGGCGGGTACAGTCGATAGTCGGGTAGACCACAATGAGTAGGGTATCAAGCCCGAAACCTGTCAAGGGTATCGAGAGAAAATGGTCTGGAAGACAACTGAGGACCTTGAATGGATTCAAGACCCACGAAGCCCCGTGGCAAATGCAAATGACGGAATCCCAAAACAAGCCCTTGATATGTGTTCTCCACTACGCTTGGTCCGGCTTTGGAGGGGTTATCTCCGCTACCTTTCCTCACACGACCTCGTGTTTATCCCCTGTGTTAGAGGGGGGTCCCGGATAACTTCCATGAAACTGGACTTCTACACTCCCTATCACAAACTCCAATGTTTGTTTTTTAGTGGTCTTGGAGAGTTTCCTCTCCAACCTAATCCAAGGCCCTAGTCCTGAACTAGTGTATGAACCCTACAAACAAAAAGTCTAATAGATTTTAAATTAGCGTTGCTTTTATGGGCTTTTTTACGTCACAGGGTATGAAGGTGAAATTGATGATGTGTAAAGACTCAAAGAAAAAACAAATGAAAAAAGCTGGAAACAAAATGCTTTTACTAAATGCAAAAATCAACAACTTTTCACAAAGAAAGACTTCTTTTCTTTTCAATTTTTCTAAGATTTCAAGCAGCAGACATAAAGGAATTTTGCTCGACTATGAGCTACTTATGCTCTAAATGCACTGCAAAAACTTATGAACAAAAGACTTCTTCCTAGCTATTGATGCAGAAACACAATCTTCCAACAAAGAAGAAAATGAAAAAGAAATATTTTTTTATTTTATTTAAGTGCTAAATGAAGCAACAAAGGGAAAATGCCGACAAGCAAAAAACCAAGAAAACAAAACAAAATTCTGGCTTAAAGCACAGATCGCAAGGAATCAAAGCAAAGATACACAATGGCAATCAAGAAAGCATAGACTCATACACTTGTCTAAAAACCATAAAACAAAATCTTTCTTTTTTATCTTTTATATCAATTATCAACTCAGAAAAAACAAGCTAAGGGTAACAGGCCCTAACCTACTGACCGTTCAACCCTGGGCTCAAACACCTGAGAGGAACACTTCTCACCACAGGAGGGGATGACTGCCCCACCCTAATTGAAAAGAAACATGTCAAAGCACGCCTCTGTCACTGAAACAACACGCATGCAAATGCGTGCTGAGCTACAACAGAGTGCATGTACCCACAGGCTGCACTTACACAGGCCACGTGTATGTATGAACCACAAGACAAAAATAAACAGAGGCAGCCCGGACCAGGAAGAGGCCTCTGGTATTGATAACCAGGGTCTCTTGAAGGCTTGGATGCTTCTTCTTAACAAAAAAGAAAAATAATTGCAAGGAATAACAAAACTCCATAAAGCAAACTAAGACAAGACTGTGAACCAGCAAGACTCAAACAGGATCCAGAAAGCCCCTGAGAATGGATAATTCTGACAGGGAAGAGGAGGACTGCCTCTCAAGCTTTCTGACTCCTACACGCTACTGAAACCTCTACAGCAGGCGTTCAAACGCGGGCTATAGAAGGTTAGGGCGCGGGCACACGTGTGCAGTCCTTCTGCAGGCCGCGTGTACCTCTGTGTGTCTCGAAAATTGCCATCAAGCAACAGTCAGGGAAAACTGGTATAGAGAACCAGGCTCCCTGCTAGCTCAGGCCTTACTGAAAAAGATAGGCAAAGAAACAGAAAATCTAATCTCTTAAACTACCCAAAAACTCAACTAAATCCAAGAACCCTAAGAGTATCTTCCCCAGTGGAGTCGCCAATTCTGTTGTTGGGAAATAATACCCTACGGACTAGCAAACTAGGGTTAGGCTTGCATGCAGATTTTGACCATAAAGAAATGACCTTTTAACCTACCACCCAAAACTTAAACCCCTCTTTCACGATGCATACATGGAAAGGAACTACTAACCTCGTTACTGATGTTTGGTGTAGATCCTCCGTTGCGCTTTTGACCGCTTGCTTGCGCGGCTCCTTCCAAAGTAATCCTGCAATAAAAACAAACAACTATGCATGCATGCTACTTTTCTACTGGAGGGTTAGAAATTAAGCATAAATTACACAAACCACATATAACTCATGCATTGGGACAGGAAAAGTATTCTTTTATTATTTTCAAGATGAATCAACTTACAATAAAAGTCGAGACCGGCCACTGCTCCTTGATCCTGATCCTGGGCTCCTCCTCTTCTTTTGTCCTCCAACTGCTTTGCGTTAATTCTCCTTAGGCTTGAGGAAAGGCTAAAGGGTTGGGACAAATGGATTCTGCAAATGGGCAGAGTTTCTTCGCTATCTTTTTCCTCCTCCAAATAGTACCCCTACCCCTTATTTTATAGGCTAGAAGGAGCTAGGGTTTTGGACGAACTCTCGGCCATGCATGGCCGGGAGTTTCAGTTAACTGACCCATAGCTTTTTGTCCCGTTGGCAACTTTCCTATTTTTGAGTTTTGTTAGGTAAATGTGGGCTGTAGAAGGCCTGCCAGCGTTCACACGCGTGCAGTAGTGGGTTAGGGTGCGTTTGCCTTTACCTAGGAGGATTTTTAAAGAGGTTGTTCAGCAAATGTTTTGGCAATGAAGGGATATGAGTTGGCCTGATGCCAGGTAAGCATGTGTGGTGTAATTTAGGGTTATAACAGTCGTTCGAGCCGCTTGCTACGAATTTTACCACTCTCTAGTATTCGAGTGATATGGGAAAACATTGGCAGTCGAACACAGTATTCCATACCTACTACCTGCAGTTTAAATGGGCTATTGAGTCATTTCCTCGTATGATATCGAACACTCTAGATAGATTCAGGCCCCTGATGAAGTTCCATGCAGATAGGAATTTTATATATATCACTACGCACGCAGATGAGAGTAAAGAAGAGTTTCAGTCATACTATAAGATCATTGAGGAAGATCTGGAGGAGATCACTAAGGAATGGCCCGCAGAGTACCTTATACCAATCGACCAGGCGGACCTCTTCGACCCAGAACTCATTGGAAACTCAGTGGTTACCTGCGAAGAGTATGATGCACCCAATAGTAGCAGGAAGAAAAATAAAGAAGAGGTACAGCAGGGAGACAATGTCTCAGAAGAAACTACTTCAGACTCACCTGGCAAAGGAGGTGGTGACGAAGTGGAAAAAGAAGAGAAATAAGGAGAAAAATATTAGAAAAATCAAGGCGAAGTAACACCGCCACAGAATCCCCCTGATGATGCAAATCCACTGAAGAAAAGAAAGGTTTCCCCCACAAAATCTACATCGCGTAAGAAATCCAAAGCTAGTAAGCCGAAGCTACAGATTGTGCTCATGGTGGATGACTTCAACTTCATTATTGCAACTGTGTCAGACGCCTCGAAAGATATTTTGCAGAGAACCGAAGAAAAACAAGAGGCTATGTATGATAGAATTGAGACAGAGCTAAGGGGTGTCCAACAAGCCCTTCAATCTAGCTGCGTAGTTTCCACTGCTCCCCCACCATCAGATGAAACAAAGTTGGAAGATGAGCCTGCCCAACTCCGTCGAATAGCTGACACCATTGAAGCTCGCCTTCGTCGCATGCAGGAAGAGAAATACCAGGCCACATCGGCTCTAAAGAAATCACAAGAGGAGGTGATAGAGAAATGCAGGGTTGCGCAGCAGGAGAAGGCTGCCCTCCAAACGAAGTTCGAACAAGAGAAAGCGCAGATCCAGCAAGAGAAAGATCAGTTGCTCGCGGATAATATTGGAATCAAATAAATATTCAATAGAGCACTTCGCTCTGTGATGGGCTTAGAACAACTAGCCAAAGACCCAGTAGAGAATCAAGTGGCAAGGCTTGTTGAAGCCATTCAATAGCTTCAACAGAGAATAACAGATCTAGAGCTACAAACAGTGCCAAGCACTTCACAGGATGTGCAGGATCAAAGAGAAGCAACTGCTCAGAGTGCAGTTGATAGAATCAAGGCCTTCTCCATGAAATGTAAACAGTTGAATGATCACAATGCATGTACTTATGAGCAACTCACTGAGGACCACGAACTAAAGACACTAGAGTCACAACTCCAGGAGGCCAAGCATCAAGCAGCAAAAGTACAGGCATGGTTGAAGCTTTTGTTAGTAGCTGAGAGAATGAAACGATCCTAGGAACAACGCATTGTCCAACAGCAAGTCCATACCATATAGAGCAAAGTCATGGAAGTGACTCATAGGCTCCAACCAGCCCAAGATGCAGCTTGCCAACTGTTCGAAGAGATTGAAGGATGAGGAGTAGAACTAGAACACGTAGTCACTATATTTGAGCAACAATTGGAAGGACCTGTGAATGAGGAAATTCTTCAGGAGTTCGTCAAGAAGGAGGCCTTGGCACAACAATAGGTCAAAGCAACTCAAGCCAAGGTCAAGGCTTTTGAGGTAGAATTAACCAAAGAAAAATGACTCAGGATGAGTCACAGGTGAGCGTTGGGGGCCTGTTGGACCTTGATCAAGTTTTGGAGACCCTTGGTCAGGTTTGACCTATTTTGGGACTTTGACAGGCTATCGAAGGTAGAGTGCAAGTCGAAGTGGAGATCACGGGATCTTGTCCCATTTTTAGGGAATTTTTGTGTTTTGGGATTATGTAACAGGTATGGGATGTCAGCCCATGGGTTTACCCATGTTTAGGCCCTTTTGTAATGTATAAATAGAAATATAGGTGATGTAAGTAGGGTGTGTGTAATGTTAGGTGCTAGGGTCAAGTGAAGGCCAACGTGCTAAGTGCAAATGATAGTTGTAATTTCTTTGTGCATACTGTGTGAAACTTGCAAGTCTAAGTGCGAGTAACTGTAAGAGACTGTGTAAGGGTTTTGTGTTGTAACCTAGCTCGAGAAAGGAGGATCTGACAAGGTGCGCACAGATCTCTTGTCCTCTGCGGAGTAGGATTCTGATGTTATGTGCCTATAAGAATATTGACAAGAAGATAATAAAGAAGAGAAGAGTTGGTGGACGTAGCCCCAGGCTGGGGGTGAACCACGTATATCCTGTGTTGTGTTTGCTTTGTGCATTATGGTTGACTTATGGTTCATATGATTAATTATTAGTGCAATGATGTATGCTTAGATGAATATGATAGCTTAGTTCCTAATTATGTGAATGAGATGCTAGATCTAATCTATGCTGATGTGCTTAGTGCTTGAATGTGTTGAATCTTGTTGAATACTGTGTTGCACTGTAAACAGGGTTTATCTACGCTGTATACAAAGGTTAAGTACTAATGAATGATAACTACTAGGTGCTTTATTAGAGTATTGTAATCACATACCCATGTCCCAGCTAAGTTGCAGACACCTGAGCACTGCAACCACCCCTGCCTCTACCTCGGGTGAGACTTCATCTGCTTCGCAGGTGTTGTCGAAAGGGCCAGTAGTTAGGGTTTTGTTGGTGCGTTGTTGAAGCATTGAACCCTAGGTCTGCCCATATGCCAACAATTTCCATCACACTACATTTCCATTTCTAATATGAAGTGAAAAAAAGGGCCCCCTAAATTTATTTTCCAATGAAGGTGTGGAGAAAATATTATTGGAGGTGAAAGGGATTTGTGGGGACATTCAATAAGAGAAATCAAGGGATATTTTTGAAGCATAACCCAATAAAAGATAAGTTTTTTGTCATTTTCCCCATACATGTTTAAAAAATTTGTAGGTTTAAAATAAAATGAGATTTGGGTTTTAGAGATGGGATTTGGGATTTGGATTTTGGAGATGAGATTTGGGATTTCTATGGGATATTGGATTTAGGTTTTGGAGTTGGGATTTACAAATATTAAAAAACAAAGTAGGTTTAGGAAATATATCTTCCTCTTCTTCTCTTCCTCTTCCTGATCTCTTCCTCTCCCACCTCTCCTTCATCTTCCTCTCTTTCCACTCCCTCTTCCTCTTCCCCTCTTCCTCTCCTCTTTTTCTACCCCCCTCCTCTTGTAAGTTTTAAACCTTTCCAAGTTAATCAATACAGAAAAATTATTAAGCAAAACAAAAAGTAAAGAATATCACACAAACAATCAATACACATAGA
This sequence comes from Picea engelmannii, assembly GCA_009831015.1. Taxonomy (NCBI): domain Eukaryota; kingdom Viridiplantae; phylum Streptophyta; class Pinopsida; order Pinales; family Pinaceae; genus Picea; species Picea engelmannii. Next base: position 8,888 of record ML781121.1, on the reverse strand, counting down.
TTTATTAGTATAGAGTCTTCTAGAGTATAACTTGTGTTATAGTTTTGAAACATTTCCTAGAAACCCTTAACTAGGAAAACCAACAAAACTTAGAGTTGCACCTCTCTCTTATTCATTGTATTAAATTCACTGCTTTATTTGCAGAAGATCCATAACAAGAGGCTTAAACTACATTAAATCATAATGTATAAAACCCTAATAGGTAAAAACCACAAAATACAAAATCCCTAACCCTAGGAGCTAAGGCAGTGAAAGGATTATGGGCCCCACGAAGCCTAGTTGGCATGTCAACTTCTCAGGGCAATAACTTTCTCATCTGAACTATGTTTGAAACATTGTTTAGCTTGTTGGAAATATATCGATGAGCTTTAAAGGAATGGAGGGTTTGAAACAGGGGAAGCCTTCAACTTCTACTATCACTGCAAGGAAAAATTCAAAAACGTTGTTTAGGTCCTAAAAAATGTGTCGAAAGTTTAGGACCTAAAAATCATTGTAAATTTGACTATAAGGTTAAGGATAGATTTTGAGATGGTGGCAATATCAAATGGACACTTGGATCATCCTTCTATATTATTCCTCTTTTTAATATGCCCAAACTATAACCTAGGTGAATATATACATCTAATCATAATTAATATACTATTGTAGTCTAGGTTAATATATATAGCTAATCATAATTAATATACTATTGTATTCATTAGCTCCTATGAAGAGTTGTGACTCCAATAACTATGTATATAAATAGTCATTCCATGCATTATTGTAAGAAAACATTCATTGATAATAGAATATGGTTAACCTTAGATGGGTTTCCACCTAACCAACGCCAGCGGACACCTGAAATGGAGCATCCAGGGGAGTTATTAACCTCGGTCTCCATCCCACAACCCATAACCACTGCATGGATCACACCCCATGGATAGTAATGGTAATGCTCTTGGACATCCAGGTAGGGTTAATGGTCGATCGTGCAAGCTAGACCAAGTGTACTAGGCCTAGGGGGGTTGTCAATTCAGCTCTAATGGCTAGGGAGGTTGTCAATTCGCGGAGTAATAAGCAGGAAATTTCCATGGTGCACTCATCCCTTCTCCCTTCTCTCTTTCTCATGCTCATCTCCTCTGAGCGTTTTTTCATCGTCGTCCTCTGTTTTTTTTTCTTGGATGCTCTCTCACATTACCAGCTCCTTCGCTTCGTCACCCTCCACAACTATGTTGGCTTCACTACTCCTTTTCTCTCTCTAGCGCACTTTCACCATTCCCTCATCCTCACAATATTTTTCTCTACAAACTCACTGACGCCTCTCTGGTCTTAGCCCTTTCGAGCTTTCCCAAGCTTCTTCTAATCGCATTTTCGTCCTCAACCCCAGGCCTCTACATTTTTCCCATCATTCTCAGAGAAAGGGGAATGCAAAAGAGAGGTGTGCGGTACTATAACGCCCTCTCCAGGCATGCCAGACTCTCCCCCTCCCAATTGTCTCTCATTGGTCATTTTTCTATCCCAAGGCACAACAACTAGAGGTCGTTGGAGGCACCTTCATCCTCCCCTCACTCGCTCCATGGCATTAGCCCGACTAAGGAGGAAGTGCCACCTTCATGTGTGTGCATTCCTCTAGACACCAGTCCTTTTTCCCCCCCAAAGGACCTACATTATGGCAATGGCAGCTGCATAGTAGAGGAAGAGATTCCCCTGTGTTAGCAGGAGACCCCCTTGAATGTTATGGTCGCGGTGAATGAAGATGATACGGAGATTACAGGGGATATAGTGGATGCAGGAAATGCACCTGAAGAAGCAGAAGAAATGGACGCCGATATGATGGAGGATCTACCTCCGTCGATCCCACTCTGATTCGCAGAGGAGCACATTCATCTCATCTTTGAGTTGCGACAAAAATTGGATGAACAAGCCCATATCTAGAACTTCTTGGGACAATGCTTGGACCTCCTGATGGACGTGATGAAAGCTGCTCTAGCAAGCAAAAGATGTCCAACCTGTGGAAAATTCTTTGTCCCAACCTACAACGCTCAAGGACGACTGAGCCCAAGCTAGCTCCCAGGTTTCATGGTTTCTTTTTTCTTTCATCGTCACCGCAGAGAATTACCATTATATTTCATGCTTTGTAAGACAGTTGGCCATGGCCACTGCACAGTAGATACTCTGCTCTGTTTTTTATTACAGTTTCAGTTATAGTTTCAGACATGTTTTCAGTTGCAATTTCATACATTCTTAATGACCCCCTGTCCTGGTTTCCCTGTTGTGGTGGGACAGGTGGCAGAATCATGTTTTTTGTATAGACACGCAATGATATGAAAATAT
>ML781120.1:813511-827128 GCA_009831015.1 Picea engelmannii | reverse complement strand
CTTGGTGCAAGTGATGATGCATGATGGTACACTCATAGATGGTATTTTTTTGGCATATTGATAGATGCACATGGTTGGCATATTGGTAGACACACATGTTGGCATATTGGTAGATGCACATGTTGGCATATGGTGGATACATTCCATGGATGATATCTGTTGACATACATGGTTGATGCACATGGATGTTGTGCATGATGTACTTGGTTGATATCTTGTTCATGATTCTTTATTTCATTATTGGCATATCTTTTGCTTCATGATGCTTGCTGCAGTATGAGTTTGATGCATGAATAGGTCTAAGGATCGATATATGGTAGCATATTGTTAATCTTGTAGAGAATATAGGGGGAGAAATACCCTTAGGGGGATTAATTATTCTTCCCATGATTCTAGGATGAGATATTTATCAGATACATACCTAGAAACGATCCCTATATTTGAAGAATAAGCACAGAGGCATAATTCCAGGAGGAGCGATGGTTACAAGGGGAGTATGAGTGATGTATTTTCAACATTACATCAGAGTGATATCCCTTGTTCAAAAGATGAGAGATTATTCAGAGAAAGATCAAAGGCATTCAGACAGGGGGAGCAGCCCCAAGGAGAGTTCAAGCAAGGGGAGAAGCCCCAAAAGGAGAATGGGCCTTTTCCATTGATGTCAAAGGGGGAGAGATAATCACATTGATATGATTGATGATTATTGATTGGAAGAGATAGTCACATTTGGGAGAGATAGTCACATTGACTATTGATGTAGAGTATGCCTTATCTACATGTTGACATAAATAATTGGTAATTTGTGATTGACATCAATGTTGGTATTTCCATCAATGCCAAAGGGGGAGATTGTTGGATCATGTTGTCATTGATGCTAATGGTTGATTGATTAATGTCAAGTGATTGATTAATGTCAAGTGATTGATTAATGTCAAGTGATTGATTGATTTCAAGTGATTGATTGATGTCAATGGATTGATTTCTTGATTAATTGATGATTTATGTACAATGTAGATTTATTTTCCTTGACGAGAATGATAGATGTCAAGTGGAAACCAATCGATGAAGATGGATCAATGAGTTGTCATTGATACATGATGCATAGTTGATGTATATGATACAATGGTGGATTGATGTATAGATGACTCATTATTATCTTATCATGATTGATAAGGTTCACAAATGGATGAATTCCAAAGTGGTCCCCTTATGGTGAAAGCCCTCGTGGGAAGACGCTTTGCGAATTGAGTTATCCTAGAAGAATGGTTGAAAGACCCATGCTTGTATGTGGAATAATGAGATGAATATCAAGGAAATTTTTGGTAAAACTATCCTAGATGGATAGTTCTTGTCATGCCATTTCCGGTGGTATGTGGAATGTCACATAACTCCTCACAGTTTGAGAGTTATGGCCTTACGAAGTTGGAGGACACTCACATGTGTTGGCTTGAAGCCCCAAATGGTCAAAGAAGTCAAAGTTCCCTAAAAGAAGAAATCATCATTTAAATGATAAAGTAAATTGACAAAGTCGAGATGGATTATTTAAATAATAAAGAGAAGTGGCAAAATCAAGAAGGAATATTTAAATGATAAAGTATTGGAGAACTTTCTATTTATGGAAAGTGGTTAACCCTAAAATAAGGAAAACAGGTTAAGTGACCTAGAAATGGGTTAAGTAACCTAGAAATGGGTTAAGTGACCTAGAGGATGAAAGTATAAATAATATAGCTATGGACTCTTGCTAAACAAATTTTGTGTGGATCAATGGAGAGATTCTTGTGAGAGCTTCTTGTGAGAACATTTTGGTGTGGATCTCTTGAGCATGATTGAAGATCTATTCTAAGAAAGAGGATATCGGGAGGATCTCATGGATGCATGAAAATTTTGGAAATATCATAGATCTTGATGGAAAAAGTCTCGGAGCTTAAGAAACCCTAGTTTCTGAGATGTACATGGGTTGCAATGATCTAGCGCACGTACAAATGTAGGCTGTATGAGGACAGGGTGCGTATAGTGGATAAAATCATGGAGATTTTTGTTTGAGTTGATGACTGGCAGTTGAAGACTAAAGCAAGTTCCATATATGCATTCTATGGGCTTCAATTTGTCACTGAGACACTGGTATGGCTTCATTATTGTCTCGATGGATAGTTTTGCTTGTTGTGTTGTGAATGCTTAGGGAATTCTTGGTATGGCTTCTATGATGTGGTTTATGTTGGTTGATGGAGTGAGCATTACTCTTATGATTCAGTTGTGATATGATTTCCATGGTATACTAGTTTCTTATACATGATTGAGTTAGCATTCATATTGGTTGGTTGTGGAGCATGAGTAAGCTATTGGAGAGCTTGGATGTGTTGTAACTGGCTGGTGGTCAGTTTGGATAGTGAGAAACATAAGAGAATGATAAATTGGTTGCATAGGATCTGAGTTGATCTTGAAGGATAAACCCTAATAGCTCAAAAGGTATACACGGGAAGTTATATATAGTAACCGCATACATACACGGGTTGTAGTGAGCCAGAGCGTGTACATATGTGTGTTGAACTACCGAAAGGTCGCGTACCTGTTACAGATTGATATTTGTTGAGGATTGTTGCCTCATCTCAGTTGGTGCTGAGAATGTAAGATGAATCTTGCATATAGAGCTGGTGCTCTTGTAGAGTTGTACTCTATTCAGTTGTTGCTGAAAAACCCTAGATTGTTGTCCATAATAAAAATAAAAATTGTACATACATCTTGTGTTATTTGTGTTCCTTGTGGTGATGACTTGTTGATGATATATTGCTGATATATGTTCACATATAACTAGTTATAAATGACAGCAATGGGTAATGAGTAAATGTTGAATGTTAACTAAGGAATTTTGTGTAAGAGGGAAGTTTTAGGAAAAAGAACCCCACACTCATTCACCCCCCCTCTAAGTGTGGTAAGTGTGTCCAACAAGAATCACATGCATTAATCAAGATCCATGCTTCAACATAAAAGAAACGAAAAATATGTCATGCACAATGAATAACCAACAAGCAAGCATACATAAATACATCACAGAGATAATTAAATACACAGAGGTATATACATTATACATAAAACACATAGATCACTTATATTTTCAAGTAAAAATTCACCAACTCGTTGCAGACCAAGGACGTTTCTCCCAACCATAGAAACTATTGTTCATTTACTCTCAAAAAAATGTCACCCCCGAGACAGGGCTATGAATCCACAAGGACGGGTCCTCAACCAAATCTAAAAAAACACTAATTAGCTAACAAAATCTCAGGTTTTCCCAACCGCAAAAAAATCCTAATTTTCATTTGTCTTTCCCCTTCATCCTGCACAACACAAATAAGTGAACCCCTTTCTCTTCCATGCAGTCCATCAGGTTGTTCCATTTCTCTCCAGGGATCCAGTGCTACTAGTGAGGAAATATCCATGCTGGAAACTCCAAGGATTCTCAGATGTGGCAGTTTTTTGAGAAATACCATTAAACTCATTCCCATAGGAATCCATTCCCACCTAGAATCATCATTAATTTACTACAACCATGTAGCAATGGACCTCCTCTTACAACCATTAGTTTCCATGATCAGACCAAGAGCACATGAATTAACAGTAATGAGGAACCAAAATGAAAGAGTGAGAAGAGTGTAAGAGTGGATGGAGAATAAGAACTAGTGACCAACCCCCAAAATAGCGCACACGCAAGGTTTATATAATTACAAGAACCAATAAGATCATGTAACCAATTTTCTCAATTAAAACCAATATGGGTAAATAAAATATAATAAAAAGACTTATCCCCTTAAGACCCCTCTCTTGTGGAATCATAGCCCCCTATATATTTCCCTTGTCTATCTTGTATCCGACAATGTATTTTGTTAATATATATAGAAGTATTACATTTCCTAGGAACTTCATCCCCTTTCCAACTTTACCAGCTCGCCAACCTAAGTCACATTCACATAATGCATTCTAGTTCATAGGGATTGAAAGTGGGGGTGTCACACCACCGCCCCCCTTTGAAGATCAATCTGACCCATTGGTCACCTGGAAATGCTCCAACACTTCCTTTACTAGACATTATATCAGTCTTTCCTTCAACATTACAACCTTATCTTTTTAAGGAAATAACAATCATTTATCATCAACATTTTATGTATGTTTCTATAATCAAATCATTACTATACATATGATCTATAACCATACCACATTTTATATCCAATCACATACTATAATAATCATATTTCCATGTTACATGTATGTTCAATCTTTACCATATGCATTTCAACATATCCATGTGCTCTAAGCATTTTTCTCATGCCCTCAGTGTATATGTATTTTGATTGTTTTCGTTTTCATTCATATGCATAGACAGACCCTTAGGTTAATAGAATTATATATTTTCCTTAATACAACCATGATCTCATAACTTTGTCATGTTCATATCATTTACCTCTCTTATAAGGACTATCGACAACCCAAAAGACTCATTTTTCTTTCCTTAATTATGTTGTTCCAGTAAAAAGTTTTTGTTTGTTACAACTCAAGTAGATTGACCTTACAAAATTTCCATGAATCCCCTAAACATGAGGAATTACACATATATATAGTTTATTATTCTATTAAAGAAATAATTATTACTGCAAAGGATTCTACCAATGCATGCCAAATTATTTTAAGCACAAGGAATTTTCCATAAGGCTCTTAACCCTTATATAATCAACCATCTTAATTACAGGGTACACTACCTACCCTAGTAGATAGAAAATATTACACTTAACAAAGAAACTCAACTCATGTCCCTTGTCTAGGCTCATGCAACTTCATAACAAAAATTTATGCCACCTCTGCCATTTCACATTCATGTCTTACCATTAATACCTATTTTCATATTCCTACTCTTGTAAGAGAAGTTATCAATTTGACAATGGGACAATATAGTTCCTCTGTTGAAATTCAGTAAGAATTTCCATGGCACAGTTGTCATCTGCAATCCTTCACCTGAGCGAGTTTATATTTGTTGCTTTATTGAGTAAGAGTTGATGTACCTTTTATTTAAAGTTATCTTATAATGTTGTAACAATTCTTTTTTTCTAGTTGATGAATAGAAATCAATTGTGTTAATCTGTGATTGATAATAGAGTATTTAAAATTACTTTTCTTGTGCTTATTTATTGTCACGTATCTATTTTATTTTCTATAATTGTTATCTCAAACAATGTTGAGTGTCCACTAATAAAAATGGTATTAATGCTAGTTTGAATGTGTTTAGATATTCTTCGTCTGCATGCTTAGGTGTAAAGGTTATACTACAACCCAACCTTCCCAATAACATAGTTAGCTTCCCTCTGTCATTTAGTTTTGAGCTTTATCTTTATTTTATTATAAACATTAGAAAATAACCCAAAAAGAGAACTACATAGCCTAGGGAAAGGATAAACAGAAAAGACATATATGTCAATCACAATTAAATCCCATCAAAAGTTCCATCCAAATCATGAATCTGGAGAACATTACCACTCATCAAATGCTTACGAGTCCAATTGGGCCTCTTAGGTGGGTTTGTTTCATGTTGTTGAATTAAATGGACTTCAAAGCCTCAACATAATTGGTGCTAGAAGGAGGGCCTAAATGAATGCATGACTAACAATATTTATGATAGAATATTTCATGAAGCCTATAGATTCACAACATCCCAGATGCATGGCTAGTAACTCTCAAGACAACCCACATACAAAGAATGCTCCCGATACGAGTAAATCACCTCAACACGAAGAGGAATAACACATGTACCCTGAAATACCTTACGCTCTTCCCCATGGAGAGATAAAGAAGTTTAGAAGAATCACTAGAGCTTATGCTTAGCAGATTGTAGCATTACCTCTAGCTCCTTTACTCCCTCGAAAAAAAAAATAAGAAGACCGGTTTTTGACACCCCTAACCAAGTATTTGTTCACACAGTAGAACACCTGATAGATTTTTCCATCACATAGATTGAATAACCCCTTAATCTGATACCTGAAACACCAGCTGGTAATTACTCTGATCCTGACGATTTTGAATCTGAAGAGGAAAGATCTAAATCATATCGCTCGGGCTCCAAATCGGAACAAATGGAGGATAATAATGATAAAAATGGAGAAAGGGGAGATAAACCTCAATATAACCAACCATGGTTGGCAAGAGATTCTCTGGAAATCCCAGGATGGGTGCATAACCTACCCAGACAACCAGAAAAATTACTTCCTAAATTTGACCCTGAAACCTCTGGATTGCCTGAAGGCCATATTAAGAAGTTCATATTAGCAATAATATTGATGAACATGCAACATGAATATGTAGTGTGAAAAGTTTTTCATTATACCTTTGAAAATTCAGCTTCGACTTGGTATTTCAACCTTCCAGTTGGTTCAATAACTAGTTGGACAAAGTTTCAAAAGGATTTATTAGACAAATTTTCCGAAGAAACTACCACAGGAGATTTAATGGCTGAACATTTTGCTACCACTATGGGTCCAAAATAAAAGGTTAGAGATTTCAACCAAAGTTTCACTACCATTTTGAACAAATTCCAACCCAAAGCTAGACCTACCCAGGAGTTGCAAATTGAAGTATACGCTAATGCTCTCCCAGCGTCTATTTCCATGTTTGTAAAAAGGGATGTCAGACATACTCTAGCCGAAAATTATGACGAAGGTAAAACAATTGAATTTAAAATGAAATGGTGAAAAGAAGGCTATATCTCATTAATAAAAAAGTAAAACCAACCTCTACCTAAGAGAGGACTTTGTTAACAAGACCCTTGGGAAAACAAACAGAACAAGATCTTGATAAAGAAGGAGGGGATCTAGAAAGCCTTTAATGGATGGTCAAAAAAATCTCCAACAAGATCATAGTTATGAAAAGGAGTGTTGGGGAGGGAAACCAAAATCAAATACCTTATAAACCCTTTTTAAAAATAAATCCACCCTTCAAAGCTATAGGACCTCCCCCGCCTAACCTAAACATCGACTTAGGGAATGTAGCATCTGACTCTTTCTGCACATATCACCAAGAAAATCATTCAAAAAGGGAATTCCCTCAATGGTTGCATGCTACGACTTTAATGGATAATTGTTTCCTGCATGAATTCTCTCTAAATGAACAACCTAGTAGCTCAGAAATAAATGTCATCAATCAAGAAATTCAAGAGCCACCGGAAGAGACAACCATATTTTTATGGGATTTCGAGCACCAGATGCCTTTCAATTACACCGATAAAGTGGAGGGATATCCTGCTGAAGTCCTAGTTGTACAGATGCGAGATAGAAGTCAACATGTCCAAAGTAATCCCACCACTACTCATTTATCAAGAGGGAAACCAACTATCGATCACCCCAAACCGCTATTTTCTCCCCAAAGAAACCCCACAAGCATACACACAAGGGAATCTACTAAACTAGAATACAATGTGGTAGAAGACTTGAAGAAGATGAAGGCTAATGTGTTTTTCATGGACATGTGTTGGATCCATCAACAAAATTATTTTTTATTATAGACCTTAAAATCAATATATACCCCTATGACAAGCATTGATCAAGGTAAGGTCCCATCTCCCACAGATTTAAAAAATAAGCCAAGTGTGAATGCTTTCTCTTTAGACAAAAAATGAAGGTCTTTTGTTCCTCCTTTCCTCTTGAAGTTTGCATTTTTTAACAGAAATCTACATAATTTTCTAGTCGATTCAGGGGCATCTTCAAATGTCATGCCATTATCAATCTGCAAGAAATTGAATGCAATCCCACTCAAAAGTGATAAACATGTCATACAACTAGATAGGACTCAGGTAAAGGTCATTTGGGAACTTAAATATGTAATGATAAGAATGGATACACACCACAAATTTGTTCAAGTAATTGACATAAGCGTAGTAGACATCCTAGAGGCCTATGGACTACTACTTAGTCGAGACTGGTCTGAGAAATTAAACGGATACTTTAGTACCGACTAGGCTCATATTTGGTTTCTATTAAAAGGACATACAAACATGATCATGATAGATAGAGAAATATATCTCAAACATACCGTCACTAATTTATAGACTCCAAATGAACCCTCATCGACATAGTTCCTTGTTTTAGGAAACTACTCTTATGATTCTAATTTTGGTAATTTCTCCCCTCACTTATCTAACATACCTCCCACTCAAAAATTCGAAAGAATCCTTTGTCAGGATTAGTCGACAAAAGTAATAGACGAGGATGAAAGTGAAAAAATATCTAGACATGAAGAAGTTAGTAATTCCCCCCCACCAATTTGGACATTGTACTTTGATGGTTCTAAATCACAAGAAGGGTCAGGAGAAAGATGTATTCTCATTGAACCAAAGGGGAAACTAAAATTCTTATCCTGTAGATTAGAATTTGAATGCACTAATAACACCAATGAATATGAAGCTCTAGTCTAGGGACTAAGGAAATCCATCGACCTAAACGTCAAGAAATTGAAATTTTTTGGAGACTCTGAAATTATCGTTAGGCAAGTGAAGAATAATATCCATTGAAATTCACCTCACTTAAGAAATTACCATCAAGAGGTGCACAAACTAATAGACAATTTTGAGGCCTTCAACATTACTATTGTTCCCAGGATGCAAAATACCCTTGTTGATGCTCTAGCCACTGCGACCTCAAGATTATCTCCTTTAGAAGACTATGAAGCCTCGAGATTCACAGTGGAACTGCTCTACAAACATTCGGTACCTAACAACATTTACAACTGGAAAGTATTTGGAGATGAAAATATTATAGATTTCTTGACTAATTAGGAGAATTTTAAGGATTTGGCCATTGATGATGAAATATTCCAGGAACTACTCACAGAATCAATTTTCCGTGAAGAAAAGAAGGAAATAGATCACTCTATTGAAAAACCAAAGCTTCATACAATACCAAAGGGAGTGGCCAATATGGAGAACCCCTTCGACCTAAGGATAAGGTTTAGAGGGCGAAAGAATGAAAAATAGGGAGTCCATGTCCCATATATGAAACTATAAACCTAGGAACCCCTGAGAACCCAAAGAATGCCAATTTAGGTAAGACAATGTCCAAAGAAGACATGAAATCTTATCTCAAACTCTTTAAAGAGTATCAGGATGTATTTTCTTGGTCCTGCCAAGAATTGAAAACTTATGATACTCGCATTATCCAACACACAATCCCATTAAAGTCTGGAGTAAAACTCTTCCAACAAAATATTAGGAAGTACCACCCATCTCTGGAAGCTCTGATGTATCAAGAGATGAATAAATTTCTAGATGCCAAGATTATATTTCAGGTAAGACACTCTACATGGGTAGCCAATCTGGTGCCTATCAGAAATAATTCCAGGGAGATTTTCCTGTGTGTGGATTTTAGAAACCTTAATAGAGCATAAAAAAAAGATAACTATCGAGTCCCACCCATGGAACAACTCTTGCAGACAATATCTAGCTCTGAAATCTTTTCCCTCTTAGACAGTTTCTCGGGATATAACCAAGTCCTAGTTTCCCAAGATGATTAATTAAAAACTACCTTCTGGACCAAGTGGGGAGCCTTTTCTTATAAATGCATGCCCTTTGGTTTAATTAAAACGAGAGAAACCTTCCATAAGGCCATGGACATAGCTTGTTGGGGATTAATAAACAATTATGTGGTAGTCTATTTAGATGATGTAATAGTGTACTAAAAGAACAAGGAAGACCACATTTAGCATTTGACTCAGAGCTTTGAAAGGTGTAGGAAATATGGAATATCTGTGAACCATAAGAAAACCAACTTTGGTGTAGATGAAGGAAAACTACTAGGTAATATCATATCTCAAGAAGGAATTAGCATCGACCCTGAGTGGATAAAAGCAATCTCTCAGCTTCCCTTGCCTCACAATAAAAAGGCCATGCAATCCTTCTTTGGAAAAATCAACTTTGTGAGAACATTTACTCCTGACTTTGATGAAACTGTTAAACCTTTACAAAAAATTATTCACAAAGATACAGAGTTTAAATGGGATGAAGAAAGGAGAGGATAATTTAACAACATCAAAATTTCAATATCCCAAGAACCTATACTATGAAGCCCTGATTTCAACAAATATTTCTTCCTTTATTCCTTTGCTTCTGACCAATCCTTGGCCACAGTACTTACCTAGAAGGATGATGAAAATAATGAGGCACCAGTATCATTGATGAGAACTAACATTCAAGGATTTGAACTAAACTATCCAGATATATACAAATGGGATTATGTAATTTATAAAGCAGTCAAACATTTCACATCCTATATCTTGAAGAATCACACTAAAGTCATAGTCTCTCACCTCGCATTCGGATCTTTGTTCACCCAACAAGAAATGGGAGAAAGGAGGGGAAATTGGATGGTAATCGTTCAAGAATTTGATCTAGACATAAAACCTGCCAAAATAGTCAAAGGACAAGGATTGTGTAAACTGGTTGTTGAGGCCCAAGATATGATCAACGCAGAAGACTTAGGTTGGGAAAACGAGTTGTCACTATGGTGCAATGAATCCTTATATGTACCTCTCAGGAAATAATCCTAGTATGGACACTTGTCTTATCTCCTGCATCATGGAACTTGTCCAAAAAACCTAAAACCTAGAGCAAGGAGAGCTCTCAGGTTAAATTCTGCTCAATATCGCCTCATAAACTCTGTTCTTTTCCAAGTAAACTATGATGGAGTACTCCTTATATGTCTTGAACATGATGATGCAGAAAAGGTACTGAAATAACTCCATGAAGGCCCAACAGGTGGACATTTTGCAGGAGAAACCACGAGTCAAAAAATATTAAGGTCTAGTTATTATTGGCCTACTCTGTTTAGGGACACTCATGCATATGCCAAGAAATGTAAATCTTGTCAAGAAAGAGCCAGTAGGGAAAAGAGAGCATCCATTCCACTTCAGTCTGTGACCATATCCAAATGATTTGAGCAATGGGGAATAGATGTCATAGGAGAAATTACTCCCAATTCTTTGAAACAACATAAATATATCTTGATTGCTACATATTATTTCACGATATGGAGGGAGGCTATCCCCTTCATGAATGTTAATTAAAAGGTAGTAATACAGTTTTTATAACAATAGTTGATAACAAGGTTTGGATTTCCTTTTGTTCTCATTTTTTACAATGTTGTCTACTTTTCTTCCACACTCTTGATAGAATTCGCCCTTGATAAGGGGATCATAATAAGATATTCTAGAAACTATTATCCACAAGGGAATGGGGTAGCAGAGTCAACTAATAAAAACATGGTAAGAATTTAAAAAAGACAATTGTTGAAAATCAAAGGAATTGGCATAATTTAATTCATAATGACTTATGGGATGATAGAGTAACATCTAAAGAAGCCATAGGAAAATCTCTATACTTTATGGTATATGGGAAAGAAGCCATTCTTCCAAACAGATTGTACCTTCCATATTTACAACTTGCCCAGGCATCAAGAGGTCAACCCTCATCCTCCCTACAACAAATAATCGATACCCTTATCATGTTGGATGAAGAAAGAGAAAAGTTTAAAGTTAAGTTCACCACTCATCATCAGGTAGTTAAAATATGGTTTGACAAACATAATTCCAAAGAAAAGAATTTCAAAGTAGGAGACCTAGTATTTAAGTGGGATAAAGAAAATGAGTCCAAAGGAAAACACCCAAAGTTCCAAAATATATGGCTCAGACCTTTCTAGGTGGTCGAGAAGATTAGGGAAGGGACATACTGGTTGCAAAATATGAGGGGGGAATCCGACACCCTCTCATTGAATGGCCAGGTGTTAAAACAATACTTCTTCTAAATAATAATAATAATATATGTGTGTGTGTGTGTGTCTTTTGATACTTTGTTTGAGTTTTTGTTTCTTTTTAAGCATACATTTTGATCAGGATTAGTGTGTGGGTTTAGGGAAAACTAACTACGAACTCCTTTTAATTCTTTATTTTACTTGTTATTTTCTTTTAATTAAGTTGTGTTCCATAAAACAATGGTTGAATTTAATAAATACGGTGAAGAAGACTCTACACCTGACCTACACTTACATCCAAAATAAGGGACACTCAACAAATACAAATTTTCAAAATTATATTTGTCTTTGTAAGCATACTACCTGAGGAAGAAATGAAATATATGCCTAGTGGTCTGGTGACGCTAAATGGAAAGATGGCTAGATGGAAAGAATCACATGTGCCTATAGATAGAGACAAGAAAAGCTCCACCTTAACACTTTCACCTTGCCAAAAAATAGATATCCTCCTCTCTGAATCACTCTAAGTATTTATGCAAAACAAATATGATACATAAAAAGAGTGTAAAGTTCAAGAGGGTATGCAAAAAACTTTGTCAGGGATATGGACACTCTTCGGAAGTGGAGCAAGGTCTGTGATGTCGGGGTGACTCCGTTGATGCTATGGACGTTGGCTGGTAGCAGAGCAACGTTGTGAGGAAAGAATGATAGCTAAATGACCTCGTGCCAATGGACTCCATACCCGACTCTTTCCTAGAAAGGACATGGATTGAGGTTAAAAGGAAATAGGGTGAAAACAAAGCTAAACCCCATAGGCAGATCCAGATTTGAGGAATAGAGAACTTGTGTACACATTTATAGAAAAGGTTCTGTTGAAAAGGAATAGAATAAGGCCAGATGGTTTCTCACCCAACTTGCATAGGCTAAGTACAAGGGAAGGAGAAAATATTTTTTTTTCTCCCAGAGAATTGTCATTTGTTGAGCACTCAACACACCCTAAATGTTTTTGTGAATTTTCTTTTGGCTACCACTTTGTCTTTTCTGAATTTAGTCAAGTTGTGTAGGAATCAATGGGTTTGATGTGTTGTTATGTTTTATCATCGATCATATTCATGTTTTTTTAGAATTATTGAACATAATGAACTTTTCTCTAAGTATACTCAGCATTTTAACTAAGTGAACGCAGCTAAAATTTGAGCCACGCACCTATCATCGACATCGATGAAATATGAGAAGCTAAATTCCCACATAACAACCATAATCATTGATCACTGATCACTAATGCATCATCGACATCGAAAAAATGGAAGAAAGGGCACACTGATCATTTACTATGGCTTGCGAAGAAGTTTTCAAAAAATAGTCGATACACCATAGGCATTGACGAAATCTGAAAGGACGAAACTATGAAACCGTAACCATCAACAATCATCGATCGATCGTCGATACACCGTCGACTTCAGCGAAGAATGTGAAACTGTGAAACACTAACTATCAAAAACCATCTATCGTCAATTTTCGATAAATCGTCGACATCGACATGATAGTACATTGTAGCCAAAGATGTATGTCTAAAGAAAATCACCGATGTCGAAAAACGATTTCTCATGTAGAAGTCAAAATCAACAACAATGTGTCTTTATCGCATAAATAGTCTATACGACTCAGTCTTTTCCCACATGCCATCTTTTGAGGTTGTTGGATTACTGAGAGGGGGGGTGAATCAGTAATAGAGCAATTTAATCCCTTTTAACCATATAATCCAAGTGCTATATCAATGAAGAATTATTATGCAATAACTGCAGAGTAAATAAGCAATGAACAAATGAACAATCATACACAT
>ML781120.1:782443-813411 GCA_009831015.1 Picea engelmannii | reverse complement strand
AGCTTGGTATTGCATTCGAAGACTTTATCCAAACTACTTAGAAGCAGGAAGCCACGTGATTGAATCCTTTGATGGTGATAATGCCTCTTCGCCAGGCTCTACAACTAGAAAGGCACGCACTTTTCTAATATATTTATTTTTTTATGATGTTTTTCTCAAAAGATTTCAGATCCACTGCCATAAAATGTTACAATATTATGGAAAAGTTTACAAAGACACATTTTTAGGGCTCGGATTCATTCCGAGAATGCATAATGATCTTGTCCGATTTGACTAACAAATATTGCAGACCAGCTAGATGCATCTCACAGTTGATTTAATTTATAGCCAAGCATATAATGTAATAAAGGCTTGACAACATTAAAAATCAGTGAAGTTGTTTAATAATTTTAACATGTATCCACCATTATTTTAGGGCACAAATGGAACAAATCATAAACAAGATGACCTGAGGAGAAAAATAAATCAAACAGTACAGAGCATCAGAGTGGCGCAGCGGAAGCGTGGTGGGCCCATAACCCACAGGTCCCAGGATCGAAACCTGGCTCTGATACACGTAACTTCAATTCTTTTTTATTTAACGCCATTTAGTAGCTTCACCTGAGCAGCTGGACATCATTTTCCCGTTCACCAGTTGTAAACACCTTACCTGTGCTAACACTGAAACAAAGAAATGGAACTTAAACCTATTTTGCTATAAATCATCAATGCAAAAAGCAGAAAAATATTAAAGAGAACAAATTTAAAGAACCAGATGGTGGTGTGAAAACACACTATTGACAGACAGGGAAATGCATTGGCATTGCACAATTAAAAATTGTGATACATGTTTATGCCCTCTCTCCACGGATGCGGCGAGCAAGCTGTATATCTTCGGGCATGATAGTAACCCTCCTCGCATGGATGGCACACAGGTTGGTGTCCTCGAACAGCCCAACAAGATATGCCTTCGCCGCTTCTTGCAATGCCGCCACCGCTGACAACTGGAATCTCAAGTCTGTCTTGAAGTCCTGGGCAATCTCCCTTAATTGTGGGTTTGTCACAATACTCCTCTGTTTTTTTTCCTTGCATTGAGAATTACTTAGTCAAATAGATTGCCTAGCTCTGTTGTTGTGTGTGGGTTGAGTTTTCTAGTCTTATATGTAATTTTAGAGCTATTTTGAGCTCACTTCACAGGAAAAGGGCCGAATACAAAAGCCAAATGGAAAAACAATCTGTCCCATAGGCTATTTTTAGCCTCGTGGACGTTAAAAATACTTTTTTCCTTTCTTTTTTTCTTATATCATGATATCCCTATTTTATTTAATTCTAAACCCCATAAGAAGGTTTGTTTGAAAGTAAACATGTCAAACGACCTTGAGGAAATTGTCTTGATCTAAGTACTTGGAATAAGATGATTAAGTATCGTCTATTAGATATCAATTTGCATAGCACTTGCTTTCAATGTCAAAGCTCAAATCATAAGGTTTGTGGTTATTTGTTCATGGCCAAGTCAGGGCCACCTATGGCTTCAAACAACTAAGCTCCTCAAGCTCGACTAGTTACTCAAGCCACCAACAACCCTGATGGAGGACAAATTTATATAGTATATAAGAACTCCTAGAACAATAAAACAATTGCAACTCAAAGGGCCTTGCCTAGGAAGTTGACAACCTTTAATGTGTTGACACCTAATAAGCCACAACCTCCGCAGTTGGAAAGAAGGTGGAATTCCCTAGCCCAAGATCTATTGTTATATTTAGGATAGACTTGACCTTTTCTAAGGTTTTCTTAAAGGATTAATAAAACTTGGAGGTTTGAACAATTGTGATTTTTTTATTGAGGTCACACTCATCTCACCATTGAAATATGCATAAACTCAATGGTGTGTCTTGTATTGGTGACTTTGAAAATTATAAGTGGCATGACATGGTAGAGATATATGGGGATAACCTTTTAATTATTTATCACAATGACTTTAACATGCGCCTCTTTATTTAATAGTCCCTGACATAATTGTGATTACCTAATTGCACAATTCTTTGTTTAGAAGACCCCAATGTCAATGCAATTTCCAGATTGCAAGGTTAAGGGTCCGAGTGGGAATTTCTCCTCCCTTTATTTCTTCCCTAAGCATGATTAGTTGATGTGGGGCTTGCCCAATAAACATTGTAGATTCACAATTTTGTGAAGGAATCTCCCTCTCCTTTATTTCTTAGTCCCTAAGTGTGATTTCTTAATGTGGTGTCCTCCCATTTAACATTGTAGTTGAGAGGATAAGAAGGAATTTATCTTCCCTTTATTTCTTCCTCAAGTGTTATTTCTCAATGTGGGACTTTCCAAATCAACCTCACAAAAATAGGATGTCAAGAGGCACATTCCCTCCCTTTTAGATTGATCTGGATTATTTTTGGCACGAAATGAGAGCGGAGATATAATAAAGAAATGCACAGAGATATTGCAGATATTCAATAATATAACATAAATGTATTAGAGATGCAACCATAAACACACATATACAGTAATACACGATTTCTATTAATCAGAGAAATGTACAGAGACTGTAAAAATACAAAGTGAAAGACTCGCTAGAATGGTGGCAGCTTATCTCTGAGAAGAGATGTGACGGCTACTCACATTCGCAAGAAGATGATTACAATGAGGCTCTGAAGGCCCTTTTACAATAAACGGGAATGCCAAAAGTCCCAGACATCCAAAATCCTAACCCTAGGAGATGAAGCACCAAAAGTCATGTGGGCCCCGTTTGGGTAAGTGAGTACATCAACTTCCCGGGGTCGTAACTTTTGCATACGATCTCCGTTTTAAGCGTGTGATAGCTCGTTGGAAAGGTATTGTCGATGAGATTCATTTTGGGGGCTCAATCATGCCTTCAGCTATCATTGAGAACCTCAATCTTGAAAAACCTTCATTTGGACCCTCAAAATGGCCCCTGAAGTTAAATCCTGCTAAAAATAGTAAATTGCCAAAATGGCCAGAAAATTGTTTTGAGCCATTTGGAAAAGGTGGGTGGCCACCGATATCCACTTGGATCATAGATCCTCCATAAGTGTAATTTCCCAATGTGGGGCCTACCCAATTAGAACCGCATCATTTATTGGAACAATGGGTTATGTGGGTTCATCATACCTATAGATATTCTAAAGATAGTTAGTTGACTAGGAAAGTCAATCGAGTGGTCTACTGAGGAGTTAATTGAATGCTTGTCTAAGGGATCGACTGGGCATTCAATTATTTGGGTAGTTAGACCAAAGTAGTTGACTAGGGTATAGAACAAGGTAGAAATCAAAGAGTTTGTTATGTGCCCTTTCCAATCTATGTGGACCTTATTTCCCTCACTTCAGGCGAGTTGGTTACACTTTGATGCCATATAGGATGGCCTTATGGGTCGATCTAACAAGCATGTTTAAGTAACATATGAACAAATATGATATGTGTTGTGTATGGAAGTCTTTTAGTTTCTTACACTTCTATGTATGTTGAGCTATGCTTAGTTGTGCTTGTGTTGTAATGGTGCCTTTAGACACCACCTCTGTCTTGGAATATGAGCTCTCTAATACACCAAATTCCTTGGTTCTCCAACATGGTATTGAAGCTAGTAGTTCTTTGGATGCTTACAATTGTACATGTTCCAAACAAGTCAGATCTATCTAGAAGATTGACTCGGGGTTTCAACTTACACACTAAATCTAGAATTATATTAGTATATTATCATCATGATTTCCAAGCTCTTTGTGATTCTGAATGGCCATAATTATGGAATATGGGAACAATATATGGAAAAATTGTTGAAGAGTAAATATGGTAGTTTACAAAAACCGTGGTTCTAGATCCAAAGGATGACTCTCGTAAATTCATCATTGATGGAAAGAAAGATGATATTGTAGGAGTCGTAACAACGTACATCTCTAGGGAGATTCGCTTTCATACAAGTGGGATTGACTGTCAGAATAATGTTTGGAAGAAGTTGAATACTATGTTTGATAAAGCCAATGAAAGTTATGCAGATTGAGAAAGAGTTGATCTCTTTGGATCCTCTCTATTTTGAAAGCATTGAAGACTACTAAGCCTGTGTGAAGGAACTTTAGCAAAATTGGGAGAATGCATAAAGGATTTTCCAAATAAAGATGGTCATCTCATAGAATTAGTCATCTCATGCAAGAAGGATTTTCCAAAGAAAGATGGTCATCTCATAGAATTAGTCATCTCATGCAAGAAGGGTTTTCCAAAGAAAGATGGTAATCTCATAGAGGGTCTCTTTCCATCACTTATTGCCTCTACTACGAACAATCGACATACTTTCATCAGGAAACATTCAACTTTCATTGTCGAGATGAAATGGAGAGACACCTTCCTCTTAATATCATGGATCTCAATTGACCTTCCATAATTGTCTAAACAAAACACTCTTTTCTGGAAACAATCTATAAAATCTAGATGAGCTTCTAGCAAGTCAATGTAAGTAATTAGATCATAGGTCCCCAAGGCAACGATGTACACTTTTAACCTAGTTATACACACCACTAGGTCTACAAAACACTTCTCAAGACTAGGCCCTCCCACTTGCATTACCCCATGGTTTGTCCATGGTTGGTGGGGAAGTCAAATCCCATGGACTCAACCCTTTAAAATTGGGAACGATTGATATCAATTTGTTTCTTTAGATCAAGAGGAAGAAATAACGAGGGGAAGAAAGATTTAGACCAACCTGCATCCATTTCGCAGTGTGCTCGCTGGTTTCACTGAAGAAATAATGAGGGCAAAGAGGATCCTGATCTGCATCTATTTCACATTGTGCTCACTGATTACTCTTAGCCTCCCAGATTTTCGTTGGCGAAGAAGGGAGAAATTAGCCAAAGAAAACCTTCCCTCCATAGCCACCATTTAAAAAAGAAGATTATTTCACTATAGAGAGTATTTGTTCACCTTTGTCGAAGGTGAACGTCGAAAGCAATGTAAACCTTCAAAATTTTGATTAATATATATGTGTGTGTGTGTGTGTGTGTGTGTGTGTGTGTGTGTGTGTGTGTTGCGAAATAAAATTTCATTGTTTTAATTATTTTTATAATATATTAAGATGTCACAATACAATAACTTAAAAAACCAAAATGTTGTCTGAAAAATAAAAATATAATTTATTTATTCATTCATATTTTTAGTAGTGAAATGATTTTTTTAGAAATATTAACATAGATTGTTAAAAAAAAAATTAAGTTTAACCTAATCAATAACTGTCAAAATTTGAAGGAGTTGGTGTGGAAACATGAAACAAGCTCCCCGAAGTTAAAAATAAAGGAATATTATAGTAATGTTCTTTCTCTAGTATTAGTTATCTACCTATTATATATTCTTGGTTCTCTTTTAGGTTTAGGTTAATGATTAACTTGAAATTATATCATTGTTACACCTATTGTTCACACTAATGAGAATACTACAAATCATTTTCCAACTGAGAAATCTACTCTACATCCTAATGAGATTGTTTTAGCTTACACACGAATTGAGCAATCTTCTCTAAGAAACTAGTTGGAGTCCTCTCACAAGCGGTACCGGATTCTAAATGTTGGACATGCTAAGGGCTTGATGTTAGCATGTCCACATTTGGAGGGGTAACATGTTGTCATGAAGTATCTTGTGTGGCCATTTTTTTAAGGAACCATGTCTCATATCATGTTGTTGTTTTCTCTTGTCGAGGTAGAATATTGTGTAGCATTCCAACATTAGCTTAGTTGCATGTGGAGAACACCAATAATCATCCTCCATTCCTCTAACAAACTCTACAAAGGTTTGTGGTGAAAATTTTCATGATAAATGTTGTAGTTTGACCATCTCCCATTTCCTTGGAATATCTGTAAGAATGCACAATTTCTCACACCCTCACACACAAATCAAGATATTATCAATGATAAATTGGGTCTGGTCATATGTATTCCTCACACTGAACTTCCTCTATGTTTTATGTTGGTTTTCATTAGACAATGAATTCAACCCAACATAAAAAAAAATGATCAAAACAGATTTGACCATGAGTAAGATTATCAATAGCAACAAATTCCTTCACAATCCTCAACCGAGTGAACAATTGTTTAACATGTGGAGACCATTATCTCAAACATTGACTGAATTCCTCCATTGATCCAGTTGATGTATTGGACCTCACTCAACATTGAATACTACCTAATTATGCATCATGTTATTTGGTATCCCTTTGGAAAAGTATCAATAACCCCCTCATTGGGTGCTCCCATATCAACATTGACACTTGACCCACCCTTTGTGATGGACCTTGGGAAAAACATTCCATGTCAAAATTTATGGACCCCACATGTGCTTGAGCATTAAGTTCCATAGATGCCTTTTTTTCATTCAGCCCAACCTTATCCCAAGCTTCAACACTAATGTTTTCTACATGTGCTTGAGCCCCTTCAAAATCAATATTTCTTCACATGATTTGTAGATGCAACTTTCCCCACAAGCCTATGGGCAGAGTTGTAGCGTCTACAACTCTATATAGCTCTTTGGAGGTTGGAAATTGGAGGGCATATGATAATTACTTTGAAATATACTATATGCTTTATTGAATATATTCTTTATTGTATTCAAATTCTCAACAAGTGATCTAGATGGATATCGGTGGCCACCCACCTTTTCCAATTGGCTCAAAATACTTTTCTGACAATTTTGGCAATTTACTATTTTTAGCAGTTTTAACTTCTGGGGCCATTTTGAGGGCCTAAATGAAGGTTTTTTGGGATTGAGTTCTTCAATAATAGTTGAAGGCATGATTGAGCCCCCAAAATGAATCTCCTTGATGATGCATTTCCAACGGGCTATCACACGCCTAAAACAGAGACCGTATGCAAAAGTTACGACCCCGGGAAGTTGATGTACTAACTTACCCAAATGGAGTCCACATGACTTTTGGCGCTTCATATCCTAGGGTTAGGTTTTTGGATGTCTAGGGTTTTTGGCACTCTAGTTTATTGTAAAAATGCCTTGAGAGCCTCATTGTAATCTTATTCTTGTGAATGCATGCAACCGTCACATCTCTTCTCAGAGATAAGCCACCACCATTCTAGCAAGCTTGTTTCCGCTGCATTTTACAGTTTCAACTTATTTCATTATTGAATAGAAACTAGTTTTATTGTATCTCTGTTATTTTATGTTAAGCACCTGTTAATAATATGTATTCATTTCGTTCTGCTCATAAAATCCGGATCAACAAGATTAGCACACATGTTCATAATAAAAATGGATTTTACAAATGAGATGGAATTTATGTCCATGTCCCATTACAATAACCTAAAACTTAATTAATTTTAACCTAGTCAATAATGGTAAGAAACATTCAAAAAGCTTAAAACTTACTTGCATATGACACACAAATTGAAATTTGAAGGAGTTTTTGTGAAAATACATTGGTCAAAATTTGGAGTTGTTGTGAAAACACAATGCTCAAAATTTGAAGGAGTTGGTGTGGAAACATGAGACAAGATCCATGAAGTTAATAATAGAGGAACATTATAGTAATCTTCTTTCTCTAGTATTAGTTATCTGTCTGTGATATCTTCTTAGTGCTCTTTTAGGTTTAGGTTAGTGATGAACTTGAAATTATGACATTGTTACAACTATTGTTCACACTAATGAGACTGCTACAGATCATTTTCTAACTGATAAATATACTCTACATCCTAATGAGTTTGTTTAGCTTACACACCAATCAAACAATCTTCTCTATGTCACATGTTGTAGTCCTCTCATCAATGGTACCCGATTCTAAATGTTGGACATGCAAAGGGCTTGATTTTATCATGTGCACATTTGGAGGGGTAACATGTTGTCATGAAGTATCTGGTGTGGCCATTTTGTTTAGGAACCATGTCTCATGTCATGTTGTTGTTTTCTCCTAGTCGAGGTGAAAGATTGTGTATCCTTTCAACATTATCTTAGTGGAATGTGGAGAACACCAATAATCAACCTCCATTCCTTTGACAAACTCTACAAATATTTGTAATGAAAAAGTTCATAATACATGTTGTGGTTGAACCATCTCACATTTCCTTGGAATATCCACAAGAATGCACAATTTCTCACACCCTCGTACATGGATCAAGATATTATCAATGATAAATTGGGTCCAGTCATATTTATTCCTCTCAATGAACTTACTCTATGTTTTACGTTGGTGTTCATTAGACAATGACTTCAACACAACATAAAAAAAATTGATTAAAACAGATTTGACCATGAGTAATATTATCAATAGCAATACACTCCCTTGCAATCCTCAACCTAATGAACAATTGTTTAACATGTGGAGACCATTATCTCAAAATTGGCTCAATCTCTCCATTGAGCCAGCTGATGTATTGGACGTCCCTCAACATTGAATAATTCCCAATTATGGAGCATGTTATTTGGTATCCCTCTGGAAAAATATCAATAATCCCCTCATTGGGTGTTCCCATCTCAACATTGACACTCAATCCACCCTTTGTAATGGCCCTCGGGAAAAATATTCCATGTAAACATTTGTGGACACCACACATGCTTGAGAATCAAGTTCCATAGATGTATTTTTTGAATGCACCGAAGCCTTATCCCAAGCTTCAACATTAATATTTTCGACATGTGCTTGAGCCCTTTCAACATCAACATTTATTCACATGATTTGTAGATGCAAATATGCCCATAGGTGTGTGGGAAGAGTTGTAGTTGTACTTTTGGGAAGAGTTGTAGCATCCAAGGTAGAGTAGTAGAGAGTGAGATCTACTCTGAGGCATGAATAATTCTTGACCCCAAATTCAAATACCTTCTCTGATGATAAGATGTACCATAAGAGAATATCTATGAGAAAAAGGAAGTAGGTATTTCATGGAATGGACCCATATCTCCTACCATATGAGGTTGAATGAAGAAAACTAAGTATATTTGGGTGTCCCAAGGGGGAATTGGTGGGGTTCTCGAATTTCCCACTATATCGTCGACTGGTAGAGGTAGTGCACTGATGGATAAAATGAGTAAAATTAGAGAAAGTACCCCCATTGCCAAAGCTAAATCAATAAATGACTAAAATGTACTCTCATTGCCAAAACTAACTAAACTAAATCTAGAGTATGATAAACTGTTTTGATATACTTTTCCATAATGTGATGTAAATTTCTAAAACTTGCAACAACTACATTAACTTATCAAGTTAATGTTCCATATCTAGGGCCCTATAATATTTAACCCATGAGTGACATATGATTATCATTTCAAGGATTGGTACACCATGGATGGTTGTTAGGTCCTATTCCATGGTCAAAGGCTAAAATCTAGGGAATTGAGCAATACAATTTACTTTATATGCTTCAAAAACATCATGCATTAGGATTTGGGCCATCACACAAGTCCCACTTTCCTTTCTATGTTCCTAAATGACCACCATATATGAGGATTGTGCCTCTCTAATGAGTGTGACACATTAAGATGCCTCACACTCATTAGAGAGGCATAATCCTCTTCATTAGAGAGGCACTAGTGAATGGGGCCAACGTTGAAATTTCTTGAATATGTGCTTTTATGCATCGAAATTTGACATGGTTAGAATAGACACATGCCTTGATGGTATGGGAGGGTTTGAATACTCAAGTATGTTTGATGTCCTGACCACATAATATTTGAGATCGTCCATGTTTGCAACAACCTTCATAATGGGGCGTCTCATATTTTTCAAATGTCGTTGTTTCCATCCATAGAATCTTTGTTGGAACTCTCTTGAAATGTCATGGAACTTCCAATTCAACCATCACAAATGCCATGCACCGACCCCACATTGTGAGCATTGGTGAATGGGGCCAACGTTGAAATTTCTTCAATATGTGTCTGTATGCATCAAAATTTGACATGGTTAGACTAGACACATGCCTTGACGGTATGGGAGGGTTTCAAGACTCAAGGATGTATGATGTCCCAACCACATAATCTTTTATATCATCCATGTTTGCAACAATGTTCATAATGGGCATAATGGGGATCATCTTTGATATGTCATGGTACTACTCTTCCAGTGGGTGCACAATATCACAAGGATATGTCTTCTTGCCCTCCTCCATTGGATGAGAAATTCAACCAAAATTTTCTCTCTTGGATGAGTAGTTTGGTGGAAACATTCTTTCAATTTGTAATTAGGTACACTTTTATATTGAGTTGGATCATCACAACACCACTCTAATTTCTTCCAACTATCACTGAATAGATACTTGGTTAAAGGTTTTCTAATTTCTCTAAAGGCATGGGGTTAAGGTATGGGCGGGTTTCGAGACTTAAGGATGTTTGATGTCACCGAATAATACTTAAGGAGGGTTTGATTATTTAATTACCAAGTCGAGTTGATGTCATAGAAGCTTCAATTCACCCACCAATGTCATCTTGCACTGGCCATTGATTGTTTTATGGGAAACCTAGTGGAGTATTGCCTTAGCTCTTAAATAATTAATAAGCGACTATTTCAATGGGCATGGGGTTAAAGGTTTTCTAATTTTCCTTGCCTCTATGCTTATCTACAACCATCTATCTCTCTTCCAAGGTTTGTTATTCCTTCATTGTTGCATTAGTTTTGGTCATTTCTAACTTTGGATTATTGAGTAACTAAGGGGAATATAGTGTGGGGGTTATGTGAATAATGGTGAGAATGATCATAAGAGAATTTCCATGAGGTAGGAGAATGCATGGATGACTCACACTTATTGAAAATGTTTAAACTCCCTACTGATCTGGGGATTTCTTTAATGTTGGAGGATATCAAAGATGTGTTATTGCGACTAAGTGGACATATGTTGGTGAGAACGATGTCATCAAATCATCATATTCACTCACATATTTTTCAAAGGATGATTTCATCAAATCATCATTTTTATTACTGTTTTCATTCACCCACCACAAATGTCATCTTGCACAGACCCCACATAGTGAGTAGTGAATGGGGACAACATTGAAATTTCTTTAAATTGTGCATGTGTGTGTCGAAATTCGACATGGTTAGAATAGATACATGGCTTGATGGTATGGGGGGGTTTCAATACTCAAGGATGTATGATGTCCCCACATAATATTTGAGATTGTCCACATTTGCATCAACGTTCATCATGTTGCACCTCTAATTGTCATCATTCGTCATTCCCTTCTATAGAATCATTGTTGGAACTATCTTGAAATTTGTCATGGAACTTCAAATACACCCATCACAAATTTATTCCATCGACCTCACACAATGAACAGTGAATGGGGCCAACGTTGAAATGTTTTCAATTTGTGCCCGTATGCATCGAAATTTGACATGGTTAAACTAGATAGTTGCCTTGAAGGTATGGGAGGGTTTCGATACTTAAGGATGTTTGATGTCCCTGCATAATATTTGAGATCATCCATGTTTGCATCAATGTTCAATATAATGGATGTCTCATAGTGAGCATAGTGAATGGGGCATGCCTTGAAGGTGAATGAGCATAATGAAATTTCTTTCAACGACCCCGCATAATGAGTAGTGAATGGGGCCATCGTTAAAATTTCTTCAAACTGTGCATGTATGCATCGAATTTCAACATGGTTAGACTAGACACATGCCTTGATAGTATGGTAGGGTTTCAAGACTCAAGGAATATGTCTGATTTCCTGACCACATAATTTTTTAGATCGTCCATGTCTGCAACAACGTTCATAATGGGGCATCTCATATTTCTCAAATGTCGTTGTTTCCATCTGTAGAATATTTGTTGGAACTCTCTTGAAATGTCATGGAACTTCCAATTCAACCACCACAAATGTCATGAATCGACCCCACATAGTGAGCACTCGTGAATAGGGCCAATGTTGAAATTTCTTCAATATGTGCCTGTATGCATCGAAATTTGACATGGTTAGACTAGACACATGCCTTGATGGTATGGGAGGGTTTCAAGACTCAAGGATGTTTGGCGTACCGACCACATAATATTTGAGATCGTCCATGTTTGCAACAACGTTCATAATGAGACATCTCATATTTGTCAAATGTCGTTGTTTCCATCCATAGAATATTTGTTGGAACTCTCTTGAAATGTCATGGAACTTCCAATTCAACCACCACAAATGTCATGCACCGACCTCGCGTAGTGAGCACTAGTGAATGGGGCCAATGTTGAAATTTCTTCAATATGTGCCTGTATGCATCAAAATTTGACATGGTTAGACTAGACACATGCCTTGATGGTATGGGAGGGTTTCAAGACTCAAGGATGTATGATGTCCCGACCACATAATCATTGAGATCGTCCATGTTTGCAACAACATTCATAATGGGTGTCTCATTGTCAAATTTATTTGTTTCCATATGTAGAATCTTTGTTTGAACTCTCTTGAAATGTCATGGAACTTCCAATTCAACCACCAAAAATGTCATGCACTGACCCCGCATAGTGAGCAGTGAATGGGGCCAACTTTGAAATTTCTTCAATATGCGCCTGTATGCATCAAATTTTGACATGGTTAGACTAGACACATGCCTTGATGGTATGGGAGGGTTTCAAGACTCAAGGATGTATGATTTCACACAGAAACATTTTGAAAAAATTTCAACGTTGGCCCCATTCACAGGTCACCGTTGCCCATCATGTACTCTAGCCCCAGTATAATGTATTTTTATTGTTGTTTCCTTTAAAATTTGACTGATCAGAAAATTAAAATGAAACGAGAAGAGCCCTAGTACAATGTCTTTTAATAGTTGTACTCTAGCCGAGAAGACCCGCAAACCCTTTTTGAAGTGTCGTTATTATAGAAAACTTGTCGCAACATTCGTAAAATGCAACATATTTATAGATTTTATAACGTCGCAATTCTGACGATCATTGACCAAATCAAAGTTGACTTGGTCAAAATACTAGGTGACCGTTGGAATGGGAAAACCTAGTTTCCACAACGTCACAATTGCGACAACTATCTTCACAAACGTGGCAAGATAGACAACTATGTCACAAACGTGGCAAGAGAGACGTTAACATGGCAATAGCAACATTATCGGGCAATATGGAAAAAAAAAAAAAAATCCTCTAATTTTTGACAGTATGGCCAATTTTGTCCATAACACCGCAAATAGAACGTCGAAATTTTCACAATATATAATAGTGATAAAACCCTCCTTTATTCCACGTCCCCTTACCACCACTCCTACACCTCCTTCCTCTCCTCTTAAGGTCCACAAATTAACCATAGAAGAAATGAATTAACACCAACTTAAGGATCTTTGCTATAATTTTGATGACAAATATTTTTTAGGGCACAAGTGTAAGGAGAAAAAACTTTTTATGGATATTTATGATGATGTTTCTAATGAGGATTTTGATGATTCCCCTCCTGAATATATACCCCCAAAATATGATCATACCCCACCCTGTCATCCCCCAGAAGTTGAATCACTTATCTCCTTGAATACCCTCATTGGTGTCTTTCCTCCTCAAACCCTTAAATTAATTGGATTTATCAAGCATATGAATGTCATCATCCTCATCAACAGTAGAAGCACCCACAATTTTTTTCATTTCTACATTGCCGAAGAGACCATGTGTTATATCCATTATATCAACAATTTTCAAATCATCATTGCCAATGGGGGTTCAATGAATTGTGGGGGACATTCTTAAAATGTGTGCCTACAAATTGGTCATTACCACTTGAAATATCATATGTTTTCTATTGACATTGGAGGTTGTGACATTATCCTCAATGTTGAATGGTTGTGCACACTTGGCCCCATCACCATGGATTTCAAGGATTTGACCATGCGCTTCTGATAGGATGGAGATCAATATCAATTTCAAGGCACATGGATTACCTGAAAGTGCACCTATCCTTATAAATTGTAATCATGCTCAAGTTATTAATAATATCACATCGCTACATGTAGACAAATCAAACAAAAAGAGACGAGGGGATAACTCCACCGAAAATGGAAAAGAGAAGGGGGCTTATGTTCAAGGGAATATTTTATTAATATTTCTAAAACATATAATTTATGGATATTTATTTATCCTAAGTTCCCGAGGGATGAGAACGAGTCACCATGTGGCTAAAGTTAATTATGAAGGTGACAAGTGTTCAATTTAAGTAATTCAATATATATTGATGGAATTAGTGTATTTTTTGGGGGAATCCATTCATTTATCATGTGCAGAAGGGGTTGGACCATTTGGGGAAATACAACTATTACCTTATCAACAGAGAAAATCATGTAAAGGGGTTTTCTATATTGTAAATAGAGCATTTGTTTTCAAATAGGTGGGTTGTTAGGCCCATGAAAATTATCTCAAGGTGAGAGATTTGTTGTCAAAAATGTGGGTTTTCAAGCCCATGAGCATTCTCTTCAGGTGATATTTTTGTTGGGAATTGTTCCCTGGTGTATTAGGCATTAGTTGTAGGGATTTGAGATTTCTTGTTCGGCTTCTTTCTAAAGCCTTGTAAGGGAAGTGGGGCAACCTAGGGATTGTTCAAGCAGAGAATGGGAACACTTCCTTGGGTGGGACAAGAACGTGGGGAATGAGAGACTATAGCTTAGTTGTATTAGTGACACCTTGGACTAAATAATTTTGTTGTTTATCAAACATTAACTTGGCATTAGGAACCCTTTTTTCCTAGTGGATTTTAATCCTCAACTCGGGGATGACCTGTTGCTAAAAGTATACGAGCAACAAAGTCTATGGTTGGGAGGAACACTTGAGTTCTATATGCAGTTTGTGACTTTTATAAAATATAAGTGTCCTTAATATTCTTGCCTCATTTACTGTGTTTTAATTATCTATGTCTGATATGGGTTTATTTCTTTTTTGATGTTGCATATAAGTAATTGTTGTTATTATGTATAATGTTTCTTTCACATGTAAGTGTGGTGTTGATATTCAATATTTGTAGTCGTGCATGCGTATGGAAATTGTTGTTAGTTATCCCTGTTAGTTTAACCTTATGATAATGGTAATGAGTCTCCGACGTGAAGTTAAAATTCTCGTGCGCACAAGGAAAAACTTTGTGTGCACAAGAGGTCGAATTCACTTGTGCACATAGGGAAGCAATTCGCGTCGTGCACACACAAGGAAAACATAATTGGCATGTGACACCAAAATGGTGGCACGCATAGTAGAGATCACATGTTTAGAATGGATTACACACATAGTAAAGTTGTGTGCTCAGTATGTTGGTGCATGTAGTTTTATTTTGCTACTTCCATTGTTATAAGTTGTGTAAAAAGAGGAAATTATTTGTGTCACGACCTAGCTTGGGGTCGAGCACGTTACTTCAAGTATTTATGCGCAAACTAATCCTATAGAGTAGAATTTACACACTAAATTTTGAGGTAGCCTTGCTCAGTAGTAAGTTGAAGCTGGGTAAGATTACAAATTTGGTATCAAAGAATTTTGGTAACAGGGATGTTACAATTTGGTATCATAGGAGTTTGGTAGGGTGGTATGCTACAAAGTGGTATCTGAGCTCTAGTTTCAACACTAACCTGCATGGGTCGAGTTTTTACTTAAGGGAAAATTTGGACTAGTAAGTGGTTGAATTTGGAAATACAATGTGACCATGGTGACCTTGAAATAAGAATGCACAAGTATGTGCACAAAATTTTGACATTGTCGGGTGCAACACCGAAAATGCATAGAAAAAAATGGTGGATGGGTTTGTGCACTAAAAATTGGGGCTATGCGGAGAAAAACTTTTGGTGCATGCGTAATACTAACATGTGGTGTATATGTTAAATATTGACATCGTGCATTGGTACGTTTTGAATACCATATCGCGCATGGGATTCATAAGAAAAGATCATAACAAAATGGTGTAGATTTTTCATGAAGTTGTTGCATAAATTCATCTAACAAATATTATTTCCTGCACATTTTTCATAATTAACAATGATTAAAGAAAGACAGAATCAACACAGAAATTTAAAAATCATGGAAGATGAATATAGAGCTTATAGCCATGATGATGAATTTTAGGATTTGTATGTTGGTTTGGGTGTTGATGGTATAGAATCCAAGGATGAGCGCATAAATTTGGTGGAAACCATAAAGGGACTACAAAAATATGTCCAAAGATATAATGATGATATTGAAAGGCTTATGAAATCCAAGGAGCAACAAGATGACTTCAATATCAAGTTGATGCAAAGCTTGGAGAAAATAGAAATAAAAATGGATAAGGAGACAAATTTGAGAAAGTCAAGAATTCGCAGGTCTCATGATGAGAAAAAAAGAGAAGAAATAAGTGTTGCTAGGAATCAACCTCACTCACCAAAGCATCCATTTAGGAAAGAGTGCAATAGCTGAAGTCCATCTCCTGTTAGAAAACATAAGAGAAGGAATATGGTGGACGAGCTATAGGGAGAAACGAATAATATCGTGCCTCCTAACTTTGACGGTGAGAAAAAGAAGGATGAAGATCTGAAGACTTGGATGTTGGGTATGAGGAAGTACTTTGAGCTGCATAATTGTTCTGCACGGGAAGAAGGGGGAATTTTCATCTATCAGCTAAAAGGAAAAGAATCAACATGGTAGGATTAGTTTGTGGAAATGCAACACATTTAGATCCTAAGATGGTGGAAATAAATACTTAACCATAAAGGGACTACAAAAATATGTCCAAAGCTATAAAGTTGATAATGAAATGCTTAAGTAAAATCCAAGGAGCAACAAGATGACTTCAATATCAAGTTGATGCAAAGCTTGGACAAAATAGAAAATAAAATGGATAAGGAGATAGAGTCGAGAAAGTCAAGAAGTCGCAAGTCTCATGATGAGAAAAAAGGAGAAGCAAGAAGTGTTTCTAGGCATCAACCTCACTCACCAAAGAATTCATTTAGGAAAACGTGCAGTAGATAAATTCCATCTCCTATTAGAGAGCATAAGAGAAGGACTATGGTGGATGAGCTACAAGGAGAAATGAATAAGAGCATGCCTCCTATGTTTGACGGTGAGCACAAGAAGGATGAAGATGCAGAGACGTAGTTGTTGGGTATGAGGAAGTACTTCCAACTGCATAATTTTTTTGCAAGGGCAGAAAGGAGAATTTACATTTATCAACTAAAAGGAAAAGCATCAATGTGGTAGGATTAGTTTGTGCAAGTGCAACACATTGATAAGAACAAGGTTACACTGATAAGAACAAAGAAATTTAAAAAATATTTCACTAATTTTAAATGACACTTTTAACTACATATATTATATTTTTGAAAAACACTTATTCTTTATAACAAAACATTAATCATAATTTATGCGTAAAATGATTTATGATAAATAATTTATTGTTATTATTCTTTAACCTTTGTTTAGATGATATTATATACATTGAGATCTTTCTAATGGTATGAAGGGTCACTATTCCTTTATCTATGCTTAGACAATATTCTATACATTGTGAGCTTTTTAATAACACGAAGATCCACTATTACTTTATCTTTGTTTAGAAGATGGTTGGCACATTAAGAGTTTTTTTTAATGAAGTGAAGATTACCTCAAGTAGATTTAGTATGAATTAGTATTAAGTATTGTGCCATAAAAAACAAAAAGCATTGAGAGTGCCATATGTCATAGTTGTTTAGTTTCTTTAGTTTTGAGTCTCTATTTATGTCATTATATATTAAGATAATAATATTAAATTTAAATTTAAATTAAAAAATTTCATAATATTATATATTAAGATAATAATATTAAATTTAAATTTAAATTAAAAAATTTCATAATATTGTAAGATTTATGGTGATTATAAACAATTTCAATAAATATCCAACACAATTATAAATTAATAGTTAACTACAAAATTTCATCAATTATCCACCCCAATTAACTATAAAATTTAGTAAAATATCTATCACAATTTACTAATCACTATAATATTTCGTCTTCTCATACTTATACGCTTATACTATACGTAGCGCAGTCCAAAACCTAAGGCAGTTATGTCAACCTTGAGGTGCACAATCCGGACAGGATTATGTATCTTTAGGATTATGCACTCGTCACGGGTTTAAATCGTTTGTAGCCATCATCTTATATGAATGTCTACTCATATGCATTTGTGCTCTAAATAGTTGGAACAAAATGGCAAAGTATATGATCTCATATTTTCTACGTTCATGTCAACTACGTTTCTAAGATATCGAGTGACAAAATAAAACGTTGTCGATACCAGTAGACGTAATGTCCATGTTTTTCCAAGCTAACTAGGGAAGCAAACAGAGTAGGTTTTTTTTAGGTAAAAAAATGGGTTTTAATCAAGTGAGATTTTCAGAGGTAGTTTGAATTTTGTATAGATCAAAATTCTATGTATTTTAAACCAATCCCCTATATCTATTGGAGATATTGGAGATGGGCACAATTAACCACCTTTTAATCTAAAATTTTAATTTGATGGCTAACAAGCTGGCATATTCTTAGTCGTCCTCCCAAATCAATGAATGTGATTTACTCTTCATAACTTCCTTGTATTTTTGAATGCATCAGTTAACCTGTTTACTTTTTAACATTTACCTAATCATATTAAGAAATTATTGTACCACCATATGATTGCCATGTTTAACAGATTAACCTTTGGAATTACCACATTTGAAATTAACTTTTAGATTTCCTCAACTCTATGTGTGTTTTAGCTATCCATGTGTTTTAGCTGTCCAGAAGAAGAAAGCATGGCCTTTCAGCATTTACCAACCACTTTGCTACTGTACTAGTTTTAGACTAATAAAAATTTAAAACAACACTACCCGAATACAAAAATTTAAAACAACACTACCAAAATACAAACTCAAAGATTGCTCCAAAATTAACCCACTCCTTTCCTGTTTTATTGATGGTCCAGAGTATTAAAAAATTCTTGTACTACATGAATATATTGTTAAACGTTACAGAAATAGTACCCTGACATACGGGACGTATCCGCTACGTAGCATGTTTGATATCATCATGACAGGCAACGATAAAACTCAGAAATAGATTGTACATAATATTTATTCATTCATAATAATTCCATTTAGTTTATACCAACCTTTTCGCAAGTTCCAGGCAGTCAATATCCCAATCATAAATTTCTTAAGGCTAGACAATGCTCGCTTTTCTCACAGTACACTATTTGTTCAAGCATTCAAATGGAATCTGTACTTTCCAGCCCAGAAAACAACCAAGTAATTGCAAAAGAAGGTAACAGAATGCTCAACGCTATGTTCTCGATTATTGTTTCAATTAACGATTCAAAATTTATAGTTTCATCTGCATTTCCACAACCACTTATCTTATATGCAATATTCGTATGCTTAAAAAATAATTGTATCACTTCTACATCGATAGGAGATAGATGTGTAGGACAGGATGGAATTTTTTATTAGTTCATCATGGTACACTATCTATAGATCACATAAAATATGGGGTGTTTATTGGTGAAGATTTATTGATCCAAAAATAACGTTTGCAAACGATTCTTAGATTATTTGCCCTAAGGAAGACTCGACCCCATTTGCAGATTATTGGGATGGGACTTAGAACCTGCAATATGGTCAATTGGACATAATTCATCTCCACCACCCATCTCGATATCCCCGGCCGCAAATTTTAAGCCATTACTCTTTACGTCTTCTCGCTTCGGCTTTCCCTTTCTATAAATCACGTACACCACGAGCTGCGCAGCTCCCAGGCCGAAGCCGATTCCATTCGGGATCTGCACATTGCACAAGCACTACATTTGCTTCAATCCTTCATACCATTATATATTCTGTGAATAAAATCTCAATGAAAACTTATCACTAACCCCAACAAACACGTCTCGTTCAAGCACTGCCCAGACTGCCCAAACTCCTGCGTTGAGGAACAAGAAGAATGACAGGAAAAAGGGCATGAATTCCACGCTTTTAGTTTCTATGACTGTTCTCTGTTACCATCACAAGCAAGGGAATAAGGTTAACTGATAAAATTCAAAACTGCACTAATTTCGCTGAGTTTTTGACAGCTCAGCATAGATTGAGAGCCTGATCAAAATATCAGCGAAGCTGTTTTTGGAAACTATTTCTGAACTTAAAAGTGGTAAACTAAGCTTACCATGATGGCTAACGGGGAACCATACATGCTTAATGTTAAGCACACGCATAGAACTCCTATTACAATTAATCTGATATGTTGATTCAGTGCCAAGAAAGTCACCAAAAACACAGCAACATAGAATACTATATCCACAAGCAGCACCAGACAAACAGTCTTGAGCTGCATAACAATAGCAATGATAAATACCATGAGTTGTCAAGTAAGTTTACTGAACACCAACATAAAATTAAATTAATCAAATACCCAATAATATTAAAAACATTCCATTGAACTCACTAGTTGAACTAATATAAATGAAATAGCAAGGATCTCTCCTCCCAGTTTTCATACCATTCTGCACAACAAAGCTTGATAATGAATACTTACCTTATGTTCTTTTGGGGTGTAGATTATGAAGAGAATCACATAAACTGCTTCCAATGCAGCGCCTGCCCCATTAACCGTAACGATCAACAGTCCGCCGGGCCTGATTAATCCATAATATGTCCACAGCGAAGTGCTCAACAATGTGCAGATATAAGGGAGAGATTTGAAGTCCTGTGTGCACTTATTCTTCACTATGCGCCAAAATGTCTTCCTGTCAATCAAAACATAATCAACAATACACACAAAATTGACAAGAGCCCCATAGAAACTCAATGTATTCAACGATTTAAAACATTTCAGGACTTACACTGG
Source organism: Picea engelmannii (assembly GCA_009831015.1). NCBI lineage: Eukaryota > Viridiplantae > Streptophyta > Pinopsida > Pinales > Pinaceae > Picea > Picea engelmannii. Next base: position 792,646 of record ML781120.1, on the reverse strand, counting down.
CGAGATGAAAACGAGGATCGATATCACATTTCCTGCACCATTTTGCCCAATCAGAAAGATTACATCGCAGGCTAATTTCTCAAAATAATTAAATAACCCAGACGAAATCTTAAGCAGTGTATTTAAATAAGAAAGCAATTCAAATAACGGAAGCACAGAGTTGCATTTAATCCACTAAGAATCTCACCTATAACACCGAGAATGAAATTCAGATCCGCCATCTCCTGTGAATGCCCAGAAGCATTCCAAATTCTTTATTTCTCGCGGGCGTACTACACGATCACCCTCACGCACCCTGATGGTCTAATATACACGACGGTGAATAGTCCAACCCAACAATTGCAGAAACAGAAAGAGGGCCACATAAAAGATGACAGAGCATGACTTCGATACGAGAGGTCCAGTGAATGACATAGTGGCCCATTTAGATGCCCTGAGTGCCATACTTGTCAGTCTGGTGTTATTCCTCTCGATCATTTCTTCATCAACACCACTCCTTTATCGATATGGAGTTTTCCAAAGTGGGAAGGTAGGATCCAAAGTCGGATGATATGATCTCTCCCGCGGTTGGAGAATATCGTGGTCTAATTCCTTATTTGTTATTTGAATAGAGTTATCGTCTGGGTGGCCATCGATGCCAGCACAAAAGACCCAGAGGCCCACCAAATGATTTTTCACATGATCAATCAACACGTTCACTGAATTTGGAATATCTCGTGAAGTAAGCAAATAGGATGTGGAAGATTGCAATTTAAAATGGATATTACTAGCAACAGTTATATTTAAGTAAAAGTACAGTTATATTTTATATTTAAATAAAAGTGGTTGATATATTAATTAAGTAAAAGTGATTGATATATGAAGATCTGTTTTATTTTTTATTGTTTTAAATTAATAAAATCTATGGTTGTAGAACTAGTGAACATTGACGTAACTATTAAATATGGTTGGAATATTCTTAATAGTCACACAACGCTGCTGTGCTAGTATATATCTTAATGTGATGTATAAATTAAGTATCAATATATTAATATATAATGTTTTTTTTTACTGGGGAATCGAACATGAGACTTCATTTTACAAATTTCCTTCCATTTACACTGCACTTGCCAATCCGGACATATTAATGTATAATGTTATTTATTAATGTATTAATGTAACATGTTAATTAATAAATAGTTTAATAATATATTGTATTAATTAATTTATATATTAAGATATTGCAATAAGAAAGTAAAAATAAAAGAAGAATATAACCTATTAATTAACTAGTAAAGGAAAATATTTTTTCATACATTAATGATGTATTATTACATTAATAAAATAATAATAAAGAAATACATTAATAATAATGCAAAAATACAGTAATAATATATAAATATAATAATGTAATATTATATAAATGTACAAAATACTAATATATTAATTAATAAATATATGAACAATTTACTAATTAATGTATTAATATATAAAATTGAATTATTAATTAATTAATACTTTTATGTGATGTATAAATTAAATATTAATACATTAATGTAAAATGTAATGTATTATTATACCTTGTTAATTAGTAAATATTTTAATAATGTATAATATATTATATTAATACATTATACACTAATAAATTATTAAAGTATAAATACATTATTATATTAATCATTAAAAAATTAGTTAATTAATTAATACATTTATAAACTCTCAATAAAATTAATAAAATATTAAAGTATTATTAATTAATATATTAACAAAGTATCCATACATACACTAATAATAAAGTAATAAAGTGTCAAAAAAATATAATAATACATTAAAATATTAACACAATATTCATGTAAAACTACAATAAACTAAAAATATATTTATAATACATTAATATTTATATATTAATAAAGTATTAAAATATTTTTTTAATATTATTTTCTTATTATTATAAAATAAACTTTAATACAAATAACTCTAACCTAAATTTTAATGGAATAATCCTAACCCAAATTTTAATTTTTAATTGTAAAATATTAATTTACATTAATATTTAAAGTAACTTAGTAATTAATTGATACATTATTATTAATTAATTAATACATTGCTAAACTATTAATACACTAATAAAGTAATACATTAATAATACATTATTACATTAATGTAATGTATAAATTGAAGTATTAATACATTAATGTATAATATAACAAGTATTAATACATTAATCATATAATTAATTAATATATTGCAGAAGTATTAGTACACTAATAAAGTAATGCATTAATAAATACATTATTAAAGTATTAATACTTTAATAAATACATTATCAAAGGCATATTTTCGGATCATTTTTCACTGAATGTTAAAACGAGTCATAGGGGCTATATTAAAAATGACGCCATTCTAACTGAAATCTAGTTAAAATGGTGTCAATCGGTGTATATCAACCACTTTTTACTTAAATGTGGTTGTTTATAAAAATTGATTGATATACGTCGATCAATGTCATTTTCCACCCTTTAATTATGGTTGACCATGACCATGGTTAACTTCCCTAGACCTTTGCTATGATTGACCTTTACTATGCATGACCTTCAATACAATTGACCTTGGTTGAGCATGGCCATGGTTGAATGTCGTTGACCATGGTTGACAATGGTTTATGTTTTTCACATAGCGATGTTGGGAAATGGTCCTCTCAGTGGAATGTTGGGCTATGTTTGTCACATTGTGACATTGGGTTGTGTACATCACATTGCGATAATGGGTTATCTTCATCAAACAATGACATTTGGAATGTTTCTCAAATTATGACGAGAAACATTGGAACAGTCACACATTTGGAAATGTTTCTCATATTACAACAATGGTTAAGGGTTTGGTTCTCACATGACATAGTAAGGTTTTGGTCATCACATTGCGATGTAGGCTTTTTGTTTGACACAATGTAGTGTTGGAATAGGTTTTTCATAGTTTGACAGTGGGTTATGTTCATCGCATAAGGACGTTGGGAAATGGTAGTCTCACTCGAATGTTGGGCTATGTTTTTCACATTGTGACATGACATCGTAAGGTTATGGTCGTCACATTCTGACGTAGGGTTTTTGTTTGACACAATGTGGTGTTGGAATAGGTTTGTCATAGTTTGACAATGGGTTATATTCATCACATAACGATGTTGAGAAATGGTCATCTCACTAGAATGTTGGGTTTGTTTGTCACATTGTGACATTGGGTTGTGTACATCACATTGCAACAATGGGTTATCTTCACCACACAATGGCACTTGGAAAATTTTCTCACATTATGATCATAGGATATTTTTGTCACACTGCAACGATGAGGTTATGTGATCTAGGTGGATATTGGTGGCCACCCACCTGTTCCAACTAGCTCCTCTTTTCAATTTTTATTGCAGCACGTTCTTCTATACTTCTTTGTAATTGTGGGTTCTACACTTCTAGGGTTGTCTGAAACCCTACACATCTTCCAGGTGGATAATGGTGGCCTCCCACCGAATCCAACTCGCTTATTTTGTATTTTTTCATGTCAACACATCTTTTTGTACTTCTAGGACCATTTTGGGGCACTAAACAATGTTTTTTTGGCTCGTCGTAGTCAAATTGCGGATGGAACAACGTAATGCGTAGTTCTTGAGAAGACCTTTCCAATGGGCTATCACATGCCCAAAACGAAGATCATATGAAAAAGTTATGACCCCGAGAAGTTAATGTACTAACTTACCCAAGCAGGGCCCACATGACTTTTGGCATTTCATCTCCTAGGGTTATGTTTTTGGGTGTCTAGGGTTTTGGAATTCATGTTTATCATAAAAAGGCCTTCAAAGCCTCATTGTAATCATCTTCTTGCGAATGTGCGTAGCCATCAAATCTGTTCTCAAAGATAAAGCTACCAACAATCTAGCAAGTCTTGCACTTTGTATTTTTGCAGTGCCTTTACAGTTCTTTCATTAATAGAAATCAAGCATTGTTGTATTTCTCTGTTTTTGGAAAATTTCATGAGTATTTCATTGTAATATCTATGTTTTAATTTCATTCTGAATATAATCTGGATCATTATGGTAATCACATTGTGACAACCAGGCTATGTTGATCACATTGCAACAATATGGTTATGTTCATCACATTACGTTGGTGGGGGTATGTTTGACACATCACGACATTACTGTTTTTGTCATATTGTGACACTACTATGTTTGTCACATTGCAACATTATTATGTTAATCGATATGCGATGAAAAGGCTATGTTCGTCACATTGCGACAATATGGTTACGTTTGTCCCATTATGACGACAGGGCTATGTTCATCACACTGTGACAATATGAGTATGTTTGTCACATTATGATGATGGGGCTATGTTCGTCACATTGCAACAATATGGGTAGGTTCGTCACATTGCAATGATAAGGCTATGTTTGACACATTGTGACACTACTATGTTTGTCAAATTGTGACACTGCTATGTTCGTCACATTCCAACATTACTATGTTCATTGGTTTGTGACAACAAGGCTATGCTTGTAACATTGTGACAATATGGGTATGTTCGTCACATTACCGCGATGAAGCTATGCTTGTAACATTGAGATGATAGGGCTATGTTTGACACATTGTGGCATTACTATGTTTATTAGATTGTGACACTACCATGTTCATCATATTGCAACATTACTATGTTGATTACTTTGTGATGGAAAGACTATGTTTGTAACATTGTGACAATATGGTTATGTTCGTCACAATGTGACGACAAGCTGTGTTCATCACTTTAAGACGATAGGGCTATGTTTGACGCATTGCAACATTACTATATTTGTGATATTGTGACACTATTATGTTCGCCACATTGGAACTTTACTATGTTCATCAATTTGCGACGATAAGGCTATGTTTGTCACATTGCGACAATATGGGTATGTTTGTCACATTATGATGATGGGGATATGTTTGTCACATTTCGAGGAAGGAGATTTGTTTGAAAAATTGTGACATTAATATGATTATCAGATTATTATAATATTATGTTTGTCACATTGCAATGACAAGGTTGCGTTTGTCACATTGCGACAATATGGGTATGTTTGTCACATTGCAACGATGGGATATGTTCATCACATCACAATGAAAGGGATATGTTTGACACATTGCAATATTACTTTGTTTGTTATATTATGACACTACTATGTTCGTCAAATTGCAAAATTACTATGTTAATCACTTTGCCACGACAAGGCTATGTTCGTCACATTAAGATAATATAGCTATGTTTGTCACATTATGACAACGCGCCTATATTCGTCACATTACGACAACGGGGCTATGTTAATCACATTACAATGTTACTATGTTTTTTATATTGTGACACTATTATTTTTTTTTTTTACTGGGGGAATCGGCAACTCGCGGTTCTCGTACTCGCGTGACATGGGGTCAATCCCCGTCGGCTACCACTATAACCCCAGGTGCAACCACCCAGCCCGCAAGAATGGCGCACGAGTAAATCCGGGTGCGAATCGAACATGACACTTCATTTTACAAATTTCCTTCCATTTACACGACACTTGCCAATCCATCTACACCCGTGCGGGCTATTGTGACACTATTATGTTCATCACATTGCAAGATTATTATTTTCATCACTTTGCGATGACAAGTCTATGCTCGTCACATTGAACCAATATTGGCTATGTTTGTCACATTACGATGGTGGGATATGTTCGACACATTGTGACATTACTAGGGTTGTTAGACTGTGATGCTATTATTTTCTTCATGTCGCAATGTTCGGTTTTTCTCATCATAATTGAACATTGGGTCATGTTCGTCACATGATAAGGTTGGTTTATGTTCAACACATTATGAAAATGAAGTTTTGACAAGTTTTTTTTTTTTTTTTTAAATCCAATGAATTGTTTCCTTTGTCACAAAGATAGGAAATTCAAACCAATGTGATGTATTACATAGAATTCAACTTAAAATCATACTTGTTCTAAGGACATTGGTATCAAATCATCTTTAATTTTACACATGATGATTTGTACGTGTTCTAAAGAAATTGATAGAAAATCATCTTAAACATTGTAAATGATGAATTATACTTGTTTTAAGGACTTTGATAAAAAATCATTTAATAATTTTTACTTGTCATAAGATCATTGATAGAAAATCAATGCGGAAGTGTTACTAAATTATTGATAAATTAATAAAGTAATACATTATTAATAAATTAATACATCATTAATTAATACATGGATGATGTATTACTACACTAATAACTTAATACATTAACAATACATTATTACATTAATAATACATTATTACATTAATAATACATTAAATAAACATTAAATGCATTAATAAATACATTACTAAAGTGTGAATACATTGAAATATTAATAAATTTTTAATACAATAATAAATAATACATTAAATTAAAATAAAATAAAAATTGTTAAATTATTATCATTACATTCTTATTATTTAAATTATCTTTTAATTATTATTATTTTCTTATTATTATAAAATAAGACTTAATATAAATAATCATAATTTTAATAAAACCATAAGCCCAATTTTAATGGGAATAACTCCAACCTTAACTCTAGTAAATATTAACAATAATTAAAATGTATAACAAGAGTGATCACTTTCCTTTAAATTTTAACACATTTATACTAAGATTAGTGTCTAAGGCATCCCAACTTGTATTGATATTTGTAATATTGTGAAAAACATGTTATTTACATGCACAATACATACAATGAATTAATAAATGCATTACATTATTACCATAAAACAAAATTCATATTTATAAATATTGATATTTATAACTCATCTCATCTTGTATTTATATTTATAATATTGTGAAAAACACTATTTATATGTATAATTTTACAAACACTATTATTATAACACATTTAACTCTTAACTTTTAAATAAATTAATTAATAAATAAATATATAAATGTTAAAGTATTACTAAATTATTAATAAATTAATAAATAAATACATTATTAATAAATTATTAGGCTTATTAATTAATTGAATACGATCATCACTTATTCAAATATCTATTAACATTTCTTACTAGTCATTATTTGAATATAGTCATAAAGCGATATGTATATGTCTTCTTTAACGCACCGTCATTTTGACATTGAATGTGAAGAGTTATTGAAATTTATAAATTCGTTTGAAAATGTGATAGAAGTTAGAATTGTGCTTTATTGTTAGGAATTATGTTTGGGGACACATGATATGTGTGCTTTAATGCAGAATCATTTTGACACAAAATTCTCAGATAGAATGTAAAGAGTTGTTATTAAAAATTACAAATCTATATGTGAATGTGATAGAAGTTGGAATTGTGCTTTATTGTTATGAATTTTGTTCAGAGGTTTTGGTGCAATTTAAAACTAAAAAAATCATTCAATTTTCATAAAATAATAGAAAAATGGAACTTTTTCTTAGAAAAAATAAAGTGAAGCTAAATTGAGATTTCAATAATCTTGGTACAATATTTGCATTTTACACTTAAAAAAAAAATTACTAAATGTCGATAAACGTAGGATTCACCTATTAATTGGTTGAATTCACATAATGCTGCTAGAGAATGGAATAAACTTTGAGTGTAATTTTTTTTACAGAAACGATAAGACATTGGCTCAACAACCAAAGTTGGTCTTTGAATGGTAGTCACACAACGCCTTCAAGCCCAACTTTTGGAGATCGAGTACTCCTAAATGCCATCTTCACCCCCTGATATTCACACCTCACACCAATCTGTCATACATTCAACCATAAAATCGTATTGAAAGATATGAGTTTTAACATGCAACAAAATTTCTAATGGTTTCATTCAGTACAAAAATTCAAATATACAGTGGAAAAAATGTAAATTTATGTTTAAGACTATAATTATATACCAGTTTTAACATGCAACACATTTTCTATTATTTTCATTCATTACAAAAATTCAAATATACAGTGCAAAAAATGTAAATTTTCGTTCAACACTATAATTCACATATATAATGCAAAAACTGATGAATTTTTACAGTCGCGTTAGCGGAAATGGAAACCAGGATATACCGTTATAGGGTACTATTTTATGACTGTATTCTTACCAATTTACATGGCCACAAAATTTTAAGATGAAGACCTTATACAATAAACCCCCTATCAAAAAAAAGAGCATCCTAAAAATTTAAGTTTGGTTGTTCTTGTCTTCACTATCATTCTCCATACCAATGGCTAGTTCATTGGGATCAAATGGCTAAGGAGAGCCTCCTGGAGAGGAATCTGAGTCTGAATTGGTGCATGATGTGGTTCCATTTGTCTGGTCCAACATGAATATTAAACCCTCCATTAATGTTCCTACAATCAAGCTTTCATCGCATCATAATTTAGGGATCTCATAGTTCACATCAGAATTTCAGGATCGTACTCAAGGTTTTGTTGATCATACTACCCTTTTGTGTCAATTCGTGCCATTATCCATATTATGTTACCTGTAAAACATGATATAAGAGTATTATGATCCATGGAGATGGAGGATGATAAGGTTATCCCTTTAAATTAATTTTTTTTTAACCTTGATAAAAAAATTTAAGATATCCATGAGAAAGAAATACATACATTGTTCGCAAGGAAGCATGCGATGCACTAAACCCTAGAGAGCAAGAAACTTGGAAATTTAGTTGTAATTCTACACCAAGTCCTGCCATTATCCATATTTTGTTACCTAGAAATCATGATATAAGAGTATTTTTATCCATGGAGATGGCGGGTGATAAGGTTATCCCTTTACAATTATTTTTAATCAACATTTTTTTTTAAGATATCCATGGGAAATAAATACATACACTTTTTGCAAGGAAGCATGCGATGCAGTGAACCTTGGAGAGTAGGAAACTTGGAAATTTGGTTGCAAGTCTACATTTATTTCTACGACAGAGAACTGGGAGAAAGGCGACAGAGAACTGGGAGAAAGGATTGAAATTCTTCGATGAGAATTGAGCCTGGCATTCATCATGTGTCTAACTTAACCACCATTCTGTTAATTGAAACACATGCTAGACGTGGCAATGTTTCACATCCATAAAATCATGGTCATTGTTATCCATATAATTAATCCCAACTAAATACTGAACGTGGAAATGAGGCCCTCTATACATATTAATCCTACTTAATCAGTTAAACGTGGCAATCAATGGCTAATTCCACCCATGTGCTCCACGTACCCATTAAATGTTGGCTTAAGAGCGTTTAAGGTGAAGTGTGCTTACAAGTGGTAAATAACATGCCACCAAGCTTGCAGGTTGTAAATAAGGTGAAGTGCTCCACTAAACTAAACCTAAAGTAATACATTATTATTATTTTAATCATGCTAATCATCCCTTTTAATGACTAACGAACATCTTTTGTCATGCGGGGAATTTAATGATTCAAATCAGAGCCTTTCATTTTGTGTGACAACTAAGAATATTCAAATGATGTGAAATTGTATCCATTAAATGTTGAGCTATAATTAAAAGCTCATTAAATCTACCCATTTCCAATAGGTGTACGCCTATCGACGTAAATATATTTTATATTATTTTACAAATTAATCTGCATAACTCAGTGATAAGTAATTTATGTACATGGTTTAATATTGCACAATGTGATTTGAATAAAGACAAATTAGAAAAGGGTTAAATGGTTGGAAGGGAAAAAAAATTGAATAAAAGGACTATTTACTAATAAAAAGTAATGGTATATTTCTATTAATAAGTGACTTAAACAAATATTTATCAATCTTTCCTGTCAATCTCTTTAGGATGTTAAATTCTTAGTTTTGAAAATGAGAATGAATGATTAATTCACGAAAGGTTAACTTTTGTTTCTCTATTTAGTTTTCCATGTAACTTTTCATTCTCATTAGTATTATTAGTTATCTCTTCGGCTCTAAGATGAAAAGTGTATTTTATTTGAGGTGGGATGCATGTATGTATGAGCAAAATACTAAAGACGATGGATACCATGATTTTTGTTATAAAATAAAATAGATGTATAGAATAAAAGTTTGATGTAGTAATTTTTTTTTTTTTTCAAATGATTATAATTATGGGGTATAATTAGCATATAAAAGAAGTGGGGGGCAGGAAACACCAAAGAGAATATAAAGTGGATATGTTATAAAAGGAAAGTAGATTATATATT
>ML781120.1:754684-782336 GCA_009831015.1 Picea engelmannii | reverse complement strand
GTTTAATAGAGCTATGTTTTTCAAGGATTTGTTGTAATGTTTTGCAGTTCAATTTGTATTTCACAATAGTGTTTTAGTTCTAAGGTTTGTTTTGTGTGTGGATAAGATTTATGTGGTTTTTATTTATTTATGTTCTCTTTTTCCCTCCTCCATTAAAAAATGTAATATTTTGGAAATTGAAGTTTTAAATTTCTAACTCTTGTTTTATTGAAGGTTAGGTAAATAAGGTTCACTTAAAATAAGCATTGTAAGGTTTGATATCAAAAACTAGAAATGCATTGTTGTCAATGTACAACAACTAGATATTGGCCTATGGAGGTTGTTGATTAATGTATCAAGATACTAGTTTATTTTAATGATTTCGAAAAAAGAATGGTCTTGAATGTTGTTGTGATTGCTACCCTAAATCATCTCTACTTGATGCATGAGACCACAACCATCACCTTGGCTCAAGACATTTACAAGACAATTTTTCTTGAAAATGTTGTGTTAAATGTGTTGGAATACTGAGAGGGGAGGGGGGGTGAATAAATATGAGCTATTTATACCACTTTTAACCATAATATATATTATTTCACTTTATCAACAATGTTAAATAGTTTATCATCAATGTACCATCTATGATTTCATTCAATATATATATCATAAGCATGTAATCATAAGCAACACCACATCATCATCACATCAAGAACACAATACACCAATATTTACGTGGAAACCCAAATGGGAGAAAACCAGAGAATGCTTTCTTATATATCAAGAATTAATTCATAGGAAGCACCAACTTCCCAATTCTCCAGCTGCAACTGGAAGGAGGATACAACCCAATATTTGTAGGCTCAAACCTGCAGGAAGCTAAAACTCCCTGAATTTTTTGGCTTCAAACATAAGAAGGATACAACCCCCCAGGTACTTTAGCTCCAATTGGAAGGTGACTACAACCGCCTATTTCTCAGGCTTTAACCTAAAGTAAGCTCCAACTCTCGGTTTCTATGAATCCAACTAGAAGAAGGATACAACTACCTTTACTTTCCCTATCCCGCCTCCTTGAAATATAAGTGTAGACCAATTGTCCCTACCACAATAACTTCCATTGTCACTTCCACTGCCACTATCATTGTCACTGTCAGTGTCACATCAACCACTATCACAACAACCTGTCCAAACAATCACTATCTCATCCACAAAACCAAATCCACTCTCATTTGCATGCAACTCATGCTAAGATCACCAAGAGCATAACTCAAACCATATGCTCAACATCACCAACACATGCCTCTACCAAGCATGTACCAAGATCACCACATACCATCACAGGATACGTGTCTCAACGAAGTATCAACCTGTACCATGCATCAACCATGCATCAACCTATACCTCAACCTGTACCATAAACCATGTACCATAACAAGTGCATCAACCATGCACCAAACATGTATCATCAACACCTATACCAAACAATGTTCCAACCATGCACATCAACCATGTACATCAACCATTTACATAAACGATTGTATTATAACACGTGCCATCCATCCTCATCAACCATGTACATCAACACTTGTAGCATACCATGTACCAAGCCAATAAACCAAAAACTGTACCAACAATGTATCTCAACAAGTAAACCTCAACCGACATTTACCATGCATCCAATGATGTGCCTAAATACATATACCAATGCTCACAAAAACATGCCTAAATAATTATCCTCAATATCACCAAGATGAAACCTCATAACATAATATACCAAGCCTCAAATATGCACCATAACATGTAACCAAACCATATACCAATATAACCAATAATGCTTCTAATCAATGTACCATAACATCACCAAGAGGTACCATACATACCATCATGTATCATGAACATGTACCATACCACAACCAAGAATATAACCCTTAAGACTTAGCTATGATCTTGTAGCTGACCTGTAACTTCTTCCACAGTCCTCAACAACCTAGAACTAGCATCCTCCTCACTTGTGTCTTTTCCTCGTGGGACGAAGACTTTCTGTTATGTGATTCCTCATGTGATGACCTCTAGGAAACCTATGAGGATGCCTCACGAGACTCTTACTGTCTGCCCTGTGTGGATGACCTTAATTAGGGTTTCCTCTGATTTTTCCACTCTGCTTTGCAATCCTGAAAATATCTCACTTCTCCTGATTTGCTACCTCATAATTTTCCGTCGCAAACTAGCCAAAAGATGGCAATTCTAGACCATAAAATTCACAAGATAGATATTCAATGTAAGTGTGTGAGTGTACTTGTGAATGACACCTTGAGGGGTATTTATTCTTTTTCTAGATAACGTCTTCCCTTTATCTTAGGGATTCTAGATATTTCTTGTTATAACCACCTTACCCTTTCATTCATTGACTTGTAACCAACTAGGGCTTCTTGAACATTCTTTAGGAATTCCAACTTCACAAGGCCATATCTCCCTAACCGCGAGGAACCATGTGGATTTCTACATATCCCTGGAAACGATACATAATCTACTATACATCCATGATAGTCTTACCTACAATTTCAATCTCCTTCATTTCCATATTCCTCAATCAACTTCGGGTCCCAAAACCACACCTTTGGGGATACATGTAGACTACATCAAATGTACCCAACTAACTCACCATCAATATATATCATACAAATGTCAATCAAATTTCTAGCATCCCTAGACCTCTCCAAGGGTGAAAATAAATCTTTAAGGCTTGACATCAATGATAACCAACTATCGAAACAAATTGTCCAACAATATCTCTTGTTGGCATTGATGGAAACACCAACACTGATGACAACATTAATGCTCCAATGCTCATGCTCTCCCTATGACCATTTCTTCTCATCAATGTTTTTTACCCCCCCCCATTTGACATCAATGGAAAATATTATCTCTCCTTGGGGTTGATCCCCCTGTCATCATGCATCTGTTCTTTCTCTTCATTTATTCTCCCATCAATATGTCTCCTCCTATCTTCATGCTACTGATCTTCATTTTTAATATCTTTCTCTAATGATTTTTCTTCCTTTGAATTTTCTGTAAGATGTAGATCAATGTAGGGCTACATGTATATGTTTCCTTTTCTCTCTTCCATTGTTTTTTATTTTCCATTGGTTCTTCCTCTTGAATTTCACTCAAATATATAAAAAGAATTCAAAATTTCATTTCTTCATTTACTTGTCATGTTCACTTGACCATATTATTCAACAATTTCCTTTTGATGATATAACTTCTGCTGACAATTTATCTTTCCCTATTTTGTTGTGCCTTTCACTGCTTGCCTTTATGTGACCAACTGATTTCACTAATTCCAATTGTAAATACACTTCTATACACTGTTTCTGAGCCATGCTATCTGTACCTTCTAAGTATCTCACGAATCCATCTCTCTCCATGCGACATAAATAGTCGATAATTATGCTACTCAACTGGCCACAATGTTGATCCATTTGTCACTAAACTATCATGAGGGATTCACCTGAATATAATACAACTAATCATTACATGTTCCTATTTATCAGACTGAATCAAATATGTCCACTGATCTGATCTATTTTCTCATCAAACTTTGCATGTTTGGAACAACTTGTACTGAAGATATACCTTCCTGTAATACAATCATAAACTACTTCTCAACCGATCAATCTTCCACTTTGTAATTCTTCTGCTTGACTTCTCTAAATCTGTCTCTATAAACTCTTCATACTGCTCAAAATATGGTTCTCATATTTGTAGTGTCTACTGCATGGAATCCCCCTTTTCAACATACATATTTACTGGGAGCATCCAAGCTGGATGGATCAAAAAAATACCCGCTCTAATGCAGAGTAATCTTCCTCTTCGTCTGTAGACTCATCATCTCTCTAAATTCATACTTCTTCTTTTCTTATTTTGGATTGATCTCACACTACAATTATTGAAAGTACTATCTCTTGAACTTGTTCCTTATTCAGTTGCACTTCTTTTCTTTCTCGCACTACTACAAATATTGTGATCTTTGGCACCTGTTCTTTAATCACTTTTTCTTATGTTTTTTCATTTATTCTCCAAACCTTCCTCTATATGACAGTTTCCTTTTTCTTGTAGATTTGTCTTCATATCGTACTATTACTCATCCTGCGATCCTTGGGACCTGGTCTTTATTCACATGTTTTTCTTGTTTTCTTTTCCATACTTTCATATATCTGATATGAATTTTCTCTTTTATAGAAGTATCGATCATGCTTATACAATCACGAGCTATGTGTCCATAGTTATGGAATTTTTAACATTCAATGTTATGTGGGGCCACATAAGAATTTCTTGCTTGAACATTTCTTCCATAAGCCCTGCAATCTGTAACCTTATCTCCAAATTTAGTACAATAAAAACAATGACCATAAAACAAATTTACATAGCTGGAAGTGAATGATCTTCTTTATGATGCAGTCCTTATGAATTCCTTCCTTGGTTGATTATAATATTCTCTTCTGTTTTAATGTCCCCATCTTCCAAATCTCTCTAAGATAGAATTTTGCTAGCCTAATTGAGTTCATGTGGGCTAAGGTAGAAAATAATCAAGGGAACATGAAGAATGGAAAAAAAGTCAAGTGAGGTTATTATCCCACATTCATAAGAGAAGGAAAGAAAAGCTCAAGTTACAATTATAAAAAAAGGGGATAGGAGGAGTCTATCATCATTCTTTCATTCACCCATTTGAGAAAAGTTCTTTGAGAGATCTTGAGAAGAGAGTTTAGGTTTTTTTGAGAAACCCTTGTTCATCCACTGGTTTGGGTGTTGCAACTATACACCCTAGTCAGTTAAGGGAGAGATCATTGTATATTTTTCATTATGCTTCAACAAGATTGTGTTTCTGTCATTTAGGAGCAGATTTTGGAAGTGGGGAGGTTGATTTCTCCTTAGAGATTGAGTTCCTTCATTTTGGGTGCACTCTTGAGAGGCTGGGAAATATTTTCATTGGTAGGGGTCGATTTATTTAGTGGGGATGAGTTACAGTGTGTTGGGCACTGCAATCACAGGGTGGGGCACATTTCTTCTTGACATTGGGTCAGTTTGTATGTTGGTTGACATTCCTTCCTAGTTGGGTGAGATTTATTTGTTGTAGGGATAGATGCATTGTTGTTAAGGAGGGGTCAAATCACATCATTGATGAGAAAAGGGTTATTTCATGTGTTACTGTGCATTGATACTCATACCTAGGAATTATTTTTCATTGTGGAAGCCACTATTACCTGTTGAAATTACTGTTGGGTGCATATTACCTGTGGTGGGCACTTATTGTTGTTGTTGGATGCTTATATTCCTTGTGGGCCCCTTATTTCTCTACTGGGTGTGACTTTTGGGTGCATTTTATTATTGCTTGGTGTATCTCCTTATTGTTGGGTGTTGTATATCATTGCAGAGAGGGAACATCAGACTTATTTTCAGCCTGCTAGAACATTAAAACTCCCATGAAGCTTAGAGACAACCCAAAAAATCATCTATATCAGGTTTCTTAAGAACAGTGTATGGTATAATTGAATCTGTGATATGTTTGTTGATGTGAAGTATCCAATGTAATTGTTATTTGAAAATCCAAATTTGATGCTATTTTTGTTCCCCATCTTTTTCGTCGTCAAATCCATGTTTCTGCATTGCATATTCAATTAGATATTATAAACCAACAATCTGTTTGTGAAAAGATGCAACCCAAAAACCCAAAAACAATACCAAATTGTAAGTTGAAATATTACATTGGTATCAGAGCATGTTCCTCACTCGGCCATGGGGATCTTAAAGTTAAAATAATTGGGTAGTAAATGAATCAGGAGGATAGGCAGAATGTCACGCACAAAAGGAAGATATACGAGAGTCGAGAATCTCCATTGGATAGGGAAGAACCAATTCAAGAATTAAAAGCTCAGCCTGAGGTAAATAAGGTAGATAAGGGTGAAGACATCATGAGTGAAAAATATTTATAGGATTTCAACAATATTCTTAGTGCATTGAATGATTTGGCCAGGGGCCAGAAAGAAATGAGAGATTTGATGGGGAAGATGGTAGTTAACACCATGGGGAGTCAAGACAAGAAAAATAATAATGGTGAAAGGAATTATACTAATGAGGAAGGAATCCATTCTCACACCACCATGTAGAGCCACCCCCATTTGTACACCAGGACACCCAGGCCTACCATGCCTCAATTCCTTCATAATGATGCATTAGGGTGAATGAATCAGACTTATCAGGATATACCCTTTCGATCTTGTTTGGAGGAGTACTAAAGATTAGGATATGATTTTTAGGATTCCATGTCCTTTCATGATTTTTTAGGATTCCATGTCCTAGTGGGGCCAAGGGGACGATGTCCCAAAACAAAGAGTTACAACGCACATTGGTAAAAGTGACCATTCCAAACTTTGATGGGTCATCAAAATGCACTGCTAGAGCATGGGTGTAGAAGTTGGACACTTATTTCCAGCCCAAGAAAATGGCTGAAGCTAATGTTATTAAGATTGTCACCTTGCATTTCGACAGAGAAGACCATGAGTGGTGGTACCATGGGTTAGTGACACTAGATCATTCATGAATCACTTCATACCTCGATTTCACATAGAGGATCAGTGAGAGGTTTGATAGGAAATACCCATAGATCCATTTTTGAGAGTTGGATCAGCTCAAGCAAACAGGTATCCCATAGGAATTTATCTCTGAGTTCTAGAGATTAGCAGTGATAGTGACAGACATATCTGAGGCATGATTGGTGATGTTTTTCATTGAGGGGATATCATACCCATTATGTGGATGGGTGAAGACCTACAAACCCACCACTTTGCAGGATGTAGTCAGTTGTACTAGGGACGTGCAGGATGGTGTTCCTAAGAGAAGGTTTCCTATGAAACCCACCTTCCCATAGAAGATAAAGGAAACAAAACCATTTCAGAGGGATTGGTATGGGAAGGCCAAGATGGATGAATAAATAAGAAAGGATCTAAGGAGGAAGAAATTGTGCTTTAGTTTTCATGAGTCGTGGGTACTAGGGAACAAGTCTGTAGAGAAAGATAAGACCGTCAAGCCTCATTATATTGAGGTCTGTTAAGACAGTGATAGTGATGACGAGGAAGAGAAGGAATAACAAGAATAGGGATACCATAAATTAGGTGAGGAGACATCATAGGGTGGGGCTAAGGACCCTTTTATTGCATCCATGTTGAGACTTCCTAGGTACCACAATTTCAGAGTCCGAGGAGTCCTACAGGGGAACAAGGTTATAATTTTGATTGATAGTGGGGCATACACAACTTTATATATGGTTCTTTGGTGGACAAGTGATAGATTCTAATGGAGGATTTTGAGGGATTCACCGTGATCATACATGGAGGCTATAAAATAGAGTGCACTAGATGGATCCCCAAGTTGAAAATAACTAGGGGGAATTATACGTTGACAAATGATTTATTTGTGGTGGATATGTCAGACACTAATGTGGTGCTTAGAGTTCAGTGGTTATACTCCATTGGGAAATACACTACTGATCAGAGGACTATGGAAATGGAGTTTCATGGGATCAGATGGGAAAAAGGTGGTTTTATGGGCTATGCACCAGTATCTGCCCAATATCGTGTCATCTCATAGTATGGAGGCAGTGATGTGGCATGGAGACATAGAGTGGGAAGTTGAGTGCTACATTTCTGACAGGGAACCACTAGATCAACCTCGACAGTATCTAGATGATATTCATGTATTTATTCACAAACATCAGATGGTTTTCGCTGACATTCCTCTAGGAGTACCGCCAGATAGAGGATTTGAACATATTATAGAATTAGAAGAAGGGGTTCAAATTGTCATAACCAATCCTCACCACCACCCCAAGATGTGCGAAGATGAGATAGAAAAACCCATCAAGGATTTGTTAAAGATGGGTCACATTCAGCCAAGTTCTATCCTTTTTGCCTCTTTGATGGTATTGGTTAAGAAAAAGAATGGTTCCATGAGGATGTGCATTGACTACCGAGCACTGAACAAGAAAACCATAATGAATAGGTACCCAATTCTCCGGATTGATGAATTGATGGATGAGTTGAGGGGAGAAAAATATTTCACGAAGATTGATATTCCTTCAGGATACCACTAGATTCGAGTTCGAGAGAAGGACATTCAGAAGACAAATTTCTGATGCCATTATGGGAATTATGAGTTATTGGTTATGCCATTTGAGCTAACCAACACCCATGCTACATTCCATTAATGCATGAACCATGTGTTCAGTAAGAAGTTGAGGAAATTTGTGTGGGTCTTCCTTTATGATATTATCATTTATAGCATGACTTGGGAGGATCATCTCAGGCATTTGGATGAGCTATTGGGGATTTAAGAGGAGAAAAAACTCTAATCAAAGGAGTCCAAATGTGAGTTTGGCTTGATTGATATGCTTTGCTTGGGGCATGTGATCGGGGAAAATAGTGTCCAAGTCCACCAGGAGAAAATCAGAGAAATTATAGAGTGGCCTACCCCAAAAAAATTGACAGAACTGAAAATCTTCCTAAGCCTCTCCACTTATTACAAGAAATTTGTTAATGGGTTCTCATAGTTGATGCCACCTCTTACAGATCTCACTAAGAAAGGATCTTTCATTTGGATAGATAAGGCACAAATGAAATTTGAGAAAATGAAACAGGTAACCAGTTCATGCCCTGTTCTAGCCTTACCAGACTTCACTCATCCATATGTGCTTGAGTGTGATGCTTCAAGGATAGGTATAGGAGTTGTGTTGATGAAAAATAATCATCCTATTTCTTTTGAGAGCCTCAAACTTAGGGATTATGAGTGGAATTATTCAACATATGACAAGGATATGTTGGCCATTATACATGCATTGGCCAAATTTAGACAGTACTTGGTGGGGAACATGTTCGAAGTGATGACAAATCATAACAACCTGAGGTTCCTCAGATTAGTAAAAATTAAAGCATATGATTTCGAGATTGAATATGTGAAGGGAAAGAAAAATGTGGTGGTCGATGCCCTTTCTAAGTACCATCCACTCTCTCCCTCGTGTATATTTCATATGATTGGAAATATCTCCTATTGGTAGAATACTCGAAGGATAGATTTTTTTGTGAGATCTTAGATGTTCGGATCAAGGATGATCGGTACTGAGTTATGGATGACATCATTTATTACAAAGAAGAGATCTATTTAGTACTAGAATCTCATCTGAAGGAAAAATTCATGCAGGCAACACACAGTTCACCTTTGGCGGGACACCCTGGTTACTTGAAAACCTACAGGCAGATTAGGGAAAGATTTATGTGGAAAGGCCTCAAGATGGATGTGTTGAGATTCATGAGCGAATGAAAAGTATTCCAATAGAACAAAGTGGAGCATACTCAATCGATTGTATTACTTCATCCACTTTCCATCCCAAAACAAAAATTGGAAAGAAGCTCTATGGACTTCATCACAGGGTTTCCCCACATGCAGGGAAAAGATTGTATTTATGTGGTGGTCGATAGGTTCATGAAGTTTTCACATTTATTTTCCATACCCTCCAAATATTCCGCAACAGAGGTAGTGGAGTTGTTCTTCAGAGAGGTATTTTGATTGCACGGGTTTTCAAAAACTATTGTCAGTGATAGAGATAGCAAGTTATTTTGGTAGTATATTTTCAAGTTAGTTGGGACAGAACTGACACCTAACATGAGCTACCATCCTCAAATGGATGGGAATACCAAGATTATGAATAAATGGCTTGAAGGCTATGCAAGGAATTATGTGTCATGCCAGTAGAAAGCCTGGATAAAGTGGCTACACTTGGGCGAGCATTGCTACAATACAACCTATAACATGTCGATTGGAATGACACCCTTCCAATATTTGTATGGATATGATGCACCTATATTTTTCTATCGTGTGTTTGGAGATAGCAGAGCACCTAAAGCTAAATATTGGATTCAGGAGAGTGAGGATATTCTATGGAACCTTAATAAATATTTGCAGATGGATCAGAATCAATAGACGTTCTATGCAGACAGACATCAGGTGGAGCGTAGCTTTGAGATCAGGGACTTGGTGTACCTACATCTGCAACCTTATAGGAAATCGTCACTTAATATGAAGAGAACAGAAAAATTGAAACCCATATTCTATGGACCCTACAAGATTTCTAGGCACATAGGAGAGGTGGAATACAAGATAGAGATTCCAGATGGATGAAAAATACATAATGTCTTCCATGTTTCATGTCTCAAGAAGGCATCAAGACAACATATTGCTACCTCTACTTAGTTACCACCACTTGATGAAGAGGAGCAGTTGATTTTGGTTTTTGAGGAGATTTTGGAGATCAAGGAGAAGAAGATAAGGAACCAAATTGTTAGGGTGTACCTTGTCAGATGGAAGGATTTTCCTATCAAGAACACTACATGGGAAGGAGAGAAGGTACTTCAATATACAGGATTAAAATTTATTAAGGTTAAGCAATCTTCGGCGGGGAGGAATCTAATGTTGCCATCTTCCTAATCTCTCTAAGAGATCATTCTTCTAGCCTAATTGAGTTCCCATGGGCTAGGGATTAAAATAATCAATGGAACATGAAGAACGGAAAAAAAATCAAGTGAGGTTATTATCCCACATTCATAAGAGAAGAAAAGAAAAGTTCAAGTTAGAAGTATACAAAAAATGGGATAGGAGGAGTCTATCATAATTTTTTCATTCACTCACTTGAGAAAAACTTCTTTAGGAGCTCTTAAGAAGAGAGTCTAGGGTTTTTTGAGGAACCCTTGTTCGTCTACTGGTTTCGATGTTGCAACTATACATCCTAGTCATTTAAGGGAGAGATCACTACAAATTTCTCATTGTTCTTCAACCAGATCATTTTTCCGTCATTTAGGAGCAGACTTTGGAAGTGGGGAGGTTGATTTTTCCTTGGAGGTCACGTTCCTTCATTTTGGGTGCACTCTTGAGAGGTTGGGCAGTATTGTCATTGGTAGGGGTTGATTTCTTCAGTAAGGATGAATTATAGTGTGTTGGGCACTACAATCACAGGGCGGGGCACATTTCTTCTTGTTGTTGGGTTAGTTTTTATGATGTTTTGCATTCCTTCCTAGTTCGACGAGTTTTATTTGTTGCAGGGACAGATGCATTGTTGTTAAGGAGGAGTCGAATCACTTCAATGATGATCATAGGGTTATATCATGTGTTATTGTTTGTTAATACTCATCCTTGGGAACTATTTTTCATTGTGGAAGCCATTGTTGCCTGCTGAAAGTACTATTGGCTACATATTACCTGTGATGGGCACTTATTCGTGTTGTTGTATGCTTATATTCCTTGTGGGCTCCTTATTTCTCTATTGGGTGTGACTTCCGTGTGAATTTTATTACTGTTGGGTGTATCTCCTTATTGTTGGGTATTATATATCATTGCAAAGAGATAATATTAGACTCATTTTCATCTTGCTACAACATTAACACTCCTAGGAAGCTTAGAGACAACCCACAAAATCTTCTATATCAAGTTTCTTAAGAACCGTGCATGATTTAATTTCATCTGTGATATGTTTGTTGATGTGAAGTATCCAATATAATTATTATTTGAAAATACAATTTTGATGTTATTTGTGTTCCCCATACTATTTGTCATAAAATCCATGTTTCTACATTGCATATTCAATTAGAAATTATAAACTAGCAAACTATTTGTGAAAAGATGCAACCCAAAAACAAAACCAAAATCGTAAGTTGGAATATTGCATTTGTGGATCCCTTCATCATGGTTGAATATTTTTTGTTTCCTGAATGTGGTAGGTCTTTTTGAAAATATATTTCTATTATACTCATTCTTCTTTGATTCTTGTTGACCATGATTCCTTCCTTTGAGTACTTCTTCATAACTCTTACTATTTTTTTCATTCTTCTCTTCTAGCAACCTGGAGGGATTCTCTTCAACATTCTCTACTGACGTGGTGGATGTTTTGTCTCTTCAACGTTCTTGATAATATTGGAAATTTTAACTCTTAGTGTGACAAATTCTTTTTCAATCTTCTTAGCCTCTTCTTCTTTGTTCATCATCTGAATCTTCGTGACTTATTTTGTTCGCTTTGCTTCTTCAAGTTGGTCTTCAAGGAGATTATTTGTTTTCCAACTCTTCTCTCTTGTTGACCAAATTATGTTTCAAGTTGATTTAGTTCATCAGTTCTTTCCTTGAGATGATCTGTCAAAATATTCTCTCTCTTATTTTCTTCGTTCCTTTAAGTTTCCAAACACTTCTTCTCTTTCATTGCTTCCTTTCATAGTGATGTTATTTCGGCTTCCAAACACTGCTTCTCTTCCATATGGATTTTGTATGTTTCTTAAATCTTTATGAATTCTTCTAGTTGAGAGTATAGTTTCATGATGACCTATTGGGATTATTTGGATCTTTCTTGAAAATTCTTCTTGACTAACTGTTCCTCAAGTGACTTGTTTTTCTTCCTTTCTCTCATCAATTCTTATAAAGAGATGATTAATTCTACTTTAAAGTCTATTATGCCTTCTTCATAATATTTTTGTTCTAAATGTGTCTGACATGATGAGCATATTTATTCTTTTTTTGTACATGTAATTTCTTTAATAGAATCTGTCTCTGTGATGGGAGATTCCTCAAAGTACACTTTATGTATCTTATCCCAAAGTTATTTAGTTGATGAACAATGTCCCACTTTTTCCTTCACTGAATCATATAATCCTTCCAAGATAAAATGAAATTCTATTTTTTTGTTCCTATTCAATTCCTTCTTGGATGCAGTGTTCGGTTTCTTTATAGAATTGTATCTTATAACAACTGAGTGTCAAACATCATACCCCTGTTCTTGTAAAAGGTATTTATTCTTTTTCTCCACATCTCATACTTTAGACCATTCTGACCGTTGAACATTAGTGATTTTTATGAGGAAAATCTCTCTATGGCTAGGGTGAACCACAACAAACGGAAATGACTGCAGAAATCAATCATATTCCAACAATATGCTATATAAACCAACATACAAAGGAGATAATAAAAGGGCCTACCTCATCCAAATGTTAAATGACTTCCATCATTGAGCACTTCGACCCAAAGCTATATACTTGCTACAAGTTCTCAACAAACAAGAAAACAAGCATATGGTGACGATATAAAAGGTCAGCACATTAGATAGCACAATCCATCAATATACATAACAAATACTCCCATGGATAATAATTCATATATTTTCAAGACATCAATTGGACTGGAAGAACGTATTTCTATTAATAAATGGTCATTAGAAGTGAAAATATTACAGACTTCCGTGTCGACACGATTCGGAACCGAGAAACCAAGCTCCTTCCAGCTGGGCCTCCACCACTTCAATCCTCCACCAAAGGCAAGATCATATAAGGGAGATAATGGGGTTCTCCATCAATAAGGGAAGTGATTTGGGGCTGAACACTATGTTCATACTTAAAGGACAATAGGATGCAGACTCAATTTGAAGTAAATAATTTCTCCAGAGTAACTTTCCTCTCAAAGTTGAATTCTTTTCTCTCCTTCCACAACTCAGAATTGGCTTCTTTATAGCCTTCAAAATGCAACTAAAGGGATGAGACAAAATGTTTATAGTATATGGAAGGCCAAGGATCAGAGATCTCTTTTCATGACATGGAAACCCGATATTTAATTTTGATTTTCTGGCACAAATCCCGATGTACGCGGGTTGTAGTGGAGCAACCTGCGTATACGCTTGTTGTATAGGGTGCAAGATGCGTACAAGTGGAAAAAATTATATTTTTGTCTCTATACTTCAGTAACAGGGAAGATAAGTTTGCATAGGGAAATGGAAAAATGCCCTCTCTGGAAGATTGCATAGAGTGAGGAAAATCTTTCTCTAACAGATGCCCCCTAATGTGTGAGGTCAGAGGAGTATCTGCGATGGCTGAAATACATTATGAATAACCCAAAAGTGGAGTGGTAGGGAACTAGCTAGATGAAATCAATTGTTCATTACATTCTGCACTAACTTTGCATACATGGATGCCAAAAATACATTGCAGATCCATGTGAAAATATACCAAACAATTGTCCATGTCCATGAATAAGAAAATACAAATGTGGTTACATGCCAATAGTTGTCACAGTTACAAACAAGGCCTAGTAGAACCAATCTCAAAACCAATCTGAAGATGTCTGTATACCATGGAGTACAATCTGATCTCCCATGATCACTGAAGTCATAAAGGTACTGGTCCAATGAAAAGGAAGCAACACCTTAGGGGAGCTACGACCACATAGTGATGTCTTCAAGTCTTATACACAATTCTCCAAAGGTGTAAGTCTACATCATGTGAATAAAGGAGTTGAGTTCGAACATAATAAGACATCGTTTGATTACCGATCATTGATGTATATTGTTAACAAACGCGAGACAACCTACTGATAATGAAATTAGGTATCAAGGCACCAAGTACATTCTTACAAGTGTGAATAAAGGAGTCAATGTTGAACACCTGAAGAATCCATCGATCATGAGACATTGAAGTATTCACAAATGTCGATGGTGAGATAGCCAACCACTGATGACTGCAAGCCTCAAGGTACTCATAAGACTCTAGGTTCTGTTTCTAGAATAAATGGGTTGAATTCGATGGAAAGAGACTCGTTGAAAGGAGAGAATTAAGGCATCTCTCATTAGTTAGCATGAGGTACAAAGTAGGAGCCTCATGATTTGGTGTAAATCGGATGAAGAACAAGTTCACGAACCAATGACCATGTGCATATTTCATGTGTGCCAAGTGCAATCGGTACACAAAAAAGACCCTCTGAATAGCAACCAATGATGAAAATTGCTAACAAAGGTGAGGAAACTATCAATAAGGCTAATGGACTCCAAGACACTGCACAAATCCCAATGTGTGAAGAGATGTCTTGCCGTCAAACACAAGGGAAACCACCTAGTCAATGACCAATGATGAAATGTGGACTATTGGATTCAAGGTTACCTACCAATGATGAAAGTAGGGTCAGGGTGCATGATAGGACTACAATATCATGTGATTCTGAGACAAACTGAGGGTATGGCCGACATGAAAAGTCAAGAGTTCTGAGGACTGGCCAACACAGGTTGATAGACTTCCTTTGAAAAAGAGCATGAGACATATGGAGGACTCCAACAACACAAAACCAATGATGAAACCATGAGATGCAGGAGGCATCAATGAAATTATCTGTAGGGGCTGGAAGAGTAACCAGTCGGTAGAGAAGACTTTGTAATGAGCTCAACTTCCTAAGGCCATGCTAATCCCAAAATTATGATGAATGGACTCAAATAACTTTGTGATTTGTTCAAAGGAGACATAACTTCTGCTGACACAAGATGATACTCCCTTCCCGCCCGTCTTTTTTTGTTTTTTCATAGACAAATAAATTCTATAATACAGAGGAGGAAACGAGTGTCACAAGTAAGCAAGACTAGTTCCAGTAGTGGAACGTACCTATGCTCAATGCAGGGAAGTGCATGCAGGATATGGACACTCAGGGGAACGTTTCCTCCTAGATATAGGGTGTCAAATTGTGAATGATATAAACAAGGATATTCTTGGTTGAGGATGAAAACTATTGAGGAAAACAGTTTATAGCGCAAAGCGAGAACTGACTATAGGCTCAATACTGCAAGCAAGGGCTTGAGATGAAATCACAACTTAACGCCAAAAAATGTCTCTTTTTATGTCTTTTAGTCTACTTGGTGTGAAAAAGGGATAAACTTATGCCAAATATATGTCTTTTCAAAACCAATTTACAAGTGTGAAAAAGACAAATTCACTCGACGATGTTTTCACTTTTTGATAATGAGTTGGAAAAGAGATTAAATAAGACTTGTGACCTTTCAAGTCCAATCTAACAAGTTTGAAAGGGACAAATCACTCGACAATATTTTTTGTTTTTCAGACGAGTCAGAAAAGAGCTTAAATTAGACTCGTGCATGTTTTTCTAAACAACATATAATGGGGAAGGCTAAGGCTCCTGTGCATGTCTTATGTGAAAGGTCAAAAACTTACCAAGAGCTGACACAAGCTTGGGAAAACCCAAATCTTTCCAAGTTGAGGATGATAAAATACTTGCAGAGGTTACCTTATCTACACTATATCGAAGAATTCCTCTTATCTAGAAGGGTGTAGAAGAAGGAAGTCGAGGCTCTACAAGATCATTCCAATAAAAGGAAACCACCCTAGGACTTGGAGGGAACATATTTGAAGAGAGTGTAATGATCCCTATTGAAGAAGGTATAGGACTAGAAATTCTAAGGACGTGGTTAAAGGATGCATCACCCTCCAAAATAAGAGTGGGATTGACCGAAGATTGCATCGACAATTTCACTTCCTTAGGCTTGTCACTCTCCAATAGAAGAGTGGGATCGACCAAAAATTACATTGGCACAACCACTTATTCAACCATTGGTTGAATAGGATGTGAGACAACAAGGTCAAGATATGCATCACTCCCAAAAAAAGGAGTGGTGTTGGTTGAATATTTCATCAACACGACCGTTGGTTGAACAGGATGTGAGACAAAAAGGCCAAGATATGCATCAACCCCTAAGGGAAGAGGGGTGTCAGCCGAAGATTACATCGGCATGACTGTTGTATCAACAAAAGAAGGTTGGGAAGCCAAAGATGACTCAGAACCTGAAGGGCCCCTAGGAAAGGACCATGCTTCTTGTACCACAACATTAGTGAGGCACAAACAAGTAAGGTGATCTCCTTTGTACAACCTACAAAGGAACTTGGGCTTACATCTTACATGTATAGGCTTCTCAATTGTATGAATTCCCCCAGCATGACTTGCAGTGGCTGGCAACATGCTCCTAGCATGACTTGCAGAGGCTAGAACAAAATCCCCAACATGACTGGTAGAGGTTGGTGAGGAATCCCCAACATGACTAGCAAAGGTTGGTGATGTATGTGTAGTGTGACTAGCGATGACTAGACTTGTGCTCCCAACATGACTTGTAGCGGCTGGTTGTTGGTCTTCAACATGACTAGCAGAGGTTGTTGACCCATCTCCAACATGACTAATAGAGGTTGGTGATATAATTCTAGTATGTGGCTGAACCTCACAAGATGCAGTAGAGGAAGGTAGGGTCCAAATATCGTTAAAATACAAAGTGTGGAAAGGAATGGACCTCTCTTTCGAAATGGGCCTACTGGACATGGTGTAAACGTGATAACTCGGTGCCGGGAATTTGAAAGTACCCATAAGGGAAGAATACATTCCGACACCGATATTCTTAGTTTCCGAATGAGAATTTATGATCACAGGGATCGACAATCCATTAGATGCATTAGGACCGATCGATCGTCATGATATTCAGGATAACTGATCGATCGTCAAGATCTTCCCTTCACGACGAAAAAAAAGAGTACGAAAGATGAACGACATGAAGACGATCATAGAATAAGTCCAATTGCGACCTAGTAATAGGTTATAATCAAGAGGTGCATCAACTACCTCTACTTCCACCTCTACCGTATTCCCACCTAACTAGACTGGAAAGGTGGGGAGAATACCATGAGGGCAGAAGGAATGACCGTCAAAGGAAATCAACATGTTCGATGACTTGGAAAGAGTCAGAGAACCGAGAGCTTTCCAACAAACCAGGGACATCATACACGTAGTAGTGACTTCATCAACGACCACATGTTTGATGGTATACTTTGAGTACTCCACGTGGATTTGGAAAGCCACATGGTAAGGCAAGTGGGGCTTAACATCTATGACATCAAACTTGATAAATTTTGAGCCACTGGGTTCTAGATCTCCTAAATAAGAGAGTAAGGCATTCCTCTGTGAAGGAAACGTCTAGAGTACCTCCAAATCTGACATCACACAAGGGGTTTGGCCCAAGTCCTCAACAATAGAGTAGTTATGGGAGGCTCTAGCATTTGGATTATGGGTAGAGTGCTTGAGTACTCCCTTTAGAATATGAGGCAATGGCTCTAGTTTCTAAATTTGTAAAGTCTTCTCTGGAGGAGGAGAAGGAGATTCTAGACTAGGAATAGTTTGTTTATAACTATAGTCTCGAGATCGAGTGGCTACATCGATTTTCACATCGACCATATTGATACATAAATGGTCGCCATCTTGCGACTGTTGGTTTTGACCTCCACTAGCCGCATTTTCAGCATTTGAGGAGCTCAAGGTTAAGTGTTGATTATATGGGAATGGATTCGTCAGCACGATGGGCGATTGAGCTAAAAGCCTTGCAACTTCTGCAAGTTTGGGGCACAAATGGGTAAGGTTATCATCTGTGAAAATCTTATAGGGAAACTTCACCTTACGTCTTTCTCATTTTCCCTCTCCAACATTACTACCCATCTTCTCATTATTATTATTATCCTTGGGTTTATTACTATTTTTCCCACCCTTACAGTTATCGCGTCCTTTCTTCTTATTCCCTCTTGGTTGTTGGTTACCATTCGGGTTGGCTAATGATTGCATGGAGTGTACATCCTTCGACTGAGTGGGGTTGGAAGACACAGACGAATTTGGCCCTCCTACAAACTATCTTAAAGACAAATATTTCAACTGGTTCATCACCGAGTCTACGGAATTTACATTCACAGAACCTACAATGCCATCGACATGATGTCCGATATTTTTCCTAGGGTCGTAAGTAGACCACGATGCGTCAGGAAGAAGGTGGTATAACATCCCAAACTGAGCATATATCAAATCTAATTGTTGGGCCCTAAAAATTTCTTCTTCCTCAGTGGTAACCCTGGAAGTAGCAATGTTCTTCGAGATAGGAGGGTGAAAATACTTAAGAAACCATTCTAAAATAAAGGTTAGGGGTATAGGGGTCTTAATCAACCTCTTCCGTCTATGCCACTCCTGGATATGGTATGAGATATGAGTGGCGATATCATGGAGTAAAGTAGACAACAGTTCTAGGCCAACATCATAACGAATGGGAAACTGGAAGTGGTTAAGAAAAACCATCACCAACTGACTAAAAGTCCCATATTCTCACCTAGGTAGTTCAATATACCATTTTGCAGCAACTTCGATGAGGTTGCATTGAAATAATCTCAAACGAATAGAATCGTCATTAAGGGAGTTTGATGAGCACCAAAGGTGAAAGGTAGTGATGTGATCACTAGGATCCTCTCCATTCTTACCCTCGAACTTCGGGATGTCCGAAGGAAGTTTGGTGGGGACCGGGCTCCATGTAGGATTGTGACTCACAGGGTCATTCATTAACTTAGACAAATATGGTAGATTAAGCATGGCCGAAAAAAGGAGACGGGTTTGTGACATCTGGCCCCAATCTCCCGGGAAAGATTGTGCTTCCGGACTTGCAGACCATCCAGGGTTCTGGTAAACACTATGGCCCTGTCTGGCATTATAAGTCCCTCCTCTGGGCTGATTCATATAAGGTTGTTTGGGCATCATTCCAGCTGGAATGTTCTGTTGAGGGTTACAGAAATTTCCCCCAGCCAGATTAGATCTGGGTTGAGGGTTTCCCAAAGTTTGGAACCAACCTCCTCCAAGTTGGAAACTAGAGGATAGAGGAGGATTCATCCTACCAAATGTATTGGTCAGAATCTGCGCCAAGGAGGTGGGGTTGTGGGACGAAACTTGAGCCGAAGCTTGTCTGCCAGGTTGACTATTGCATCAAGAAGTAGGAGGATTGGACCTAGGGTTAAAAGCATGGATACCCCTCATGTTAGGAGTCATTTGAGGGATTTGAGATCCACCAAATGAAAAAGGATTGTAGGGAGGTGTACTTCCCCCAAGCCCAATTCTAGCATTAGGGCCAATAGCTGGGATGGAGTTTGAAAACTCCAAAGTGAAGTTAGGCATACCATAAGAAAATGGACTAGAATCCATAGGGATGGACTGAACATTGTATCCCGGTGAGTGGCGAAGAGACCCAAAGGGGTTTGAGGTGGTAGCTTGAGCATTAACTATAGTTCGTTCCATAGTAATGATAGGTACCTCCGACACTACGAACATAGAGGTTGCAAGAGTCGAAGGGGTACCATTAACTATAGTGGGTATGGGAGTCGAAGGGCTCCTAGAATTCTGAAGACCAGGTACAGTACTCATCCTTGTAGAATCACAAGTCTGAATGGTGGATGTCTGTGTACCATGTATAATAACTCCATGCCTTTTAGAAGGAAAGGACAAAAAATATGATGGTAAATGTAACAAGTGACGGGAACAACGGGGAGGATGGTATGACTCCATGATGACTTAATACTCTAAAGATAAAAAATATATCCTAAGGCCAACTAGTAAGAAAAGAGCACACCAAAAGTCAAATGACCAATATGCATGCAAATGGGGTAAAGTGGTTCAGTGGCCTCCCTCCCTAAAGAATGTTTGTTTCACCCAAGAGGGGCCTGAGACTCACTGCTAAAGATTAGAGGTAACATAATCAGTTATAAGGGCCCTTGTGGGCTTACCAACCAGTCAGTCAAATTCCCTCGAAGAGGTAATCCTCCATAAAGGTTGTGTGTTGTCCAACCATTATCTCACCCAGGGTACCTGCAGAATAACCCCTGCAAGTAACCTATGAGACACCTAAGTCAATCAACTAATAAACCATTGTATAATCTATGCACAAGCAAGAAGTCGTAAGTTAGGTCCACCGTATGGCCAGGGTAGAAAATCTAGAAACCTTGAAAGCACCGCCGCTCATGGAGGTAAAGGCACTAAAAATATCCTCAGATACGAATACATTCCTAGAAATATCTTTGGCGCTAGGAAGGTATCGGGGGGATATCCCTTCAGCCAACTTCACGCGACCTTGTGATTAACTCCGGTGTGAGCAGAGCCTCATAATCTTACCAATTATACAATGGGTTTCTCCACTCCCTGACTCAGACACATATGTTGATTTAATTGCCTTGGAGAAGTTTACTCACAAAATCTTATTCCAAGGCACTAAATCCTAGGTTAGTTTTTGCACTCTAGAAAATAAAATTGCTACTAATAAATTTTAAATTATAGTGTTGATTTTAATGGCCATGATTACTCAAAAAGATATGGTAGTGAAACTCATGGTGTCATGACTCTACAAGAAAAGTAATTATGAAAATAATGCAAAGTCTTATTAATGTATGATATTCTTCTAAAAATGATGCAATTTTCAAATTCAACTCTGCAATTCAGAAGTAAAAATGCAATATTTCACTATAGGCACTAAGTTAATGATAGAAACTAAAAAGATAAAAATGCCAAGCAATGAAAAATGCCTATTGTTTTTATATTTTCATTATATAGAAATTGAAAATGCATGGACTGGAAAGTAACTTGATGTATAACCCTACTGTGTATAAAAAAGAGATAACTCCAACATGATATCAAGCAATAAAACACCCAGCCTAATGTACAAGGACAATAAAAATGAAAAGATGAAGAGAAAGACTTTGCCTAGAAATTCAACCAAAAGAGGGTTTCTTGTCATCCCATAGACACTCAACGGGCACTACACAGAACTGAGAAGGCTCAACAAACATCAAATCCCACCCAACAAACACTAGACCAAGAAAAAAGGAAAGGAAAAAGGTGTATGCGACTGTTTGGGAAAATAGAGCGTATATACATAGCTTGCAGTGAGACCGCCTACGTTTATACATGACTATCGAGGCAAAATGCACGTATATGCCTTGAAACAAGACCAGACAAGGGACAAAGGATGAAAACTCAGACCCAAAGTAAACATGAGTTGTCAAACAATGATATGACAGGAACCATAATAGAAACGAGAGAAATCTACGAAGAAAAGTACTTCAAACCCTAAGAAAGAAGATTCATCTCCAGTATGGTCGCCAATTCTGTTACGAGGAATATCTCTCTATGGCTAGGGTGAACCACAACAAACAAAAATGACTGCAGAAATCAACTCTATTCCAACAATATGATATATAAACCAATGTGAAAAGGAGATAAGAAAGGGGCCTACCTCATCCATATGTTCGATGACATCCATTGTTGAGCACTTCGACCCAAAGCTATATACCTGCAACAAGTTCTCAACAAAGAAGAAAACAAGCATATGGTGGCAATATAAAAGGTCATCACATTAGATAACACAATCCATAAATATACATAACAAATATGCCCGTGGATAATAATTCATATATTTGCAAGACATCAATTGGACGGGAAGAGAGTATTTCTATTAATAAATGATCAACATAAGTGAAAATATTACATACTTTTGTGTCGACACGGTTCAGAACTGAGAAACCAAATTCCTTCCAGCTGGGCCTCCACCACTTCAATCCTCGACCAAAGGAAAGATCATATAAGGGAGATAATGGGGTTATCCATCAATAAGGGAAGAGCTTGGGGGTTGAACATTGTGTTCAGACTTAAAGGACAAAGGGATGCAGACTCAATATAAAGTAAATAATTTCTCTGGAGTAACTTTGCTCTCAAAGTTGAATTTTTTTCTCTCCTTCCACAACTCAGAATTGGCTTCTTTATATCCTTCAAAATGAAACTGAAGGGTCGAGTCAGAACGTTTCCAGTATATGGAAGGCCAAGGATTAGAGACCTCCTATCATGACATGGAAACCTGACATTTAATTTTTTATTTTTGGCACAAATCCTGATGTACGCAGGATGTAGTGGAGAAGCCTACGTATACGCTTGTTGTATAGGGTGCAAGATGTGTACAAGTGGAAAAATGTATATTTTTGTCTCTGGAATTTAGTAACAGGGAAGACAAGTCTGGAAAGGGAAATGGAAAAAGGCCCTCTTTGAAAGATTGCATAGGGTGAGGCAAATCTTCCACTAACATTGCTCCATTCACACTACACTCCATGATCTACCTTCCAGTGGTTAAACTGTTTTCGTGAAGGAACCTTCTCTAATACCATTTTTTGGAATACTGAGCGGGAGGGGGGTGAATCAGTATGAGCACTTTATACCACTTTCAACCACAATATATATTCTTTCACTTTATCAACAATGTTCAACACTTTATGATCAATGTATCCTCTATGATTGCATTCAATATATATATCATAAGCATGTAATCATACGCAACATCACATCATCATGACATCAAGAACAAAATACACCAGTATGTATGTGGACACCCTAATGGAAGAAAACGACACAATTCTTTCTTATATATCAAGAATTCATTCATAGGAAAAACCAACTTCCCAATTATCTAGTTGCAGCTGGAAGGAGGGTACAACACCTTATTTATAGGATTTAACCTGAAGGAAGCTACAACTCCCTAAATTCTCTGTCTCCAACCAGAAGGAGGCTACAACCCCCTCGTTTGTCCATCTACAACTAGAAGGTGGCTACAACCATCTAGTTCTCAGGCTTCAACCTAAAGGAATATCCAACTCCATGATTCTTCGGCTCCAACCAGAAGGATGGAAATTTATCTATCTTACTAGTCCTTAATATTCAAACTATAAAATGTTTGATAATATTTTTGTAAAAAATTTCAAATTTCTAAGGATTGATGAAATGTATGGCAGTCGATTGAGTTGATGATGTGATGATATAGATGGATATGAGCTAACCCAGGAACCCATGACCAAATCCAGGAGATGGAGAAAGTGAGGTTCAGGTTAAAGATATTTTGTCCATATTTATTTAAAATGTATTCATATTAATGTATCTTAATAGACTAATTGTGGTCCAAATGTAAACCATGTTCGAATTTGTGGATGAATTGTAGATGACTGAAGTTTTGGGTGCAAGATGTATATGGCGGAACTGTAGATGACACAAGTTTTGTGTGCAAGATTTATAATAGCGCCAACCCGGGGGTTCGTCGAGCTCCCGTAAATCGCTTCTGAATACGTTTTTTTCTTGTTAATTCCAATAAGCGAACCTATGCATTGAGTTGTCACTAGTAAAAGAAAAATGAATGTGCATTGACAATGGCAGGAATGTAGTGGGGATTGAAGAGAGCAATAAATGTTTTGAAAGTTTTGAACTCAGTTATAGTGAATATTGCGAGTTCCAGTGGTTCGGGTTCGAATTGCAAATGATGGAATTGTTTTCTGCAAAATGTGTATCACAAAATTATTGGGTGCAAAATGTATATCAAGGAAGTGTTGAGTGAAAGATTTATATCATGAAACACGTGGGATAAGAATTCGATAGCACTAAGTTGGGACGTCACAATGATTTAATTATATAAGTGTTGAAAGGGATGGTGGTCGGTCAGGCTCCTGATGTGAAGATATAGATGGAGATGAGGATTTGGCAGTCTACTAACTGGTCAACCTGTGGACAATCCAGGAGTCCAAGAAAGTCAAGTTCAAGTTTAAAGGGATTGTGTTTATGTCTATTTAAAATGTATTCATATTAATGTATCTTAATAGATTGTTTGTGGTCCAAATGTAAACCATGTTCAAATTTGAATGGTGTTTTGGGCTTGCAATTTTTTCTCAAACCCACAAGCAATAGAGAAAAAAATATATGAATTTACATTTTGTATATCGAAGAATATTCTAAAACATAAGAAGCTACAATATATACACAACATAGAATAGGAACATCTACAGGGAAATGAGTTAATTTTAAGAAGAAATAAAAATTTCAAATAACAATACCAAACATTGAAGATCACCATAGAACAACCTCAAATATTTATATTCAGATAAACTGGGTCACAAAATACATTTGAGAATATTTCCCAAAAATAGTTGTCTTCGAATTTGTAAACAAAATCATAATTCATTACATATTCTGTGAAATAAAAATGCGTTTTCTAGAATGAATGGGATTGGGACTGTCATGGACTACAAATCAAGGATGTACAAAATCAAGTTTGTAGAAAGAAGAAAGTCGGCGATGGAAAACAACAAGACCTGGAAAGAAGAAAGAGAAAATTGCCATACCTTAGGTAAAGATTTGTTAGAGTAAGTGGATGAAGACAAAAGAATGTGATCAATATCAACTTACTATGATGGTGTCCCATGCCTGGTCATTTTCTCGTTGATGTCCTTTTATGGCTTTCCTCATCTTTGACCTTCATTGGTAATCTGGTCGACAACCTTTTTGAACCATTCTTCAATGTAGCTCCTCTTGGGTGCCACATTGATTTCATGCCAGATTTTTATATTGAAGAATTCACTTTCTGAGTCATCAAATGCTTGCTTGGTTGAAAATAACAAGTTGAATATCAATTTCGGGTCTTGGACTTCATTGGTGTTGGTAGCTAGATCTATCTCAGTTATCTTCTTGAATAGTTTGTCTCTTCTAGATATGTTCTGGCTACATTCTTGAACGATACCATTCAGGTTCTTTACCTTTTCTTTCCAGCATCTGTTTAGCTGGTCTATTCGATCCAGGGAAGGGAGATCCTCCCGTATTCTTCTGAATTCCATCATACTGGTAAATTTAACGCCAAATGGTAAAACTACATCGAGGTAAAAACCTTGCTCGTTCTTGAGATATTCTTGCAGATACTCATGAAAAGCATGCAGTCTTGTTTCAAAAGAGACCATATTCTTTCACATATCCCAAGATTCTGTTATTAATTCCATTCTTCTGTTTAAATTCTTTTCCACATAGCCACAGGTCGATGTGAGAAGGCTCGATGATCCTTTTAACTTTGTCACAGGTGCGGTGGGCTCGACCATTGCCAAAGGAGTAGAAACCAGTGGAAGAGGCATTAGAGTTGCCTCCAATTCTTTGATTAGCTCAGGTTTAACATGACATTTTCTATTTCAAGGACGCTAATAGAGTTTTCTAAAGAATATTCAATTGGTCAATGTATCTGGTAGATATGGGAAGGGTGCATGTTTCATAGGTTGATCTTTGAACAAGATTTCCCTTTCTTATTCTTTACATCTATCTTTTCAATAACCAATTTTTTGGATTCGCTGTAAAAACAACACTCTGAAATGCAAAAGAATATTCTTCGTCCAATGTATCTATGCCAATTATTTCCATCCTAGGATTGTGCAGAGCAGTTTTCTCTAGCTGGTCGTTGTCAGGGGACATTTTGTCAATGTCAATTTCTAATTCGATATCTTCAAGGGAGAGATCGTGGATATCAATTTCTCCCCTTGGTCCCTCCTGTTCTTGGACTATTGTTTTCTGGTTTTTGCTCACAGGAAGTTTGTGACAACTTTCAATTTTG
Organism: Picea engelmannii; assembly: GCA_009831015.1. NCBI lineage: Eukaryota > Viridiplantae > Streptophyta > Pinopsida > Pinales > Pinaceae > Picea > Picea engelmannii. The sequence goes on along the minus strand of ML781120.1, from coordinate 756,217 downwards.
TCAGAGGGAGGGTTCTTATCTCGTCATCTACCTGAATAACTATGTGTGAATTTGTGACTTGTGTAAGTCATTGGAGTACTGCTCCGAGATGTTGTGGTCTTGGGTGTGGTGGTCAGGGATTGGGCACTTTTTTCACCTGGTCCTTTTCGTTTATGCTTGTGTGAATCATTGGTACTGGCATCAAGTTCATTCAGGATAGTGTCAGTGAAAGAACTGTTGAAGTGGTTCTTGACCATGAAATCTCCGCATTTCCAAGGAAGAGAGATGAATTGACCTTTTTTTTTCATGGAAAAAATGAAACCACTAGATGTACTCCCTTACTATTCTAGCAAAAAACATTTTACCAGATATGTGACATGGAAGGAAAAAAGGACTTTGTTTAGACCCAAAAATCCTTATAATATTATAGTTCTCCAGTTCTTCTAGTGTTCCCTTCCTATCCAGGAATATTGTTAGCTGGCTAGACAACTGGGGAAAATACTTTCCAAATATCAATGCTTTAAAAACTGAAACAAAATCATTAAAGACTTTATAAAAAATTTGGCAAGCGTCGTGTCTCCATAATATCTGGCATGAGAATGTTACTAGGTCAAATTCAGAGTTCAACTTCTTACACATAGATAGTCCAGGAAATGGATAGCAATTCGCCACGATGAAAATTAAATATGATGACATTAAGAATTTCTTCTGCCTTGTGTATTGCAATAACTGGGAATATATTTCAATGGAAATCAACTTGTCGTAATGGAATATGGCTTGTTCCTTGACTATAAAATATAAAATATACATAATCATCCGATAGATTTTGGTTGCACTTTCTTGTCTCGTTATCCTCGTGAAAATCCATGCAATTTGCCGAAAACGGTTTTTAAATGCACTAACCTGTAATATGGCCATGTCCTAGGGACCGAGCACTCAGTCCTATAAGAACTTCGACAAGAGGTCCAATTCATTACCATGCTTCTTTAAGAACTGTCTGCAATTCTCGCCCTTGAAAGTAGGCATTCGGTCGAGAAGTGTTAACATCTTTTGAAATACTTGAGGTGATAGGGAGACTTGGGAATGGTTTCCCATATGGATAATCCGTTGGTTTGGAATGTAGTTCTCGACGCAACACGTGACCAAGTCCTTAAAGAAAAAAAAATTGGGGACACAATATGCCACTGCAATTTCATATGTTGAGATAACTTTCTTCTGGGCAGAAGGGGACGAGTAGTAGTCATAATATATTGACCATTGAAAACTCTGGTCCTCATGGCCGAACACATTCATGGTATCACCATAGAAATGTTGTCGAGCTGCAACCATAAGGTGATGAGAATGTCCCTTTTCTCCTCATTGTATTTAAAATGGATGCTGCAACATCATAATATAATCTCCTGTAAATCTTGGTTCAATGTGTTTTAATGGGAGATGTCCTCAACCTTTTTTCCTTTTAATGCCAATGTTTTGAAAGATAATAAAAGCGTAATCAATTTGCATTGGGAAAGTGTGCAAATATGGCAGGGAAATCGAGAAAGTATGGAAAGGGGG
>ML781120.1:715118-754665 GCA_009831015.1 Picea engelmannii | reverse complement strand
GCCAGCTATACCTGGATCTTGAAAAAATTAGGTTCAAGTTAGAAGATAACGTGTTTATATTTACTTAAACAATTTTCATTTTATTTTATTTTATTAGTATTCTTTGTGGCCCAAATGCAAACTATGTTCAAATTGGAACGCTGGAACAACATTTTCATATGCAAGCATACTCTCAAATATGCGAACCTGTAATATATGCATAATACTAAAGAGGGACATCAAGTCAACACGTTTGTAGATGATAGTGGGCCAGCACAATATTGCATTCTTTCTATGATGATGCCTTAAAAAAACTAAAATAACGAACATTTTTTTGTGAATTCAAGATTGACAGAAAGAAACTAATTAGATTCCATAATATTCTCCCATTAATGCATTTTAATGGGAGATGTCCTTGATATTTCTTCTTATTAATGCCAATATTTTTTGAACATTTGTGATGAGTTGTCACTAGTAAAATCATAATTAATGTGCATTGGGAAGGGGCAAAGGTGGCGGAGATGGAGGGGAGTGAAAAATTCTTTCGTACTTTTTTTAAACTGGGAGTCCGTGGTCGAATTGTAGATCACCAAACATGGGGCATGAGAGTTCGATAATGCCTACCTGGGAACCCGTGGCCATAAAATTGGCTAAGGAAACGAAAGTGGTCGGTCGGATTCGTGATGTCAAGATATAGATGGATATACAATTTGTGAGTCTGACACCTGGAAACCCGCTATCATATAAATGTGACTAAGTATAGAAGAGGAAAAAAAGAAAGGGAGTGAAGAACTTTATGCTTGACAGAAGAACACTTTGTATGACAATTATCAAGTGATAGAAACACATCGACTATGGGGCATGAGAGTTCCATAGGGCCTAGCTGGAAACCGACGGGCATAAAATTGGATAAGTATGGAAATGAACAGTAGTCGGTCAGACTCGTGATGTGAATATATAGATGGATATAGAATTCTGAGTCCACAACCCTGGGAACCCGCGAGCATAGACATGCGACTATGTATAGCAGCAGAAAGGGATAATAGAGGGGAAGAAGAAAAGGGAAAAGGTGGAAAGTATAGAAGAGAAAAACAAAGGGATTAAAGAACTTTATGCATCATAGAACAACACTTGGTATTAAGTATGGAAAGGTGGGGCTTGCGAGTTTGAGAAGTATGGGGTCGATTTGTATATAATCGTAGTTTTGGGTGCAAGATGTATATCTGAGCACGGGGCATGAGAGTTCGATAATGCATTGGGGGGAACCTACAGCCATAAAATTGGCTAAGTGTGGAAATGAACTATAGTCAGTTGGACTCATGATGTGAAGATATAGATGGATGTATAATTTCTCAATCCACCACCCTAGGAACCCACGAGCATAAATATGCGACTAAGCATAGAACCAGAAATGGATAATACAGGGAAAGAAGAAAAGGGAAGAATATGTAAGTATAGAATAGGAAAAATAAAGGGAGAAAAGAATTGTATTCATCACACAAGAACACTTATTCTTATAATTATCAAGCTATAGAAACACATTAACTATGGGAAAAATATTTTCATTTATGGAATATAGTTGGAGCTCAACAAACCCTGGTTCAAGATAAAAGAGATGTTGTTTATATCTATCTCAACAAGCAATAGAAAAAATATATGACTTGGCATATTTATATGCAATCATTCAAACAGAGTCATCGTAGGTAGACTGAGGTCTGGGAGTTTGAGTCCAGGGTCGAATTGTAGATCACTGAAGTTTCGGGTGAAAGATGTATAACACGAACACGGCCATGAGAGTTCGATGGCGCCTATGTAGGAACTCATAGCCATAAAATTCCCCAAGTAGATGGACATGGAATCTGTCACTCTGCCATCATGGGAACCCATGAGCATAGACATGGAACTAAGTATAGAAACAGAAACGAATAATAGAGGGGAAGAAGAAAAGGGAGAACGAATAAGTATAGAAGAGGAAAAATAAAGGGAGCAAAGAATGGTATGCCTCACAGAACAACACTTAGTGTGATAATTATCAAGTGATAGAAACACATCAACTATGGGAAAAACATATAGTTGGACAAATTGGACAACATATGCATATCAAAGTTTTTTGTAACCATACCTCTTATTATATCTATCTCAACAAGAAATAGAAAAAAATGTATGACTTGACACATTTATATGCAAGCATTCAGACAAAGTCATCATAGGTAGATTGAGGCTTGGGGGTTCAAGTCTGGGGCCGAATTGTAGATCACCGAAGTTTCGGGTGCAAGATGTGTACTGCAAACAAGGGGCATGAGAGTTCGTTGGTGCCTACGTAGGAACCCGCGGCCATAAAAGTTTCCAAGTATAAAAATGAACGGCGCTCGATCGGACTCGTGATGTAAAGATATAGATGGACATGAAATATGTCACTCCACCATCCCAGGAACCCGCAATCATAGACATGGGACTAAGTATAGAACCAGAAATGGATAATAGAGGGAAAGGAGAAAAGGGAGAATGGATAAGTATAGAAGAAGAAAAATAAAGGGAGGAAAGAATTGTATGCATCACAGAAAAACACTTATTGTGATAATTATCAAGTGATAGAAACACATCAACTATGGGAAAAACATATAGCTGGACAAATTGGACAATGTATGCAGATCAGAGTTTTTTGTAGCCATACCTCTTAGTCTCAGGCATACACGTTGTATTTGTTGCGGAACATTGCACTCCATCTTTTTTAGATGTGGAACATAAGGCTCCATCCTTGTGCCCAATTACTGTGTTCTTGTTTCAATGTAGAAATACAGATAATACAATGGACATGAAAGAAAGATTCTACGTAGGAACACATGAAAAAAAATATGGAGTACAAATTTATTTATTTCAAGATAGCAGCACAGAAAATAGAATTGACATGAAGACAAGTTAATGTACAGGAAGATATGGAGTATCCAAGGAGAAAAAAAATAGAGTTGCAAACCGGTGCAACAAATATAGACAAAGTAAATGAAAAACTATTGGATATGGAACACGGGTAGAAATATGCACCTTTGCATGGATTCTTCTACATTTTTGGTTAAGAGTTCTTTGTCGTGTCCATTTTTCATGTTTGTTTCTATGAAAAAAAGTACAAAACAAAATGGACATGAACATAAGTTGACATGTAAATAAAAAAGAAAGGAATATGTACATAGAATAAATAAAATAGAAATATAGTATAAAATATATGTGACATGGTGCACGGGTTAGTGGACTTGTGGGTTGGCGAACTCATGGGTTCACATTTATAGTCATGCTTATGTATCACGAGTTTCACCTGTTAGCGCTGGAAGGCACCTTCATATTGCATCGAAGGTAAGCCCAGTACCCATCAGTTTATGTGAGTCTAATTGAGTTTTAAGAGGTCAAATGGAGAAGACTCAATGATAATAATGTTCTAACTCATAAATCTGGACTAGCATGCACAAGCAATTGTGGTCTTGGATTAACTTCAGTCAATAAGTTGGAGTAAAGGTGAGTAGAAGGAAGAATTTGGTGAGAAAGGCGTAGAGGTCTGTTATGGACATCAGGTCTTCAAGCAACCTAAGGAGGAAAAACTCAAACAGAATATCCTCTTGGATTCAAATTTCAAGGAAAATGAAAGAAATCATAACATCACTATAATAAAACATTCATCATAATACAGTTACAACAATCCATGTGAATCATTCATTCATGAACTCTCTCAATATCATAGGCAAATAAGATGGATTAAGAAAGTTGACTTAGATTAATCAAGAAATATCAAATCAAGTACATAACGAAAGAACCAGTGTTCTTCATCAAAATATTACAATAGAACAGAGCCTAGCTCAACCATTCAACGTTAACAAAATATAAAAACTGTCTATATATACTAAAAATGTTGCAACCACCAGGAATGTGATCGGACCCCCGCATTCAAAGTTTCCAGTCGACGTCTACTCTGTCAGCCTATGCAGGCCTTCTTATGTCAGACACAAGCCCAACTTAGTTATGTGCTTTGCAAGAAAATCCGTCCCTCGAGAAACTTCAGATTGAAAATCTCCCCCCATGACTATTCTCAGTATGATTTCCATTTATAGGGTGAGAAGAGGTCTCAACTTCTGCCCCCATTCCCATTAACTACCTTCATCGGGATCATGACGAGGCTTGACACCCATGAATGTTCCAGGCGGTGCCCACGACTTCTTCGAGTCAATCTTGATGCCTCGAGGCCATGCAAATCTTCTTTTGTGACCAATACAGGCGCTTTCGGCCTTTGAAGTAGCTCCTCTCCATCGCTCCTTCTTCAATGTGACCTAGGGCCATCACCCTACGCAATTGTGCGATTTCGGGCGCGACCAAGGGTGGTTTGAAATAAAATCACTTTTGTCCCCACAATTCACCATGAACCACCATGCGTCCCTTTCTAAAAACCATGGTTCCGATTGCGGCCCACGCTTGAAAATTTAAAAACGTGCGCACCTTCTGACACCTCAATGGAGTGCAACCATTGATCTTGTGATCTAAGATGAGGATTCTTGATCAACAACCCATCTTTGGTGCCTTTTAGATTGACAAATCAGATCTTCCCTTTTCAAATCTACGACTAAGATCTGCTTCGCGGTTTGGGCTTCAAACCTTTCAAAATTCAAACTATATTTGCCCCAAGAAAAACCTCCGAAGCTAAGGATATGATGACCCGTGGCTCCTGGATTTGGATGGTCGAGATCCACTTTGGGCCTCTGGTAAAAAAAAATCTCAAACCTCGTCTTCCTCCATGCGCTTTTACCTGGAGCTATGAAACTATTGACACATGGCTCTTGTTGATCAACGACTCAGATTCACTTCGGGCCTTCGGGACTTCGAGAATTTTGGGACTTTGCAATGTTTAACTCCCACAATTCTTTGGAGCACCGAACTCCAAAGCGAGGGATCTGCCTCCACGCGTCCTCATATTTTGATGGCTCATATTATTTCAGGATTTCAAGCTTCGACACTTCAGGAATTCCACACACTTCTCACATCGAAACTCTTGAAGCTTATTTCCCCTAACACTTGGATCAACTGCCACCTGTCCCTTTAAATATCAACGACTCATGCTCTCTTCGAGCCTTTTTCTCCAACGCTATACTTCACGTAACTTTTAAGATTTCGAACACCCGCGAGCCACTAATCTGAACTCCACATGGAATTCCTACCGTTGAAAGTTGAACCTACCTTTTTTCTTGATTCGAGTCCCGAACGAACCGCTCTAAGTGTCACACTTTGAGCCCGCAGCTGCAGAATGTGTAAATAAATACTTGGACAACTGGATAGGGGCTTGGGAAAACAATAGGATGAGTGATTGAAACAAATGGAGATGGGTGTTCATATTTAGAGGAAAACAGAAAGGCTTTAGGCTGAGACTTTTTTAGGTAAGACATCAAGGAAAACTAGGTCTTTTAAACAAAAAGGGGATAACAAAACTGACTTTACTAGTCGAAGGGAAAAATTTGAGACTTGGTCTGCAAAAAGGAGAGAGACAGGGAAAAATTACAGACTTAGGTAGAAACCACAATCCCACAGGACTCTGAAAAGTTCATGTGATAACATTTGGCTCCACAGGGGATGGCATGCTCCCTGCGAGCTGCCAAGAGCAAGTAGTTCCAGTGCCTTAGATATTGGATTATGGATTCAAGCTGAAAACATTACGTCGAAGGCCAACATGTACATTATTCTACTTATAAAAAGGAAAACAAACACACATGCTCCAAAAATATCTTATTTATGTACAGTCCTAGGCTAATTGATTTTTACAACGTGTTAGGTGAAAGCAAGCTTCCACCATAACCACCCAGACTATTCGGTAATATAATTCTTCTCTTTACTACAAATAATCCGCAAAACGTAAGGGAAGTATGACAACATAAAGAAAACATGTATTGGAACACTGACAATACCTCGAAATGATGATAGTATGAACAATTTTGCAAGCTCCAATGCTTTTGGAAAACATAGTTCCATATATAACCCCACGGGGTCACAAAATTTATAATCAGGAAAGCTCGACTGGTAAGAAATTACATCCTTCTCTTCATGGTTACTCACCCATCGTTGGATGTTCTCAGAGTGTACAGGTGGGTAGAGGACTGATACGGGTCAGTTGATCCCAGGTGATACTTTCTCATTTATAGGTTCAAGACGGGAGATAAATTGCACCTTTAGCTCCTCCATTTCTCCTTTGTCTACTGCGATAACATTTTCTAGCTGAGAGCAAGAAGTCTCTTCATGTATATCCATGGATGGCTCTTCCTCTCTATCATGTTGATTAGTTTCTTTTGTGGGCCCAAGATGGCTGATTTCCACACAATGCTCTTCCTTAATGTATAAAGGAAAATGCTCTATAGTATGGTCTTGGAAATCCTTCATATCCACATCGGAATCATATTCATAGTTGTCATACTTAGGTTGGTTTCTCCCCAAGTCAGCAAAATGTGTTGTGGATATCTGTTGCTCTTCATCTGAACACTCATTAAAGAGGGGTGAGCACAAAACGCCTCCATCTTGCAAAAAAGGAGTGATCTCTTGATTCTCATCTTTGATCCTAGGTAGAAATACATTGTGTAAAACCTCTTGAAGGAAAAGATAAGAATCCTCCTCCACCACTATCTCTTCCTCCAAATCTAAGACAACAGGTGTATCAGGGGTAGAAAATAATACATCCATGGTTATGTAATCATCAACACTGCCAACAATCATATTTGGGAGCATGGAAAATCTTTGCTCTTCATCATTTTCACTGGGATATCCATCAAGAGTGGGCTACTTTCGGTCAGTATCTACAACAATTTCTTTGTCATAAGCAGGGCTGCCCAGAACATATATTTCATGGACTGGAATATCCTCTGTGTTTTCTTCATAAGATCGGAAAGTAAAATCTGCCTTTACTTCTTTTATTTCTGCAGAAAGTGATCTTACCAATCCCACCAGCTCACCCAAAGAATCTTCTTCATCCTCACAGTCTGCATCAGAATTTGCTATATTCTGAACACAATCATTATATTCCTTACAACGGTTATGAGAAATAAACTTAGAGGAATAAAAATTTAGACAATGCCTATTGAAAGTCGCATGAAACTGCTCCAGGGAGGAGATGCTAGCAGGGGGTAGGGAGTGCTACCACTCACGAGCATCTCCTCCTAACGAGATCATGAACATCTTCAATAATACATCCTCATGATGTATTTCCCACTGATGCATGAGTTCATGAAACTCACAGAGATGATCGACAAGGTTTTCATCTTTACGCTCTCTAAATATGGGCATAATATCACTGCATTCATCCATAGTAGGAAGAACATTTTGAAAACCAGGAACAAAGGAGAAATTAGAAGGAGTAAACCTCTGAGCCAAGATTCTTTCCATTTCAAAACAGTGTAGTCGCCACTAGATCTTTTAATCATGAAGTCTCCAAGTGAATGATATACAGCCTAAATGTGGCTGGTATTTGTTCACCATCAAAGACCATATCTGATCATTGTCAATCTCCCAGGGAACTTTCAAGCTGAGAAAGCAACTGCTAAAATCCTTCTCGAGAAAGATTCTCTGGGTCAACTTCGGGTGTGCTAGAGGTAGCCACAATTGAAATAGTGGAGTTGACATAGTGGAGTCACTAGGTTCAAGAGAAATCTTCAATGGTTATGATATCTGATGCACCTTCAGAATCAGAAGCTCTTTGTCGTTCTATCCCAGGGAAATGTCTTCAATTCGTTCCTCGGCAACAAATCCAGAAATGTTAGCACTAGAAGTCACCTTCAGATTGCATAGAGGGTAACCCCAGTGCCCATCAGTTTATGTGAGTGTAATTGAGTTTTAAGAGGTCAAATGGAGAAGACTCAATGATAATAGCGTTCTAACTCAGAAATCTGGACTAGCATGCATAAGCAATTGAGGTATTGGATTAACTTTAGTTAGTAAGTTGGAGTAAAGGTTAGTAGAAGGAATACTCTGGTGAGAAATGTCTAGAGGTCTTGTATGGACATCAGGTCTTCAAGAAGCCTAAGGAGGAGAAACTCAAACACAAGATCCTCTTGGATTCAAATTTTAAGGAAAATGAAAGAAATCATAACAACACTATAATCAAACATTCATCATAATACAGTTACAAAAATCCATGTGAATCAGTCATTCATGAACTCTCTCAATATTAAAGGCAAATAAGATGGAGTAAGAAAGATGACTTAGATTAATCAAGAAATATCAAATCAAGTACATAACCAGAGAACCAATGTTCTTCATCAAAATATTACAACAACAGGGAGCCTAGCTCAACCATTCGACGTTAACAAAATATAAAAATTGCTTATATATACTAAAAATGTTGCAACCACCAGGAATGTGATCGAACCCCCATATTCAAAGTTTCCAGTCGGTGCCTACTCTTTCATCCTATGAAGGCATTCTTATGTCATATGTGAGCTCGACTTAGTTATGTGCTTTGGAGGAAAATTCATCCCTCGGGAAACTTCGGATTGACAATATCCTCCCACGACCATTCTCAGTATGCTTTCCATTTATCGGGTGAGACGAGGTCTCAAATGCCGCCCCCATTTCCATTAACTACCTTCATTGAGATCAGGATGAGGCCTGACACTCATGAATGTTCCAGGTAGTGCCTACGACTTCTTCGAGTCAATTCTGACGCCTCGATGCAATGTAGATCTTCTTATGTGAGAAATATGGATGCTTTTAGCCTTTGGAGCAGCTCCTCTCCATCGCTCCTTCTTCAATGTGACCTAGGGCCATGAACCTACACAATTGCACGATTGCGGGCATGAACAAGGGTGGTTTGAAAGAAAACCGCTTTTGTCCCCGCAATTCACCATGAACTGCCATGCGTCCCTTTCTAAAACCCACGGTTATGATTGCGGCCCACCCTTGAAAATTTAAAAATGTGCGCACCTTCCGACCCCGCAATGGAGCGCAACCATTGATATTGTGATCTGAGATGAGGTTTCCTGATCAATGGCCCAACTCTGGTGCCTTTTAGATTGACGAATCATATCTTCCCTTTTCAAATCGACGGTCATGATCTACTTCGCGATTCAGGCTTTGGACCTTTCAAACTTCAAACTGTATTTTCCCCAAGAAAAACCTCCAGAGCTAAGGATTTGATGACGTGTGGCTCTTGGATTTGGACGGACGAGATCCACTTTGGGCCTCTGGGAAAATCAATTCTCAAACCTCGTCTTCCTCCATGTTCTTTTACTCAGAGCTATGGATCTGATGACACATGGCTCTTTCTTATCAACGACTTAGATTCACTTCGGGCCTTCGGGACTTTGAGCACTTTGGGACTTCAAAATGTTTAAATCCTGCAATTCTTCGGAGCTCCAAACTCTGAAGCGAGGGATCTACCTCCTCGCGGCCTCATCTTTTGATGGCTTACATTATTTTGGGAGTTCGGACTTCAGCACTTCGGGAATTCCACACACTTCTCACTTTGAAACTCTCGAAGCTTATTTCCCTGAACACTTGGACCAACTGCCACCTATCCCTTTAAATATCAACGACTCGTGCTCTCTTTGGGACATTTTCTCCGGTGCTATACTTCGCGCAACTTTTAATATTCCGAACATCTGCGAGCCGCTAATCTGAACTCCACATGGAATTCCAACCGTTGAAAGATGAACCTACCTTTTTGCTTGATTTGAGTCCATAACAGACCGCTCTGAGTGTCGCGCTTTGAGCCCACGGCTGCGGCCTGTGTAAACAAAGACTTGGATGATTGGATAGGGGCTTGGGAAAACAACATGACTAGTGATTGAAACAAAAGGATATGGGTGTTCATCTTTAGAGGAAAACAGAAAGGTTTCGGGCCGATACTTTTTCAGGTAAGACATCAAGGAAAACCAGTTCGTTTAAACAAAAAGGAGCGAACAAAACCGACTTTACCAGTCGAAGGGAAAACATTAAGACTTGGTCTACAAAAAGGAGACAGATAGGGAAAAATTACAGAGTTAAGTAGAAACCACAAACCCACAGGACTCTGACAAGTCATGTGATAACACGACCAACTGCAACATGAGATTTAGTAATTTATAGAATATTATAGCATTTTACCAAGATTTATAGTAATTTATATAATGCTATAATTTATCACGAGTCTGATCGACTGCTTCCTCATTCCATGCTTGTGTACAAATAGAATAAATTACATTAGCAAATAGTTTTTGAAATTAAATTTTTGTCTCCACTTGTCAAACAAATGAAATAACTAATTTTTTAAAACTAAATTGGACAAATTGGACAACGTATGGAGATCATAGTTTTTTGCAACCATACCTCTTAGTCTCAGGCATACGCATTGTATTTACTGTGGCACATTGCACTCCCACTTTTTCATATGTGGAACATAAGGCTCCATCCTTGTGACCAATTAGTGTGTTCTTGTTTCAATGTAGCAATACAGAGAATACAATGGACATGAAAGAAAGATGCTACATAAGAACACATGAAAAAAAAGATGGAGTACAAATTTATTTATTTCAAGATAGCAACAAAGAAAATAGAATTGACATGAAGACAAATTAATGTACAGGAAGATATGGAGTATCCAAGGAGAAAAAAAATAGAGCTGCAAACCAGTGCAACAAATTTAGACAGAGTAAATGAAAAACTATTGGATATGGAACATGGGCAGAAATATGCACATTTGCATGGATTCTTCTACATTTATGATTAAGAGTTCTTTACTATGTCTAGTTTTCCTATTTGTTTCTATGAAAAAAAGTACAAAACAAAATGGACATGAACATAAGTTGACATGTAAAGAAAAAAATAATGAATATGTACATACAATAAATAAAATAGAATAAAAGGAATAAAGTAATAGATAATGTTAGAAGAATGTACCATTTTTTTTTTTTTTTATCATCCATGTTTGTGTATATATAAAAAAAATTGTAAAAAACATTTGTTCCCAAAATCAATTACAAAGTAGGGGAAACTAAGAAGTTGGATGTCTTTATTTTCTGCAACAAGATAGACATATATGCTTTGAAACATAGAAATATGATTTTTCAATATGTTTGATATATATTTCATAATTCAAGTGGAATACCAATTGTATGGTGATGAGACCAGTATGTGTACAAACTAGGGAAAACTAAGATGTTGGATGATTTGGTTTTCCACAACAATCTAGACAGATATGCTTTGAAACATATAAATATGATTTTGCAATATGTTTGATGTATATCTCATAATTCAAGTGCAATACCAATTGTATTGTGATCTGACCAGTATGTGTCTAAGATAAAGATGTTGTATTGAGAAATGGGCACATTCGACCATACATGGTCAATAAGTGTGTTTTGTACATGGCTTGTGTTGTTGAAAAGAAAGGGGACACTGTATTTGCACATGTAGTTTTCCAATTCTTTTGTTCTGGCATTATTTTGTAGAATGTCAATATTGAAGTCTCCTACAATGAAAATGGTTTCGTTCAGATGCAAATGGTCTAATGCATTGGAAATAACATTTAGTATGTTGGAGAATGTTGCATGGGGAGAAGCATACAGATTCAGTATTGCAATTTCTGATCCATGGAAAAATACTTTTGCAAGCACCATTTCAACATTGTTTTCTTCGAAATGTATATGCTCCAAAATTGTTACATGTTTTTTCACCAATATCATCACCACATATGTAATGTAACTAGATATGCAATTGTGATTTGGAAATTGATTTTTTTGCATGCATAATGCCATGTATCGGATTGCATTGTGTCATAGTCATTGATTATATCATCCATGTGTGCATGTAAGTTGCATGTGTTAAGCGATAAAATTGATACAGATGAGTTTGTTTGTATGGATTGTCAATCATATTGCAGATGCCACTTTGCGGTAGTCCTGAGGCGTTGCATTTCAATATCAACTTTATGTTTGACTTTGAAGTTATCTTTCGTAAGAGGACTTAGTAAATACAAGGATTCTATAATTCTGACCGGGGAGAATGTTGTGTATACAAGTCCATGTATTCGAATTCCAATAGACTGAAATGAAACACTATCAAGTGTTAGTGTTTGCGATCTATAGACTGTACGTGCACATGCAAGTTTAATTGGAAATTGTTTTCGAATCTTCAGTCGACCTGTCTTTGTTGATGTCGATACTGGTTTTGAATCTTCAGTCGACCTGTCTTTGTTGATGTCGATACTGGTTTTGATATTCCCAAGATATGTGTCCAATCGCTTGCAATGTTTGAATTATATAGATAAGCCAACTTGTTTTCTTATCGGTGGCCTATATGCGGTTCATGGAACTTAATTGAGAGGACATCAAGTTTGTATGTTTTGGTATAGCCTTTGAGTATTCCATCTGCACCATTGACCAAGCCATCCTGTGAATCATAGTTGTAGGCATATATTTCAACCAACATGTCTAATTTGAGGATAAGCTGCAAAGGTAAAGTGGCTATATGTTCATGACGTTGTACATTTCCATGGTATTCTTCTTCGAGGTCAATTGAATTGATGATGATATCATCGCTAGGAATGAGAGATAGCATGTACTTGTTATGCATTACATCATCCCTATTTGTGTAGAACAGGTAAGGGAAGGTTGGGTCTATCGGTGTAGGTCGCATGCACCTTGAATTGATATATTTTAAGTCATCATGTGTTTGGTTGTTTGTCCGCATTCTATTCAAAATTGCAATAATTTTTTCATCTGTCTGGCACATTGTAGTATGCAATTCAAAGCATTTAATATTGTCTTTCCAGAATTCATGTGTCACTCTTTGCATTTTGACTGTAGGTTGTTCAAATATCAAAGAATCTTGGATGGGCTATGCCTGGTAAAGATCCCCACAGAATATCATGTCAATGTTTCCAAAGTATTTCATGTGCACATGTTTTATGCTTCTTAGTCAGTTGTCAATGGAATAAAAGAAGCGACTTCCAATCAAAGATGCCTCATCTATAAAGACAAGTTGCAGTTCATCATAAAGCTTAGACAAGGTATCTAACATTTCCTTGTTGAGTGGAAGAAACTGTGACTTGTTAAAAGGCATCAAAATTGCAGAGTGGACTGTTGTACCACTTGCATTATATGGATGTTTTGTTGTGTATGCATCTATTAGGCCCTTTAGTTTCATAGGATCAGAGTAATTGTTTGAATCATATATTTTTATAAGCATTTGGAATATTTCTTTCACTGTGAATGTATTTCTTGTTCCTGCTCCGCCTGTAAGGAACAAGTGCACAAGAGTGTGCATGCTCAAGTGTTTTTTAAGCACAATTTCCTTTAGAATTGTTTGTTGTTCTTGATTCAACAGACGTCTGATTCTGTGGTATTCATTATTTTCAACAAGGAAAGGATGTTTTGTGACTTGAAAACAAATATTGATACATTTTTCAATGCTTCCTGCTCGAGGAAGAGGAAAATATGCTTGCAATTTATAGGACTCGCAGAGAGTTCTGGTTGTTTTTCAGTTTGTGAATGTCTCATCAAGATTGTTAAGGTTTTCTAGTTCATTAAGTGCACTTTCTAGATCACCCCATGTTGGATTAACATTGTAAGTAAATCTAGATTCATTGATTTTCACTATAGTCTCAGAGGCAACATACGCAGCTTCCCATGTAGGGAAGTTATGTTTTAATGTGTTTTCATTTTCATCGAACAAAACGTATAACAGTAGTTTTTCTCTACAATAGTTTTCATAGTCATTATGTTTTTTGTATTTGACAAACTGTATCACAGGGTTTTTTTTTTCTTTTTGATATGGGTGCACCATTGTTTTTGTAATGCGATACGAATTCTACTAAGGAAATATGCTTAATAGGAGATGGATGCTAGAGGTAATAATCAATAATAGAGAGACATAGCATGTCCTCTGAATTATCAGGCTCTTGTTCTAGAAAATATGGTGGTTTAAGCACAAATGTGTGCTTCTCAAGTGGAGATGTGTTTATGAAGACACATTTTCTTGAACTACAATTGAGGGGTAGGGAAAGTGCAATGTGGACTGCTTGTTGAGCAGACATTTGTTGAATATTAAGTAATGTATTACCAAGCGTATGTATCATTTGTATAACATCAATATGGCTTATTTCATGTTCTTTGTGTATTCTTCTGAATGCACTTGTCATAGATTTGTCAACCTTTGTCATATATGGGGTACAGTACAATGTTGCAACATATGCATTGAGGATGTGCTTCGCATCTATATTTCCATTCCACATAACTGGCATGTCCTTGGAGAAACTGTTGTTCCAGATATGGGAAAGTTTTCGTTTAAGGAAAACTGTTGGTTTTTTAAGAGTACATTGTATGGCTTCGATGTACTCATCTTTTGTTAGATTTAGCTCTGTCAAGAAGTCACCGAAGTTCATTCACTCATCAAAGTCTCATTGTTCTAGAAATATGAACAAGGATTTAGATTTCTCAACGAAAACATTGTCCTCTAAACTAAGTGGCTCTATGATTCTTGTTGTTCTCATTGGCGGCAAAGGGAAGTTGTATCTACAATGTGAGTTTTTTCATCTTTTACAACTTTTTGTATGATAATGTCTATGAACTTTAGCAAGTTCTGGATAAAAATGATCTATGTTGCATGTTATGTATTTGTCCACAAACTTCTTGACCTATGCATTGTTGTCAGATCCATAGACCGGTGCACCCTCTATCCACAACAATGCATGGTCATGTTCATTCCCCCTATTTTGGAATTCAGTCACAAAAAAATAGTCTGATATTTTTTCGAAAAACGTTTCATCATGGAATATCAATTGTCTCGAAGCATTTATTCTATGTCTATAGTAGTGACTACATGTCACTGAGTCTTTTCTTATGAGGTAGTCAATGTCATTATTTTCCAATGTATTAGTTTGTTTTTTACGTTTCCTGTTCCTATGCAAGTCAGCTACCGCAGCCATCAATGGATCCCAGCAATGCTTTGCACTTTTAAATGTGATGAAAAATTTTGACGTTCCCAATTGTCGGATCATTGCAAAAATAGTTTTCTTGTTTTGTTGCAAATAGTTAGGAGAGATGGGAATGTTTTTCAAATCTATGTATCCAATATCATATTTCATGATTTTTTGTAGATTTACTTTGTACTTGACATCTTTGGACAACAATGTTCTTCCTTATAACTAGCCTTTTCTTATTCACACCCACATGCAAGACAACACTTGCTCTATTATTATGCACATTGTTTTGAAAAACAAATTTGTTATGTGACAGGAGAAGTCATCGCTTGAATGTAGCAGCTCCCATCAAACTATTTTATGGTAACTAAATCGTTATGTAATGTCACTGGGACGTGGATATCCATAGAACAGTGTTGGGAAGTTCATTTCCTTAGCAAATTTGTCCTTGAATATTCCAAGTGGATGTTTCCCCTGAGCGGGTGCAATTTCGACCATCTTGTCTTGCAAGTCATGAATGCGCTATGAATTAGTGAATCCATGTACCAATGTCTCAGCAGGTGTTTCATTCTCTGATTCATCGCTTGTATCAAATTCACTACCAATTTCAAGAGTCTATGCAGAGCTGTCATCCCCTTCTCCAAGAACACTATTCCATTTCTCATTTATGCAAATGTTCTGTGCTTTGTACAGGGCCCTGGAACATAATTATTTTAATGCTTTCATGACAACATGCACATGGAATTTACCTGTCTGATATGAATTTTTGTATTGCAAGCGTCTTTTGAGAGCCACAACAATTTTCATTGTATTGCTAATGAGTTGTGGAAAGGATTTTTTCACAACATCTAGTTGGACAAGAACAATAATAATTGATCTTGTTAAGCCCATTTGGGGTCATTTATAGCCCCGAGGTCTGATTTGTGCAAATGCAATTCACAGAGAGACAAGTCTCTCTTCAAGTTCTGTAAGTGTACTTACATCTGGTAGTGGTTTAATACATCTTATTTGGTCAGGCATTGCAAACTGTGGCATTTTTCCATTTTCAAGCGACCGTTTGCATGGAAGAAAAACATTTCCAGTGGAAAATGTTTTATCATTTTGTGTCAAGCGAAGGTATTTTTCTTCCAGATCAGGTGTGAAAGACTTAGTGTTTTTTTCAAAATTTAATTGATCGCAAATTCCACATGCAATGGAAGGAGTGTCTTTGATTTGTTTCATATAGGTCTATCTTGCATCTTTCTTTCATAGGGAAGTATGCGTAGAAAGCGTTTGTTGTTTTTCATTGGTAGTAGTGCATGGTGTTGGTTCTATCCCACAAAATGTGATTTTTTCCTCTCAGACAGTGTCGTGACCATTGTGGGATATGTGACCATACCTGTTTCTATTGTGTTGTGCACGAATAAATTTTTTTAGGTTGTGATATGTCAGTTTCTCTCTAGAAGGAAGCATAGTAATGTATTTTTTTCTCTCAAGTATGACCTTTTTCAAGTTGTGATAACTTAGTCTATGTGTCTTGTTCAAGGCCAGGATGACCTCATGGCAAATGGGATGAGTTTCATTCTGATTAAATAGCATGTGATGCTTATGCAGATTCGGTGTGGTTTGGCTGGAATTGACACTAGACGATGAACCAACAATATTTCCTAAACTACCAATGTATTTTTTTCTCTCACGTATGACCTTTCTCAAGTTGTGATAAGTTAGTTTGCATTTTTTGTTTAAGCCCTGTATGGCCTCATCACAACAGGGACGAGTTTCACGTATGACCTTTTTCAAGTTGTGATAAGTTAGTCTATGTTTTTTGTTTAAGCCTCATATGGCCTCATCACAACTGGGACAAGTTTTATTCTCATTAAATAACATGCTACACGTATGTAGATTCGATGTAGTTTGGGTGGCATGGACAGTGGACCTTAAACCAGTGGTATTTCCCATCAAAGGTTGATAATGGATATGTGTCATATATGTTTTCAACGAGATGATGTCAATTGTTCGATCGTAGTTCCATTTTTACATGCAAATTTATTATGCTTAACATAATAAAAAACAACTGAATTATAGGCAGAATTATACCTTGAGCATTCACCTTTATAGCCTCTTTGAGGAGGTGAATTTGAAGAGTTACAAGCTCTCCTTTGAAGACCAACAACAATGTTCTTTTCCTCATCGCTGTCACAACTCTTTCCTTTCACACATTTACATTCATCTTGAACACATACTTTGCATGCTTGAGAGATTGAACTTGCAACAAAATTTGTTCTTGGAACTTTTTCCCTTGTCTCCTCAACTTTGGAATTTGCTCCATCTCTTTGTTCATATCCAAGACCACAATACTTGGGCCTCTCTTCAACAACAATAGGCTCAACAATGCCTTTTGCATGCTTACCTAATCCTTTACCTTCATAGCCCATTTTTAAAAATAACTTGGACCTTATTCCTCTTGTGTGATTTTCAGAAACACCAAAGCATTCATCTTGAGAGGAATTTGAAGATAATCTAACATTACATACCTCATGTTCATGCATGTACTTGGTAAGGGTTTCCTTTTCCTCATGGAGTTGAGTCTCCATCTCATGTAACTTTTCAAGAAGCTGGTCTTTCTCCTCCTTCATGGCCATCAACTGCTCTTCAAGGGCAATCCTCTCTTCTCTATCTTCCCACAACTCTTGTACCATATCTCTCATGGTTACAAACTCCTTCAACATATCTTTGTCAAAGAACTTAGATAATGAAGATGTATGAGAACTATCAATGTTTGAAGCTTCCTCCATCCTTGCAAGATATCAAACTTCAACACAAAACTTGCACAATAATTCCAACAGCTAAATCTCTAGCTATCAATGGAAATCACATGAGCAAAACAAACTAAGATGTAATACCACTTGATCTGAAAATAGGGGGCTGACTTGTTATGCTATGCAAGCACCCTCTATTCCATTTAAATAAAATTTACAAGACCTTGCTCAATGTGTTAAAATATGCAAGATAGATTATGTGCCAAGTTTATGCATCTTCTTTTAAATGTTCATGTGTGAGGAATTTTTCCTTTAAATGCTTAAATATGTGTTTTAAATAAATACACAACAAACATGACTTGAAGCAAATAAACCATCAAACTCACAACAATAACAAGATGATAAAGGAGTTCACCCCTCTCTGGGCTACATCTCCTTGAGCCTCCATCAATGGACTTGGCTCTTTGGGATTAATTTGTCAAATATTCTTTTACAAACTACTGCTCAACTCCAATGGAAATACTGACTGTACCATTGGGTTCATAATACATAAAAACCCCAAAAATGACTAATAGAACTCTAAAAACGGATCATGGCTCATCCATGCATGATCTCTTCTACATGTGGCCTTGAGCTTCCCTGAGCTTCCTTGTGGAAAAAACACCTGTAAAATTCCTCAAATGGATATGAAGCCTATCCCAATGTGTTCATAGCATAACAATTATCCCAAAATGACTATTCAGTCACAGAAAAAAAATTGGGCTCATCTGAGCATGACCTCAATCAATGAGGGCTTCAAGTTCCCTAGAGCTCTCTGAAACTTCAATGGTGAAAAAACTACAAAATAAGTCTTCAAATGCCTTTTAAAACAATTTCAATGGATTCAAAACGTCCAAAAACCCCTAGCTGGGCTTTTTCGGCACCTCATTTGGCCAAAAAATGAAGAAGACAGGCCTCCTGCCATTTCCCTCCTTCAAGCTTGTTGTCTCTGGTTCACCAAAACACACCTCTGTACGTCCAACCTACCACACACTCTCATTTCCATGCTAAAACCTAGCACCGGGTGCAACCGCATAACGGTGTGAACTGTAGGATGGTTAACGGAACTAAAGCCCCCAACCGCCAAACTGTTGGGCATATGGGTAGGCCCCTGAAACCGAAGGCTAACCATTTTAAAAACCAAATCCCCCATGTGCAAAGAGGCAAGGTCATATGGTAAACATAGAAACCAGGGGTTGGTGTTGTAACCATTGAAAAATCCATGTGCATTCTCTGTGTGACAAAGGGTCATATGGTAATATGTGTGCGACCGGGGGCTAGGGCTAAGCCCCAGCCCAGACGTGCCCCAAATCAACACATATTCAAACTTAAATATAATTAAAATGGTATATATCTATCAAGACTCAAGGGGTGGCACGCCGGTTGGGCGGCCTTTGCCAAGACTTTGCCACGGTGGGGGAGGTCCGAGGTTCGATCCCCACAGACTCCATAATATTTTAAACAACCAAACCAATAACAGGGTGCCACGTGGCAACCCATTCCTGGGCCACATCAACTGCCACCTCAATGTATGGACGTTCCACATCATCGTACGACCCTTCCACATTAGCATCCATACGGACTGTACAGACTGTATAGTCAGCAATTTGTTTTTTGCCTGTTTGACGATTCGAACAAAACGTGATATCTCACTCATCCGACATCCGTTTGAACTCAAACGAGTTGTGTTGGGTTCATGATGATGATGACTATGCACCCATTCATTTTGAGGTAATTCCGAGAACTTTGATTTTTGAGCAAAATTTTGACCCCTGGTCCAGATTTTGATCACTTGTTCAAGGCCAAGATGACCTGATGGAAAATGGGATGAGTTTCATTCTAATTAAATAGAATGCGATGCTTATGCATATTCGGTGTGGTTTTGCTTGTATTGACACTGGACGCTGAACCGACAGTATTTCCTAAACTACCAATGTATTTTTTTCTCTCACGTATGACCTTTCTCAAGTTGTGATAAGTTAGTCTACATTTTTTGTTTAAGACCTATATGTCCTCATCACAACTGGGATGAGTTTCACGTATGACCTTTTTCATGTTGTGATAAGTTAGTCTACGCTTTTTGTTTAAGCCTTGTATGGCCTCATCACAACTGGGACAAGTTTCATTCTCATTAAATAGCATGCTATGCGTATGTAGATTCGATGTGGTTTGGGTGGCATGGACAGTGGACCTTGAACCAATGGTATTTCCCATCAAAGGTTGATAATGGATATGTGTCATATATGTTTTCAACGAGATGATGTCAATTGTTCAGTCGTAGTTTGAATCAATAGACCAAGAATGGACAGTGTCATTTGGCAGGGCTAAATATACCTGGATATTTACTCTGAATATGATAGATAGCCATTGCAAAGAAAATATTCCACCCTCTTCATTTCCTTTTTCATATAGCAGTTCCATGTTTACAAGGTATTCTTTCCAACTTCCAATTGCTGACATATTTTCTAGGAGATATGGCGAAAGGTGTTGATGCAAGCAGCTCAAATCTTGTTGGTTTCCTCCTATAATTGCATTGAAAAATGATTGTATAGTGTAAAGCTGCAACGGCTTCACATCGAACTCTGCTGCTACCAAATAGAAAATTGCATTGAGCAGACTATCTCCACAACTAGATGCAACAATTGTTGTTATCTACAACCATGGCAGTGTATATGATGTATAATCTGTTTCCATTGCGATTCAAGGTCCTTGCAAATGAGGGACAAGTAAATATTGGGTCCTCCAAGATTGCATATGGATAATTTTCTATACAATAGTGGTTCATAGTAGTTTTGTTCGCTAGATGTAGTTTTGTTGAATAATAGATATCTTGGTTTTGCTTGTCAATGTCCATATTCCAATTGATATATTGAGCCACTTAGACATCCGTCGTATACAAAATGTATCTCCCCAAAGTCCCCTCTCATGTGCAGGGAGAATTGCATATGCAAACAACCACATCTTTGAAAAATATGTAGTGACATCATGTATTCCATGCAACTACCACAAAAAATTAGATGCCAATTCGTATTCATATGACTCCAATGCTTGAGCAATGCTATTTTTTAAAAAACCAAAGAAATAATCTATCAATCCATTGCGTAGGTCGGTCGAGGAATAACGAAAATGCAATAGAACCTAAAATGCATCGAAAAAGAAATCTCCTACAGTATACAATAATGCATCGAATCTAAAAATCTCATTGCTATGCAATACCTCGTCGATGCTCTCATGTACAATGGAGTCTATATCTATTTCATAGGACTCAACATCTATTACTTGTTTCATATCTTAAACTGTGATTTTCAAGTTGTTTCTTAGTTATTTTTAGTTTATATGAAAACAAAGAAAAGAAAAGAAAAAAAAGACAAATAGAAAACTACAAGCGCAGAACTGCGTACCAATTCTGCTATGTATCCTTCAACCTTCTTCTTGTCAAATTCAATCCCCCCTAGTCGCCACAACATATGACAAGAAAAAAAACGTACAATGAACAATGAACCAAACAAAAGAGACAACGCAAATAAATAACACTATAAATTTTATGAGCACAAAGACCAAGTATTCAAGGTATATCATTTTTTAACCTATTCCTGGCGTGCATCCTACAAGCTTTTCAGAGGCAGAAGATGCTCTGCAAGACACAAAGGACATGACAAAGGCAATAGGTGGACAAAGTTTTTTATTTAGAGAATAAAAGCATTCCCTGTCACAAGACCCTGACAGATGCTTGCCCCCTTGTGACAACTCTGAATTCATTTTCTAAACCCCTTTTCATTTGTATTTTGGAAACAACTATGGCACGATATCTAGGACATGGAAGTTGGCTTATGTGATTGGAAGGGAAAAACCTGGAAAAAATGCACGAAACACATGGTTTCCAGGAACAAAAAATAAGAGAACATTCGTTTTTTTTTATATGTCACCACGGATGCAACAAAGGCGGGTTCTGTATAAAGCCTTGAAGTTCAAGAACAAAGAAACGATTATGGGCATAACCACCACACAAAAAGATGTTCTGCAACAGAATTTTGAGGCAGGAAATCCTAGTATTGAAAATTCTTGTTTGCAAGCTGCAAATAGAAAGTAGCAAAAATGAATAGCAATGAAACGATGGCACAGAAACTTACCCGTCAATGAGGGATGACAGAAGCGCAGCTCAAAAACTTGCAAACCGCAACAACAGGTCCAAATGCTTGCAAAGTTGAAGAACAACAAACCAGTGAACAACCACAAAGAGGTCCAACTGAAACTGGACGACCTCAACTTTGCAAAGTTGAATCAAACAATAACAAGTAGCATCGAACCAACCAACGAACAAGCATCAACCAGTGAACCAGTAATGTCGGTAAAGAGCAATATTGCCCAAATTAACTGCAGACAACACTGTATCAAAAAATGGAAGGAAATTGTATTGTAAGACATCTTTAGAATAAACATTTAAGGTTGCGAGGCATGTTACGTAAACACTTAAGGTTGTCAGAACCGTCGAAGGGCGTCGCATCGTGCAAACATTTAAGAAAGAATGTAGTGTGGTAGGATTGTTTATGTACGCAACAATGACAAAGCCTCTCGAAGTATGCAACAATAAAGAAAAATCAAACATAATAATAGTAATAAAAAAAAACAAACAATAAAAATAATAATAACAATAACAATACTTTGAACACTAGGGACTATGCTAAACAAATTGACTTGGACGACAAAGTAATATGAAAACTGATTATCCATGCTGAAAACTTTGGATATCTAATCATAGATAATAAAAACTTTGGATATGTCAACATATAAATCATTGGGAATAGCGAAGCTGGCAATAAGACCTTAAATCTATTATCCAACGAGATCATGACATATATGAGTTTTTTTATTATATAAATAATAAAAAATAATGTTTTTAGTTCTGTTGTTCAAACAATAGAAATTATGTAAAAATTTCAAATCTATTATCCAATAAAATCATGACATATATATAGATTTTTTTATTATATAAAAAAAATATTATTAGTTATGTAATTCAAACAATATAAAATATACAATAACTTGTAGTCAAAAAACAAATTAATATAATTACATTTATAATTACAAATTAAGACAAAATCAATAATTATAATTACATTTTTTTAATTTCTTTTGAAACA
The DNA here is from genome assembly GCA_009831015.1 of Picea engelmannii. Lineage (NCBI taxonomy): Eukaryota > Viridiplantae > Streptophyta > Pinopsida > Pinales > Pinaceae > Picea > Picea engelmannii. The sequence goes on along the minus strand of ML781120.1, from coordinate 731,857 downwards.
CATTCCTTTAAAACAATTAATAATAGATAAAAAACAAGTTACCAAAATTATATTTTATAACCAGCCTTAATATCTTAATATATAATTATTACTTGCACTTTGAATACAATTCTCTCTAATCTAAAGAGATGATTCTCTCATACCATCACAATGACCAAAAAAAAACAAAAGGTACGGTCAAAGCACATGGACCTATGACAATGACAAGAGAACAAACGGTAAGGACAACAAAAGGTATGGTCAAAGCACATGGACCTATGACAATGACAAAAGAACAAAAGGTAAGGACAAAGCACATGGACCTATTATAACAGTAAAACTCAACAATTACACTATACACGGCCACCACCCAGTAAATCTATCACATGCGCCTAAGTCTTTCCGATCATTTTATTGGGATTTTTTATAAATAGTAGGAATAAAAATATGAGGATAATGTAGTACGCAAAAATACAGATATCATATTGAATGAATATTTTTATCTTTTTAATTGACATGATTTATTGTTTTATATATTGTTTTAAATAGTAGAATGTTTTTATTTTGTTTTTGGAGGTATTGATTAATTGTTTTAAGAAATGGCTTTTTTCCACTGTTTTTTTTTGTTGTTGTTTAGAATCTATTTTTGAACGCAAAAAGGGATTTAACATGTTGAAAAATTCTCATGACATTTGGATTTTATAGAAATAATCACTTAAATCTAGGAATCTAACAATATTTGGATTTTACAGAAATAATCACTTAAATCTAGGAATCCAACAATTTCTAAGCTTTTTTGGATGTTGACTAGCTCTCAAAAGAAGCATTGCAGTTATATGGAGAAAAATGTATAATGAACATAATTTTTTTAAGGCTGTAAAAAAGAGAACTTAAGTGATGTTCTAGAAGAGACTCTTTTGCAAAAACCTATTTATATTTACTAATATAAGCAAGTTTTTCTTGTAAAAAAAAAAAGTGTTTTTTTTGGAAATATTAATGATTTAAAAAACTAGTACTAACATTTTTTTTTTTTTCAATTATTACAAGGTGGAGTGTCTCTTCTAAAAATTGGAACCCTCATCACAATTATATTCCAAAAAAATCGATTTTTAACTATGATAAAATGTAAAAACCTACATACTCAAATTCTATAAACATTAATAAATATATAGTGAGTAAATCATTAACTCACTACCTTTACATCTTGTCGATTTAATAACCAACCACTATCAAAAACATAAAATGAAATGATTAAAAAATAAGAAGATAAGTACTTTATTTTTTATTCTCATATCTCACTTCAAATTCACATTGCATTAAAAAAGAATCCAAGTAGTATAATTAGCATATTCTATGTGGAAAATTTGTGTTTTATTGAGAGGATAAGTAATACTTTCCTTCCCTTCATAAAACTGTTGGGAAGACTATCGACACAGGCTCCAACATAAATAACATTGGTAGCTTTGTTACGATGATACATTATTTGTCAGCGTGTTCAAATAAAGGCTGCATTTTCCTGTCCAAACAAATGCCAGGAAATTGTCAAAGAAAACAATGGAGCATTTCAGACGGATGTGGACAGCATTCATACTCTTTTCCAGTCGAAACACATGCATGTAATTGTCAAAGAAAATAATGGAGCTTTTCAGACGGATGTGTACAGGATTCATAGTATTTTGGGAATTTTCTTGAAAACGTGTGTGGAAAAGATTAGTAGTATTTTGGGAATTTTTGATGAGAACATTGAAATGATAGGATGAAACTTTTGAATTGCACACCCATAATCTCCTATTGCAAAGTTATTTTTGTAAATATAAAGTATAATTAAATTAAAAAATATATATATATTTTATAAAAATCTGTTAACTGAAGATAAGCCTTTACAAATCTGTGAACTGATGATAATGGCTACCTTGCAGAAGAGCCAGTATTTAGTTAAGGATCCACTTCCATGTGTAAGAGGTTTTGAGTTACTTCTTCTCTCGGCTTTTCCTTTCTATAAATTAGGTACAGAATGAGTTGTGAACCTCCCAGGCCGAAGCCCATTCCATTTGGGATCTGTGTACAACCCAAGCGAGACGCTATTTGATTCAGTCGAGTGGTAAGAACATGAACTTCATTACATCGTTATATATTCTAATCAAAACTCAATCAATGAAAAATCTAATCACTCACCCCAACAAACACGTCTTGATTAAGCACTGCCCAGGCTGCCCAAATTCCTCCGTTGAGGAACAGGACGAATGACAAGAAAAATGGCATGAATTCCACGCTCTTAGTTACTATAACGGTTTTCTGTAAACACCCACATACGGATAATTAAGATAAAACTGATAAAATTCAAAAGTGGCTTCAAATGAATGCAGAAGCTGTCCAAACAATTAGCGAAGTTATTTTTGAATTATTACTGAACCTAAACGCTGAAACACAAGCTTACCATTATCGTTAACGGGGAGCCATACATGCTTAATTTTAAGCACACGCATAGAACTCCTATTACATCTATTCTCGTCTGTTGATTCAACCAAAAACACAACAGCAAAGAATACTATATCCAGAAGCAGTACCAACATAATAATAATAATAATAATCTTATTTTAAGGTGTATGAGACTCCTTTGTTTGTGGGATAAGGGATTCTCCTTCCTCCAAGGATTTGAGGGGTAAAGTCTACGGAGGTATACATACCCTAACCCCCTTTGGATTTGAACTTGTGACATCTTATTTTCCATTTGAAATAAGATCATAAAGGGTTTATGAGAGAGAGAAGATAATAGTTTCTTCCTAGTATTTTTTAGCATTCCCTTCTCTATGTTGAAAACTATTATAAACCATTTGGGTTTTATAAGGATATTAGATTCATATTTAAGATTAAGAAGGTGATTGAATATGAATTTATTCAAATATTTGGTACCCCATTCTTGTGGGTACTATTTGATTGTTTTCACAATGCTTGAGGTAAGGATGGTGGAAGAACTAGAATTGAATATCTCCTCCAAACCCATATACAATGTGTAAAAATTGAGATGACCACAAAAATCAGGAGAAGAAAAGCAATAACCTCAAGGATCAGCACTGTGAAATATTGCATTTCATGGTTTTTTGACGTGAAGGCTTTCCTTGGTGCTGAAAATACAATAGTTAAGTCACCAAAAACCCAAATAAAAACTCATCATATAAAACTCAAGTTTTGAGCTGCAACTTGTTCAACATATTTAGATTCTGTGCAATACAAAATATGGATGAAAAAAATGATCATATTGTTCAATCATCAATCTCTATTATCAAAACTGAAGATATATGCCCAAATCATCTCTAAAATATTCAATATCTGCCAAAATCATCTCTAAAATAACAATATGGACCAAGAAAAGATTTCCAAAGTCTTAATTGTGAGTTTCCATCTAGAGAGGGTGAACAAGTAATAGGTGGGTACTAGAAGTGGGAGAGTAGGTCCACACAAAAAGGATTACTAGAGAGTTGTATGAATGTGATTAGTGTGGCTTTTAGGACAAGGGGACATATGAAAGTAGTATTAGGGTGGGTGGGTCCACACAAAAAAAAACTTATGAAAGAGGGGCACCACTACGAGCAATGTAAAGAAAGTAATCTATTGAGATAGGTCCCAAATAAGGTTGTCGTTGGGACCACTTTATATTCTCTTTTTTATTCCTCTAGAGGTATACTCTCGATTGAATAATACTACGTTGGCACAATGCCCAAATTATAAATATTGAAGATTGTGTAGGAATTTCCTAGCTTGGAAGTAAGAAGCAAGGTTGCTAAAGACTGAATGTGAAAATTTTCAACACTGTTTTTGGATTGGCAGCAAGGATTAGGGTTTTGAAGTTTCTTAAGCATAAGGGAGTTCCTTGTGCTATAGCTCTCTTATATACTTGTGGGGTCCAACAGTAATGCTCAACCTAATATCTCATGGATCTAGCAAAGGAGGGTTAACCATACCCTTAGCCATACTACCTGATTACCCAAGTACACGAGAGTATTCTTCTTGAGTGTTTTTCTCGATGCCATTATAAATTCAAGTGATCAAGCATATGATATAAGTTTTTTTTCATGATACCTTCAAGGATACCAATATACTTGAGGGTACACTGAAGTGAAATTCCATGTACATGTGTTATTGAATGTTGTACTACTCAAAGGGGTACCAATTAAGGTTGTAAAGGTTTCCAACTAGGTGAAACCTCCTATATTTCCTGCATGCATGCTTCACTAACTTCAAGTTTACCCACTTAATGATAGATCTTTTTGTTCTTTATAGACATCGAAACATGTCTCTAGCCTGAAAAAAAATTCTAGAAATTTTTCGAGGAATGTTCTCTCATACCAATTGTAAGGTACCTAATAGAAATATTCATAGAAAGAATACAAATATTATCAAGATATATCGCAAAAAGTAATGGAATAGTATACAAAAAGATAATATGGGCCAAAATAAGATATCTTTATTAATCTTGAAGCATTGCTCACTTACCTCTTCAAGGGGGAAACCTCCAATAGAGAAGAGCTCAAATTATAAATGATTACACCAAGACATATTTTACTATGCTTCTCTCTCTCTCTCTCTCTCTCTCTCTCTCTCTCTCTATATATATATATATATATATATATACTACTTCAATCTTCTTAAGAAAATTTTAGAAAAGGAACTTTCTAGTAAGCCTTCCTACAATAGTTGTGTTCACACTAATACATATACTAATGATGGAGTTTATGGCATAGAAATACATTGTTTTTTATCTTCCTTAGGGTTTAGGGAGGTTAGGACCCTAATATATACTTAATTGTCCATGAATTATATTCTCTAAACCATTGTTATGAGATGCTTTAAAATTAGAACTAGAAAAAAATATTAATAATTACCTCAATTTTCTCAAGATGCATGGGGGAGGTGATTATTTTGGGTTGGCTCCACTATCCTCAAGTTGTACTATCAAGTGCATCTTCCTCTTGTAGATTAATTATCATGATCTTATTTTTTATCTAATCTACATCCCCTTCATATGCAACTTTTCATTGTACGTTTTCATCCCTGATTCATATTACTGATCATGCTATCCTTATTTATTTACTCTTTTTGTCAACTCCTTCTATTCTTTAGACACCACTCACCCATCTATTCTTCTCTCTATATTTTTATCTACTACCAATCCTAGTTCTTCCATCCACCAACTTACCTTTTCTCCTTATTTTCACAATTGTTCCAACTCCTTAGGATGTGCTTTGGTGTCCCATTCTCTATCTATTGTTCTTTTCACCACTTCATATCTTTAGAGAACCTCCAACATTTTTTTGATCCGCCACTTCTTAGTTATCATATTTCACTTAAAATCACGCCCCACTCTCCCTAGAACCTATGCTTCCTCTATGATACCTTCCTCCTTCTATTAGTCACTTTCTCTAGCTCCATCCTAAGTCACCCTTAAGTGCAAGTACTTATGTTTCCATGAATAATCATTTAAAGGGAATATAATCCTCTTTCACCAAGAACATCTTCACCTAGGTTGCAATCTCCTTCACCAACCCTATGTGAGCTCCCTTCTTGAATTATGTTGAAATCTCTATAGTGCATCTAGATTCTAGATGTTATGCTAGATCTCTCTTCTCCTTTTTTATGTAGGTTACATATATTCTCCTAATATATTTAACCTTCCAAAAAATACCACTAGGAACTCTACACAAAATACTTCACGACTATTATGGTTTTCATGCGTCTAGTAAGATGAACAACTTATAATGAATTTCTTCTCAAATATATCAATCTTCTTGAACCACCATTCTCCCACATAGAAATGGGTAAAATTATTATTCATATTCTTATAACTACATACACATTACGAAGAGGTCCTGACAACAAAACCTTTATTGGCTAAATTTTAGACCAAGGTCCACATTAGTGTCCGACAACATGAATCCACTGTAGTCTAGATGATGGAATTTTCAATCCCCGTGAAGGAAAGGGTGTCACCTAAATCGTTGTGTTGAGACCAAAAGATTGTATAGGGCTCACACACTATGACTTTCAGGACTCATACCCAACTTATTACCCATACTTTGACTTTAACTACTATGCAAGTGCTAAGCCATTAATTCACAATCATTATCTTTGTATTCAATGATTAAATGTCATCGCAACTAGAACTATCATCTTACATAAGAGTGCAACATGTATTCAAACAAATTATGGTCATTCAACATCATCGACAATGACTATAAGTAAAATATATCCTCACCATATAAGAAAAGGGAAACATTTTTTAAGGGAGGCCTTATTCCATTAATCTTCAAGATAAGCCAATAAATCATTCATACCCAGTCTTCACTCTTGACACTACAACACAACATGATACATGGATATAATGTGGAACCATAAAGGAACAAATGATAATAGAAAAAATCCAAAATCCATTGCAACGGTCACAACAACAATCAATCAATCAACAAATACCTTTTCAACACTAAGTCTTTATATTTATAATATTGCACTAGAAGGTTGGAAGGTACACACAAAATGTGTAGAGTTGCTAGCCTTTTTACAGTTACAAATTTATGAACCAATTGTTACATTCTTATGCCTTAACTAGGTGTCTTCATCGTTTCACCACCCCATTCATTAATCACTTGTAATCTCACCTCTTATCCTAGCTATTATTTTCCTTTAACCTCGATTCTCCTTAACATTGTTGACAATATTCAGTGCATGTGGTGCAACTCCTATCTATTATTTTTGCTAAATTTGCACCATCATGTCCTTCCTTACCACCACAACATGTCCATATTGAAAAATCAAAAGGACAGGCCCAACATAATATATTCCCATTTGTTTTCTTTGATGTTTAAGCTCCAACTTGGCACATGAATGAACTAACTTTACTATAAATCAAAACATCATAACATATTTAAGCACGCCCCTTTATCCTTGAGATTGTATTAAACCCTTTTTCTAAAGTAGATAACTTTCTTCATAATTAACAAAGGGAGTTTATTGTGATGTAGCTCTCTACAACTCAATATGGAGTAGATGTGTAAGGTGGGTAACACTCATTTTAAAATGTGTACACATAAAATAGTAGTATGGTAGTAATAATAATAACAACAATAATATAGAGATGAATCTTTTTAATATGTTGGTTTCACTGGATCTGGAAAAAATGCAAGCTAGGGTTTGACAGTCGTGGTTTCAGCAACGATCAGAATGGTAACCAAAGGGGGCGGGAGTGGAACCCCCTCATACAAGAAGGTAGTGGTGGATAGGGGGAAAGGCCCACGAGGCGTTGGTTTCACAGAACCACTGACAAGAAACTCAGGATCGGGACCAAAAAAGAATCAAGAGAGCAACTAGAAAAAAAAAGGATCATGTGGGGGAAGAAGCCAAAGAAGCCCAGAATGATACGCAAGAACCAACGAACCCTAGTGGGGTAGATGGGCACAACCCATGTAAACCTAAAACAACATTGATACCCAAGGTTATACTAGAATATCCATAAACACAACTCTATCGGGACCAAATGAAGACACATGCACTAATCTGCAAGTTCATGGGTTTGTGGCCCACAGAAAGAACGTTGTGCAACTGGATAAAATATCAATGGAAGACAAGTGGAGTAGTGGAACTCCACCTGGGCTCGAANACAGGAATGCACATGTGGCCGTGGAAGGAAAACTTCTCCCCAGAGAAAGAAAACTTTAAAAATGTCCCAGTATGGCTTGGGATTTACTCCTTACTTCTTGACTACTGGCTTTCATCCATCTTCGAAGAAATCGGGAACAAGCTTGGAAAATATGTTAAGACATCGGAAGTAACCCTAAAAGGGAGATATACATCCTATGCAAGGATCTCCATAGAGATGGGTGTTTCGAGGGTGCTCCCAAAAGCCATAAGCCTGGCATTCAGGGATGATGAATGGATATGAAGCATCGACTACGAGAAAATATTGTTTATATGCAGAAGATTCCATGAACATGGACACCTAATCAGAGAATATCCTCTCAATAAAAAATAATAAACGAAAAACTCCAAAGCACAACAGGATGAGGACGGTTTTGTAAAGATGAACCATAGGAGCAGATCAAACAAGAAACAAAGAAAATCCCCAATAGGAAGCAATCTGGAATCCAGGACTAGACTAGAAGGGCGGGACAGGGCCAACCAAGGGGAAGAAGGAGGAAAGGAAAATATAAAATCTAGGGAACAAGCAACTCATGAGCACATAGATATTCCAAGCAATAAGAGGGAACAGGGAGGTAGCGCAAGTCCTATGGAAGGATAAAATGAAGACGCCAACACCCCAATGCAGGAGGCAGACGAAGAATCGGAGATGACACTAAGTGAGGCAGACACAGAAGATCCCGATCTCAGAGACATTGTGGAAAGGTAGGAATAGATCTCCCGAACATTTTGGAGCAATGGAAAAGGTAGGGAGTAGACAATGTGCTAGCGGAGCAACTAGATCACATCCAATACCTTTTCCTTCTAAGGGAGGAAGAAAAATCCAAAGGGATCAAGCACACACATGGTGAGATAGGGCACATGGGAATGAAAGAAGGAAAGGGACAACCAAAACACTCACCAAAGTAGACGAGGCAGAAGAAAGGAAGGAAATCAAACATCATAGCCCTACAAGAACTAGGAGCTCTACTGATAAATTCAGGTAAGATAAAAAATCTCTTTCCCAACTCCCCCCCACATGTTTAGATGAATATTATAACATGGAATATAAGAGCCCTAAACAACCCATGAAAGTAAAGAATCCTTAAAAATAGACTGAGGAAGGAACAACTTGACCTCTGTTTAATCCAAGAGACAAAATGCACTGTAGACAGAATGGAAACAATCAGTAAAAAACAATGGAGTAAGTACAAGATGTTGGTTTTCAAAGGCCAACAGATGGAAGGGGGTATTCTCACATTGTGGAACCCACAATCGATGAACCTACTAGCAGTCGAAGCCACGAGACACACACTTTTGATTAACATGCAAATTATAGGTAACTCGGAGGGGATTTTGTGCACTAATGTGTATGGTCCCCAGATGTTGGAGGAAAAAAGGAGAATGTTCCTAGACCTAGAAAATCTAAAGGCCCGATCCACTAACCTCTATTGGATCATAGCAGGGGACTTGAACATCATCACAACACTTGCGGAGAAAAAAGGAGGCACCAAGAGACTGGATAGGGATGCGGAGGAATTTTCAGCTTTCATTGATATAGTGGAGATGGTGGACATTAGAACCAACAATGGCTAGTTCACCTGGAATAACAAAAAAATAAATCACCACCAAGTAGCTACAAGGCTAGACGAAATTTTGGTGTCGGATTCCATCATTCTGCAGGGACTAAATTTAGGCTACAACATACTACCATGGGGGAGCTCAAACCATTGGCCAGTTCAATTGGAAGCAAACTTCCAAACCACTCCGAAGAACAAACCTTTTAGATTTGAGAAATTCTCGATCGAACATCCCACCTTCAAGGAGAACATCAACCAATGGTGGTGGGAGGAACTACCAGATCAAGGGACAAGGATGTTCAAACTATATAAGAAACTAAAGTACATCAAACACAAACTCAAGGAGTGGAACAAGGAAATCTTTGGAAACATAAATGAGAAAAGTAAATATCGAGGACAGAATGAGGAAACTCCAAGAACTCTACATAGACGAGGGATACATAGAGGATTGGAAAAGAGTAGAGATCCAAATGACCCAAGAATGGGAAGCAAGATGCCAGCAGGAAGAAACTCTATGGCGCCAAAATTCCAGAATCAGGTGGCTAAAGGAAGGAGAACGGAATACCAAGTTTTTTCATAGAACAACCGTTGCAAGAAAAACCCACAAAAAAATCCTAAAAATTAGGGATTGGGATGGGATAGAAAGATAATCCCACAAGGAAATTGAAAATACATTGATCAATCACTTCCAAGGAATAGCCAAGGAACCAAACCAAGACACAACTGAGGCCATACAAAGGATAACTCAACACATCCCTAGGTTGGTCACTGAGGAACAAAATATCAATCTAACCAAACTCATCGCAAAGGAGGAAATTGACTAAGTGGTCCAGGAGATGCCCAATGGAAAGGCCCCAGGTCCAGATGGATTCATAGTGGAATTCTTCAAAGCCTGCTGGGAAGTGGTTAAACATGACATTTATGGGGTGGTGGAAGACTCCAGATGCTTGGCCTCCATTTTGAAAGCGTTAAATGCCACAATGATAACTCTAATCCCAAAAGAAAATGAAGCAAGGACCCTAGACCACTACAAGCCTATAGTTTTATGCAATGTAGTTTACAAGATAATCTCCAAAGTCATAGCCAATAGACTGAAACCTCTCCTACCCAGATTGATTTGACAGGAATAGACGGGTTTTGTAGAAGGAAGACAAATCCTGGACAACATCATCTATGCCCATGAGCTTATACACACAATGAGAAGCCAAAGGAGAGGGGGGATGATAAGCCAACTTGACCTAGCGAAAGCTAATAACAAAATTAGTTGGAACTATATGGCCAAGACGCTGGAAGCCTTTGGTTTCGAACAAAACTGGATCAACTGGATCGTCAATCTAGTCTCAACAACAAGATACTCACTTATAATCAATGGAGCCCCAGAAAAACCCTCCCAGCCTTCGAGAGGCATCAGACAAGGAGACCCATTATCCCCCTTCCTTTTCATTCTGATGATGGAATGGCTTAGCAGAAGCATAAAAAGCGCAACTGCATAAGGGGAAATAAAAGGCATCAAACCTTTCAAAAACTGTCCAACCTCAACACACCAACAGTTCGTGGATGACACCCAACTCCATGGCACACCCACGGTCAAGGAAGCAAAATCTTATAAAAGAATCTTAGAATACTTTGGGGAAGCCTCAGGGGCGAAGATCAACCACTCCAAATCCATGATTTATTTCTTCAACACTGATCCTGCAATTTAAAGAATCCTGGCCAACATTCTGGGGTTTGAACGCAAAATGCTCCCAACAAAATATTTGGAATCCCCCTGATGGACAGAGCATGAAAAATGGAAACGCGCGAATGAGTGATCAACAAACTGCATGAGAGGGTAAAAAAATGGACTTACAGAGCTCTCAACCTGGTTGGGAGGCTTATCCTTACCAAAGCGGTTCTATAAGCAATTCTGGCATATATGATGTGAGTGTTTCCCGCGCTTAAAGGAATAATACAAAAGATAAGAGTCATTCAAAGAGACTTCCTATGGCGAGGTGTGGAAAATAAAAATAAATGGGCCCTGGTAGCTTCGGAGAAGGTTTGTAGACCACAAATTAAAGGAGGCCTCGGGTTACAAGACCCATAGGTAACCAACGAAGCCTACGGGGAAAAACTCTGGTGGAGATGGGTCAAGGACAAATATGTATCGTGGGAAAACCTATGGAAGGCCAAGTATGCCTTGAACATCAATGAACATGATCAAATTCGATTCATGGGCACAAGGGAGGGATCAACCATCTGGAATCTCACCTAGCGCAACAAGAACTGGATCCATAAACACAACTTTTGGGAAGTCGGAAATGGTAAAACAACCAGATTCTAGGAGGACGTCTGGCAACAGGAACCCATAATGGAAAATCCGAACAGGGAGGAGCTCCAACATGAAATGACAGCGCAAGGCAAAACAAAACTCCATCACTACTGGAAGCAAAGAAATGGTAGTGATAGATGGAGGATCTGGGACAAAATCAATCCACAAAATAGAGATCGGATCGCAACACTAACGAAAGAGGTGGAGGAGGAACTGGGGAAAAGGAAAATTGTAGTCTCAGAGGAAGAGGACCAATTAAGGTGGGGCAGGGAAAATGGTGGGGAATTCAACTTAAAAGAAGCACAGCATTACATCGTGGACCAGGGTCAAGAAGACCCGGCGCAACAGTGGGGAAAGATTTGGTGCAACCCCTAATGGCCGAAAATCAAAATGTTCCAATAGCTAGTTCTTCACAACCAAATTCTAACCTGGGAAAACCTCAGAAAAAGGGTCTTTATAGGTCCTTCTCGATGCCACCTCTGTCAAGCTAAGGAGGAAACAACCAATCACCTCCTCGATGAATGCATATACACAACAAAGATATGGGATTGGGTGGCAGGAATGTATCGCCAGTCCAATAGGATCTGAGGTAACATGAACGCAACCATCGATAATTGGAATGAGAGTTACAAAAAAAATGATATGGTGAACCTCTGCTGGAATTTAACGCCGGGGATGATCATATGGGAAATATGGAAAGAAAGGAACCGACACATCTTCAGGAATGAAATCCTACCGAAAGGAAAGCTCAAGGATACAATAATCTCACAAATACGAGAAACAATGCAGAGCCGCAATTGTAAGAAGGAAAAAACACAACTCACACACCAGGACTCCCACATCCTAGATTTTTTTCACCTAAAAGATGGGCGCAACAACACACTGGTATGGCGGGAACCACAATTCCAAATAGGAGACCGCAACTGGACCCCCCCTCTGTTAGGGTTCCTCAAATTGAATTTTGACGGGGTGGAAAAAGGAAACCCAGGAGTGGCAGGGATGGGAGGGGTGATCAGAGATAGTGGTGGTAACATCATCCGACTATACACTGGGAGTATGGGAAACTCAACCAACAACGCAATAGAATTTGGAGCCATGGAGCTAGGCCTTGAAATCCTAAGTCACGAAAGGATGAAAAACATTATCGTGGAAGGTGACTCCACCTTGGTTATCAACATGACGAAGAGACTTCAAAATGGCACAAGAATGGGCAAGGTTTAGAGACATTGGCGACTGACACATTCCCTACAAAAAATCCAGGAGCATCTGAAAACTCTAAATACAGTGGAGTTGCACTGGGTGTGCAGGTCAAAGAATGGCCTGGTGGATAGGCTAGCCAATGAGGGGGTTGGAAAGGACGGTCTGGAACTAGACACTACTTAGATCAACATTCTGAATGGACAACTCAAAACAGACTACATCCAACTAGCGACAAAAGACCAAGAAGGCAGCCTAAGAAAGGAAGGTCGCATCGAGGAGGGTAGCACAAGGCCCAGCGGTAAGCACGCAAGCCCCAGGCAGGATATGATTGCCAAACACTCAACCACCAATCACCATGTAGGATCAGCATAAACAACAGGCAGGGGTACAACAACAAGGCCCTTTCGACAGTAAGAGTTGCAGGGAAAGCACGTGAGAAAGTACAGATGACAAACCGCATGCAACGAATGACGTAAGGCATGAGGGAGTGACATGGTTTAGAATCGATCCACCATGCCAAAGTATAGGTACAAAGAGAAGCACAGTCGGATCTCAAGCGAGCAGGGGTAGGGACCTGCACAAGGATAAAGGCCGAGTCATCATGATCATACGAGCCGCAATGGGGAAAAATGATGGGAATTCTCACCTCTACGGGAAAACCATGATTGGAAGGACAAGCTTGCAGCAGGGGAAGATCAATAAGAGGAGAGATAGCATGAATAAACGCAAATAGAAGGAGTGAAACTACAGGTCTATCATAGATACAAGGGCAGGGAAAGGAGGAATCCCTGTGAAGAGAGGTACATGCTGAGTATCTAGCAAAGGAGTTGCGACAGGCCAAGAGGGTTGGTGCGAATGAAGCAAACGCACAGGAAGAGGAACCCCCTTGGAAAGGAAGTTATGAATAATCCACGATGGGTGTCAAGAACGGAGAAGGCGACAAAAGATGCAGAGGGCACCTTCCAAACTCTAGTTGCACCGAAAGGAAAAACAACCATTACCTAGTGGGAAAAGGAAATAAAAGAAAAAAACAAAGGCAAAGCGTGGGATGCACTGGCACAAGAAGCAGACTGGGTAACTCATCTGGGGGCCACAAAGGCCAAGGAAACCCTCTACCATAAAACGGTGGAGATGGCATGGCTAAGTAAGATGATGATCGACAAAGTGAGTTCGGAAATGGAAGACGACAGACAGGAGGATAACAAGGAACACAAGAAAATGTTGGACGAAATCCTGAGTCACCTCAACAGTCTGGAAACTATAACCAAACTGTTAGTTGAGGTCGAGAAGGACCAGAAATCCAAGATGGAGCAGCTGGCTGCTCAATTCCACCTATATCTGCGATATGTCCATCACATCAACATCACGCCATCCGATGGACACGGTGCGTCGGCCCATATCAGGAAGACTCGCGTGATCTCCGAAAAGGATGATAACAAGAGTCAGGCGATTGGTGGAAAGAAACACATCATTGTCTTGGACTAATGAATGGCTAGTCTAATAGCAGGGATGCTAGGCATAGTGAGATTAGTTCGTCCCTCACTACCCACTCGGGTCTAGTGGGTTGTTTCAGCTTATGCTTTTTATGTTTGTGCTGCTTATATTTTTTCAAACTGGATATGGTAGGACTGGCCTGGTTTCCCTTGGTGGAAGACCAGTCCCACCCCTCGTACATATTAGTCAGCGCAACTCAGGAACCCCTGGTCTAGTTTCCTTCTAGGCAGACCAAAATGTCCCCCCTTTTTTGTATCATAATCTTTCTGCAATAGTACAACTTCTTACACTCACTTACAAAAGTAAATAACAACAATAATATAACATTAAAAAATGATATATATATATATATATATATATATATATATATATATATATATATATATATATATATATATATATANTGTATGAAGTCACTACAAGGATGTAATCATTGAAGGTGCAAACTTTTTTTCAAGTTTATATAAAGTAAAAAATGTTTAATTTTAAATGATTAAATCCATCTAAACCATTAAAATAATAAAAACAATAAAAACATAAAAATCTAAACCTTTAAAATAATAACAATAATAAAACCACAAAAATAATTTATATATCTTAAAATATATTAAATCAAAAAATATATAAATCACTTTAAATATAAACATCTATTTAAAATTTTACAATAAAAAAATTTAAGCTTATAAAAAAATTAATGATTACACTTTAAAATAAATCTAAAATAATAATAATTACATATTTTTTTTAATTTATTTTGGAACACACTCTTTTAAAACAATTAATTAAGTCGAAAGACGTACACCTATTGACAATGGGCAGATTTAATAGGGGTTTAGTGCTTAATAAGTTTTCTATGGACATGATTAAATATGGCTGGAATATTCTTAGTAGTCACACAAAATAAATGGCTGTGATTTCAATCATTAACTTCTTAGCTATTATAAAGACATCACTTTATGTGTTTACTTTTTTACATTTACCTAATCATATTTAAAAATTACTTTGATAACTAACTGATTGCCACGTAAGTGATTAACATAAATTAAAATATTAATAGATAATAAAATCTAATATATTCTTTTAAAAATTCATTTTATCTTCTCAACCTTTCGACGTTCACCAGCAGCTATTTTACTGCTGTGCGAGTAGATAAAAAAAAGTTATCAAAGACATACTTTATAGTCAACAATAACCTAATTTATATTAAAATATATTAAATAGTGTATATACCACTTTCAACAACATTAAATACTCAAGAGTAGACTAATTATTGCTTGCCCTGATTTATTGATTTATATTGATTTACTTCACTTTGAATACCATTCACTCTAACCTCTCATACCATCACAATGACTAAAAAAATGTACGGACAAAGCACATGGACCTATGACAATGACAAAAGAACAAAAGGTATGGTCAAAGCACATGGACCTAATATAAGAGTAAAACTCAACAACTACACTATACACAGCCACTGAAACTCACCTATCACATGCGCGTAAGTCTTGTCGATCCTTTTATTGGGATTTTTTTATAAATAATCAAATGATTTATAGGAATAAAAATATGAGGATAATGTAGTACACAAAAATACAGATATTGAATGAATCTTTATCTTTTTAATTGACATTATTTATGGTTTCAAAGTGCTTTTTAAAAAAAAAAAAAAAAAAGAGATTGATCAGCTTTCAAAAAAAAGTATTGCAATGGGATGAGGATGGAATATATTAGGTAGAAAGTATAGTTGTTATTTAATTTAATATAATAGTGAAATTAAAATGAAGAAATTTGTATATTTTGTTTTTTGGAAAATAAAAATAGATGACAATACTTCTGAACTTGTATCTAAGAAGTTTGCAGTTATATAGAGAAAAATGTATAATAAACAGAATTTTTTTAAGGCTGTAAAAAAAGGAACTTAAGTGATGTTCTAGAAGACAGTGTTTTGAAAAAGCTTATTTATATTTATTAATATAAGCAATTTTTTCTTGTGAAAAAAAAAGTATTTTTTTAGAAATATTAATGATTTTAGAAACTAGTACTAACATTTTTTTTCAATTATAACAATTTTTTAATATTTTTGATAAGAGTGGTTCTTTCAGAAATTGGAATCCCCATCACAATTATATCCAAAAAAATCTACTTTAAACTATGATAAGATGTAAAAACCACTATGATAAGATGTGAAAACCTCCATACTCAAATTTTATAAACATTAATCAATATGTAGTGAATCAATCATTAACTCACTACCTTTACATCTTATCGCTTAAAAACCACTATGATAAGATGTGAAAACCTCCATACTCAAATTTTATAAGCATTAATCAATATGTAGTGAATCAATCATTAACTTACTACCTTTATATCTTATCGCTTATAAACTATGATAAGATGTAAAAACCACTATGATAAGATGTGAAAACCTCCATACTCAAATTTTATAAACATTAATCAATATGTAGTGAATCAATCATTAACTCACTACCTTTACATCTTATCGCTTAAAA
>ML781120.1:667768-688287 GCA_009831015.1 Picea engelmannii | reverse complement strand
ATTAACTAATTAATTATTATTAATTACTTGTTCATGACTGTCAAGGATTAATTAATTATTAATTGACTCATTAATTAATTAAGTAAAGAATTAAAGGGGGTTAATAAATTATATTGTTAAATTAAAGCTTACATATTCGGGAAGGGATAGGAAATTAAATATAAGGATAAAATAATGAATAATGGGATAAGGGGCATTAACTACGAAAGGATAAGATAATTAATAAATGGATAATGAAAGTAATGAAGGAGGGGGAAGTCGGTGAAGGGGCACTATGACGGGGAGAGCCTTATGGTGGAAGGGGTTTTTTACGAGAGGCATTACCATTCTACGGGATTATTATTTTTCTTTAGGGGCTCTCTTGGATTTGCAGAGAGGAGAGTTGAGTTTTGGAGTCGAGAGGATTAGTTCAGGGGGCACCGATTTGCTGGGGGTTTTGGGCACGAAGGCCAAGATATCCATATGATATCCTGGAGCTAGGAAGTTGTCCTAGTTGGCAGGGTGGAACAAGGTTTGGGTAGTGTTTACACAGTTCAAAAATGGTCAACAAGGCAAGTGGAAAGCGGAAGGGTTAGCATCAGACCCAGGTATTTAAAATTACGTATTTGTTTATTCTATTATGAATTTTATTATTCGTTGATCAATTTAATATGTGTATATGCTAAGTTTATAAGAAATTACTGAGTTACTGAAATCAAGTAGATATTACTGTTACAGTTTATGTTTGATTAATTATTTGATGTTAAATAAAAAAAAATGGACACTACACTACATTTATACCTTCCCCCCTACACTATCCTTTCCCCCTTTCCTACATTCATGTGCCTCCCACACTTAACTCCTTTCATAAAAAAATATTATTATTATATTACCCACCTTTTAACTTTTCCATTTCATACATTATTTTATTTAACCCACAAGTAACCTTATGCAATGTGCCCAAATCTCTTTAGATGACATGGAAATATGTTTAATCCTATGGAGGAGTGCCACATGGAAGCCAATTAATTAGAGACACATGGAAATATATTAATGGTTGAACAAAATTTAATCCAAGGGTTCATATTTGTCCACAAATTTTGATCAATGGTAGTTGAGTCACGATCTTGCAAAGGCCATAATTTGAGCTCCGGGTATGAGAATCATGCAAAATTTATATCGTTGGAAAGGTATTTCGATTTAGAAGATGATGGTATAGGTTTCAAAGGATGAATATTGCTACATTGTCCCTAGAAATTAAAATATCAGTCAACTTTATTTTTAATGGGCATGTGTGACAACTCAACTTCATGAGCTCATATCTTGAGATCCAAGCGACGGATTTGGAAAATTTTTATATAGTTGGAAATATAAGACAATGAATATCACATCTAAAATTATTTCCATGGCTAAAACGTTTATTACCATTCCTAGAGAATTAAAACACAATTGTCCTCTTTTCAAGGGAAATTAATTAAATTTCAAAAATAAAAGTTTAATTAAACTTTTATTAAACAAGGAGAGGGACCCACTTTGAATATAATTGTATTAATTATGTGAATTCATTAATGAGGAATTAATGAGGCATTAATTAAAGAGAATTTTCCAAGAAGAAACTTGTATGAGAATTTCTAGAAGGGAGAAACCCTAACTACCCAAGTAGTTAGAAAATCTCTCCTTAAAAAGAGAAGAGAGGCTCCATCAAAGGTCCAAGAATGAGTATTGTATGGGAGAACATCATAGTAAGTTTATGTTGATCATATTCTTCTTTTTCTTTATCAATTCCTTCACCCAGTTATTCCACCTCTTTCACTAGAAAGGTTTAACCGAAGACTGATAAATCCTCTTGTTTTCTTACCAGGTCTTGTTGTTCTTCTACCGCCCACCGTCTCAGTGTTTAAGACAAATACATTTTAAATTTCGAAGAATTTGTAACATACTATATATTTTTTAGAAATTTCAAGAGAGCTACTTTGGGAACAATCTCGACTGTGCTTTGTAACCCTTTTTTCAAAATATAAAGTATTTGAGGTTGATCTATCATTATCTTTATTTGAGTTGCCCATGTATCCACTCTTTTAAAGTTCTCTTATGCATGAAAATCATCTTCTTTTTATTTTATGTGATCATAAATCTTTATCTTAAACTATGATGGATGTGAGGAATTTTTTCTTATTTGTTATAAATGTGCGAGTGTGCTCGATTCCTGGTCATTTATGAGGAGCTTTCTTTAAAGGAAAAAAAAACATTTTCTTTCTTCTTATTTTATATTTCTTTGATTACCATGACGCACTTTTGCAAAGTCCCATATTCTGAAGATCTAGAGTCCCAAGAAAATATGAAGTAAAATAGGAGTACCACCTCTATAAAAATGAAGGGGGATTTAAATCCTCGTGAGGTTTTCGTTTCGGTCCTAACGAGTTCAAGCGTCAATAGGACCTTAGAGTCCTGATGCTCCCAAGTTTCAAATAGACAAATAATATCAATATCACTAGCGATCCAACTTATCATAGGACCTTTGCACCATTGAAAGCCACAACAATTCCAAAAAAAGATATCGAGTGTCCCAAATTCCTATTTATTATTATCCTTCTAGTATCTATCCCTAACAATAGCTTTTCGATTTCTAATTATTGCGCATTGTCCTTCTTTCATGGCTTCTTTTACCTTTTGAACTTCCTTCCTTAATTCAACTTGGTCTTCGGGAATGAGGTCTTCATTTATAAATATTACTGACCCTTTTAAGATCAAATATTTACTGAGTATGCTATATTTATGTTCATTACAACTTACTTTGACACAGATCAACCTATCTTTGTGATCAATTAATTTTATTAGCCTCTTTTCTTATATGAGGGAAGTTGTATCAATTTGTGATTTATTATTTAATTCTTCTTTTACTATTGCTAGCGTATCCTCCTCTTGTTGTTATTTTATACAAAAAATTATGAGGTTCAAGGATCTTTTGTTACGCTCATGGTCTAGTTTGATTAGATTACTCATTTCCTCTTTGATGGGCTTGATATCCAATTTGTTTTCGATATTACTAAGGGGCAAATTGTTGGTTAGTTTTTCTTCTAGCTCTTTAATCCTATTTCTCAAGTTGTGATTTTCTTCAATCTCTCCTTCTTGGGTTGATTGTTTATAGTTTTCCATTTCTTGAATTCTATCCTTCATTGTCTGCAATTCACTCTTGAACACTAAGAATCTATCCTCTATTTGAGTTTGAATAATATCTTTGAAGAATCTATTTTTTTTATAAATCATTGCCTCTAGCTCTATTTGGAGTTTTATGTCTCTTTCTTCACTCATTTTTTCTAATGATTCTAACTCTATTTGGATTTTCGCATCTCTCTCTTCTTTCATTTTTTCTAATGATTCCATATAATAGTAAAGGATATCTAGGGTGATTTTGGGGGCCCTCCCCCTGTTAGGATGAGTTTTTGGAGTTTTTTGAATAGGCGGTGGAGTGCTCATATTGAAAAGAAGAGAAAAAATGTAACAATTATTATTTTGGATTGACTTTAAAAATGAAAAATATTTTTTTTAATTGATAATAATGATATTAATTATTATCTCTCAAATCAAATTTTACTTATGAAACTTAAAAAATAAAATATATTTAAATCTCTTTAATTTTCACACGTTAATAGATTATAAATATATTTTAGATTAAAATTGAATCAAAGTAAAAAGTGACTCACCTCATTTCACGTGTTCATGTTCTCAACCGGTTGAAGAAGCCATAAATAATTTACAAACAAGCGCCCAAGTGGAACTAAAAATTATTCAAAATTAGAGCATTCCAAAAACCGCAAAGAAGTTTCCCTCACCGAGAAACCGAGAGAAAATATATAGATTATTCTGGTAAAAAAAAGGTAAAAACCACAAAGAAGTATTATTCCTGTTGAAAACCACAATTATATAATGTTAGAAATAACATATCTCTTTCAAAACCGCAGAGAAGTATTATTCTCATTCAAAAAAACACAGATATAATGTTAGAAATAAAATATCTCGTTCAAAACCGCACAGATATAATGTTAGAAATAAAATATCTCCTTCAAAACTGCAGAGAAGTATTATTCCCGGACAAAACCAAAGAGAGATAATTTCAAAACCGCAGACAAGTATTATTCTTATTCAAAACCGTAGACATATAATGTATTTACAACTTAGAGATGTTGTATAATAATTATTTTATTTCTATTAATAATTCTTTCAAATTTCAAATTAAAATGTATTAAAATTACACTTTATTTTGTTTTAATTTATAAATTGTTGTTTTTTAAAATTGTATTTGAAAATTAGTTCTCTAAAAAAAAAAATTTAATTCCCTCACACAACTAAAATTAAGAAGGGGAGCAGACCCAAATTACTCATGCAACTAAAACCCATGAATGCAACCATCCAACAAATACAACATTCATATAAAACCGTATTACAAAACCGAATTAACATAATAAAATATAATAAAGAACTTATTTCTTCATGGAAGACTCAACTAGATGAATATGAAGGACTTTCTTGATGTTTCATTAATACCAACGAAAATCCACCCCTAAGATGCGACTATGAGTCCACATTATCCCAAAACCCATATTTCTATTACAAGAACAATTTTAATTCACCAACTCTTTTTCTCTTAAGCCTACACAAACCAAGGAATGAGATTCCCTTCTCTTTCAGGAAATCCCTTAGGCCATCCCACTTCCCTCCAGGTCTCAAGCACAAGGTTGTCTAGTGAATCTCACAGCTAGGGATTCTATAAATTCTTAGTCGTTCCAGGAGTATTTGCAATAGCCTCAAGGATTTTGAGTCATTTACTCAAGAGGAAATGCATTTATATGAATGCAAGCTTATTCTTGGAAAAATACCTAGCCCTCTCATGACTTTTTTTATGCTCCCCCTTGCTATCCTAAAAAATATCTTGTAAAAAATGTGCCAAAAACCCATTGGAATTTCCTCTTATTCACATGCCAGCTTGACTCTCATATTTCCCAAAATGTGGTTGTACTTATCACATGCTATCAAAATTTTGTTAGATAATTTTTCCCACCAACGATTCTTACTTGTATTCAATGCTTCTTTTGATAATTCTAACAAGTAACATTAATAGGAAATGGCCTATATTATTAGGCACGTGGAATTGTTTGGACCCCCTTTATCCCCTTCTCTTTTGGAATCATAACACCCCTTCATTACCATCCCTCTTCTATGGTAGTCAGCTATTTATTTATATTAAAATTACTTTCAATGCATAAACGTTTTATTTGTATTAAAATTACTTTCAATGTATAAAATATATATCTCATTCCTCGACCACATTGATCATTACAAAATCTCACTAGTATAAATCTTATTTTAAGTAAATTAAAACTATCAATGTTACAAAATTAAAAGTATATCAATAAAATGCAAAAAATAGAGTACTTTCCTCAGCCATAAGTTGTAAAGCACATTTCTCTAGAAAAAATCATTAATAGCAAATCATATCCTCCATAATAATAATAATAAGACTTATAAATTTTTTTAAATGGTGGTGTTATCACATGTTTCTGCACGAGGGAGGTTTTCCCCTTGGTTTTGGCCTCTAGGTGACAAAAGGTGAAGAAAGGGGCTAAAAACCCACTAAATGGCGCTTATCCTAAGTCTATCAGGGTCGATGTGACCGTTTCGCACGCTGAGCTAAAAGGTGCGTAGATCTTGGTAGCTGAGATCTGAGTGCCCCAGATTGATGGTTGTCAATCATATCGGGGCCCCAACATGCACGATTGATAAAATTTGTAAGGCAGGCCAGCGATGAAACCATGGTTTTGTGAAGCTGCTACGTGTCAGCCAGAGACACACATAGGGCCCAAAAGTGGTGAAGAATCAAACCACTTTTCACAGCCCCGATATGTGTATGTACATATAAGTCCCTATCCTAGATCAACAAGTGGTCGCTCTGTCTCGCTGGCAGCTGTCCCCCACTCCATATCTCTCCTATGTCCGTCACATGTCCCACTCCCCTATAGCTTTCTCTCCCTCACACTTGTCCTCCACACATTGTCCCACCTGTAGCATCTCCCCTTCTCATCTCCCGCCACCTGTGCCACCTTGTTCCACATCACCTAAATCCCATTCCACCTCAACCCCCTCTTGTGTGGCCCCAATGCTATCCTTAGTCCCCTCTTCCCATCCACAACAGTCCACCTGGCCATCTCTTGTCCACTATTCTATGCTCAGCGTGCCCATTGCTTCGCCAACATCCATGTCCATTGTCAGGTATCCTTTGCAAGTATCCGGCTCAGATCCAGATGGTAGAATACTGAGGCCGCCACGTCCTATAGGTGCAGAGTTGACTTGGGCCTTCTCCGATCCCAATGAAGCAGTTATTGAGGCAGGTGGTGGTGGTAAAACATCGTTTCCACCATAAATGGAAAGCACAGAAAAGCACTGTCAGCTAGTCAACTCAGCTGTAGAGCCTTCTTGAAGCATGATTGCATCTGACATGAACTCGCTTCTGACATGAGACTGCATGAAAAGTCTATCAGGAAGCATGCAGACCTAATGCCTTCAATGAAGAGACTCAAGCATGCTTCTATAGTTTTTCTCTGAGTACATAGGTGTCTCCCTCATATTTTGGAAGGGTCGTCAACTGATTGAGCAGAACTCCCTATTTTGTAATGTTTTGATGCCATAAATTTTCTCTGGTTATGTATATGATTTGAGACTTTCAGATTAATAGAAGTCAGCCTCTTTTCATCTCTTTTTAAAAACTTTGCTAAAACACTCGGGCATGGAGGATCCAGTCAAGGGTTGTTATGTCGTTGTAATGTAGGTTTGATTGCAACGGTATTGTGACTAGTTTTAGTCAGCTTCCTTGTGATCTTTTTCCCTCTTACACTGAATGGCTCCGGCATGGAGGATCCAATTGAGTTGTTGTAGCTGCATGGTGATGTAGGTTTGATCATTGTGTTGTTGTGACTGTGTTGTTTGGACATATTTCAGTGTCTGAAACTTGAGCTTAAGAGTGATCTTGAGTCTGATTTTTTCTTCTCCAAGCTGCTTGAAGGCCCGATGCACATAGTAGTCTTGTCAACCTTTCTCACTAAGTCTTCCCTCTGATCACACTTAAACTCAATCCACTGACTGAAGTTAGTTGTGGGCCTCACTTCCCTATACATTTCTTGTCCAGTTCTGTGTTGAACATCATTCATATATTGAGTTTTGTTGATTGACCTCCACTCATATAAACCAAACATCCAAAAAAAAATATGATGGGTACTGGGCTTACCTCTGCAGCAATCTAAAGGTGACTTCCAGTGGTAACATTTTTGGCATCATTGTCGGGGACAAATTGAAGATTTTCCTTGGGATTTGAACGACAAAGCTTACTGGTTCTGAAGGTGCATTATAACTTAGTACATAAAATATTTTAACTGGGCACCTGGCGAATCCATTGAGGCCACTCCACAGAGGCATCTCCACTGTCTCAACTTCACTGTTTTAGTGTGGATGCTTCTAGCTACACCTGGTAGCCCTTGGGAGAACACAACGATCAAATCTGGTCTTTGATGGTGAACACATAACAGACACACTCTTGCTTCATATATTTCACCTGGCGACTCCATGATTAAAGGATCGATTGGAGGCTCCACTAGTTGGAAATGGAAAAGATCCTAGCTCGAAGGTTTTCTCCCTTCAATTTCTTCGTTGTTCCAGGTTTTCCCAATATTGTTCCTACTCTGGATGAATGGGTTGATCTTTTACCCATATTTGGAGAGCGTAAAGAGGACAACCCTGCTCAACATCTCGTTGAGTTTCATGAACTCATGCATTAGTGGGAGATACATCATGAGGATGTTCATGTTCTCTTTAGCGGGGGATGATCCTGAGTGGTATCATTCTTTACCCCTTGCTAGCATTTATTCACTAGAATAATTTCATGCAGCTTTCAATGCTCATTGTCAGAAGATTTATCCCTCTTAGTTAATCTGTCATAGTTGTCGTGAGGGATACAATGACTGTATTCAAGATATAGTTGCTTCCTACGTGGGCTATGAGGATGAGCCTGATGACTTGGATCAGAAATCAGTTCTTTCTTTTCCTTTTTTGTTTGCATCAAAGGAAATATGTAAGGATGAGGACCATGAGGAAGAACATGCTCTGAGCGAGTTGGTCGAGTTGGTAAAATCTCTTTCTGCATAGATGGAGGAGTTGAAGGTAGATCGTGACTGCTGCCTTTTTGAGGAAGATGCAGAGGATTTTCCAGTCCTTAAGGCAGATGTCATTGGCAACTCTACTGAGGACGACGAGAAAGATTTAATGACTGTAGAGGCCCTGCATCCTACTCCTGATGCACTTATTTTCTCAAGCTTTGAGGATTACTCATATGAGGAGCAATAGAGTTCCACATCACAGTTTGTTGACCAGAGGAGTAGCCAGCTTGTATACGACAGCTATAAATCAGGTTTTGAGCTAGATATGTAGGATTTCCAATAGAATATAGTAGAGCCTTATTCTCTACTCCTTAAAGGATATTATCATGAGGAAATCAACCATCCTTGGCCTACAAGTCACTGAGAAGTAGATTGAATAAAGGAGTTTTTCCACAGGTCCTGTCTATGATGATTATGACTCTGACCCTTGGGAGAACCAAGAAGATGAACTAGGAGAGCATCAGAAGGGGCAGTTTGCCTCTTTTCTAGAGCCCGTCAGTGAGCAACCATCGCGTGAGATCAGTTAACTTGCATCAACTTCTCATCCACCTATGCCTACCAGTGATATTCAACCCTATATGAGAAACTGTGTAACAGAGCAGGCTTTCAGCTATAAGTTTCACATATTTTTCCACTCATTCTATGAGCATGTCAATAATTACATGGAGTGGAATTTCCTTCATGTCTCGAAGCTGCCCAGCTTTATCCTGACCTCAACCTTAGGAGGAAAGCTGAAGAATGTAATTTTTTTGTTGTCATGGTTGCATTATCTTTTTTCAATCATTGACAGAGTGAAGCAGCCTCCAATTAGAAAGTTACTTGGATGGCTATGGTGGAAGTTTTCTTTCACCTAGAACCATGTGAAAATAAATTAGTTTAGGACTATACATAAATAAGCTCCATTGAGAATGTGTATTTTTTTTCGTTTTTCTTACTTATCGGCCTGTACTTTTCAGTAGGATGTTTTTGAGCTTGACTCCATAACCCAACAATAAGGCAACTAGAGTTGCAAAAGAGATCTTAGAGCCTCGTGGGGAGGAATCTATCCCCCATGGAGCCTAATGTTATCGCATGTTTCTGCAGGAGGGATTTTTTCCCCTTAGTTTTGGCCTCTAGGTGACAAAGGAGAAGAAAGGGGCTAAAAACCCACTAAATGGCACTTATCCTAAGTTCGTCAGGGTCGATGTGACCATTTGGCGCACTGAGATAAAAGGTGCATAGATCTAGATGGTTGAGATCTGAGCGCTCCATATTGACAGTGGTCGATCATATTAGGGCCCCAACATGCACGGTTGATAAAATTTGTAAGGCGGGCTGGGGACGAAACCACGATTTTGTGAAGCTGCTACGTGTCAGCTAGAGACACACATTGGGCCCAAAAGTGGTGAAGAATCAAACCACTTTTCATAGCCCCTATATGCGCATGTGCGTATAATCCCCTATCTCAGATTGAAAAGTGGTCGCTATGTTCTACTGGCAGCTGTCCCCCATTCCATCTCTCTCCTCTGTTTATTGCATCCCCCACTCCCCTATAGCTTTCTCTCCCTCACACCTATCCTCCACTCAATGTCCCACCTATCATATCTCCCCTTCTCATCTCCCGCCACCTGTGCCACCTCACTCCACATCACCTCCATCCAATTCCACCTCAACCCCCACTTGTTTGGCCCCCACACTATCCTCAGTCCCCTCTTCCCATTCACGACTGTCCACTTGGCCATCTCTTGTCTGCTATTCTATGCCCAACGCGCCCATCGCTTCGCCAATGTCCATGTCCACTGTCAGGTCTACTTTGCAAGCATCCGACTCAGATCCAGATGGTAGAATACTGATGCCACCACATCCTATAGGTGTAGATTTGAATTGGGCCTTCTCTGATCCTGATGAAGCAATTATTGAGGCAGGTGGTGGTGGTTAAACATAGTTTCCAGCATAAATGGAAATCCTAGAAAAGGAATGTCAGCTAGTCAACTCAGTTGTAGAGCCTTCTTGAAGCACGATTGCATCTGACATGAGCTCGCTTATGACATGAGAATGCATGCATAGTCTTCTAGGAAGAATGCATACGTAATGCCTTCAATGAAGAGACTCGAGCACACTTCTGTAGTTTTTCTTTGAGTATATAAGTGTCTCCCTCATATTTTGAAAGGGTCATCAACTGGTTGAGAAAAGCTCCCTATTTTGTAATGTTTTGATGCCATAAATTTTCTCTGGTTATGTATAAGATTTGAGAATTTCAAATTAATAGAAGTCAACCTCTCTTCATCTCTTTGTAAAAACTATGCTAAAACACTCGAGCATGGAGGATCTAGTCGAGGGTTGTTATGTCGTTGTAATGTAGGTTTGATTGTAGCAGTATCATGACCAGTTTTAGTCAACTTCCTTGTGATATTTTTCCCTCTTACACTGAATGGCTCGAGCGTGGAGGATCCAGTCGAGTTGTTGTAGCTGCATGGTGATGTAGGTTTGATCATTGTGTTGTTGTGACTATGTTGTTTGGACATATTTCAGTGTCTGAAACTTGAGCTTAAGAGTGATCTTGAGTCTGAGTTTTTATTCTCCAAGCTGCTTGAAGGCCTGATACCCATGGTAGTCTTGTCCACCTTTCTCACTAAGTCTTCCCTCTTCTCACACTTAAACTCAATCCACTGACTGAATTTAGTTGTGGCCCTCACTTCCCTGTACATTTCTTGTCTAGTTATGTGTTGAACATCATTCATATATTGAGTTTTGTTGATTGACCTCCACTCATATAAACCAAACATCCACCAAAAACTCTGATGGGTACTGGTATTACCTCTGCAGAAATCTAGAGGTGACTTCCTGTGCTAACAGGTGGCATATTTTTTTATAATGAAAGAGATGTGCTTGTTTTTCTACAGACAATAAAGAAATATTTTCACCCAACCATAGGCACAAAGGCCACCCCTGAGCACCTTAAGCTTGAAAGACAGAATAGTTCTGGTAGAAGACCAATAGCCAACCAAGGATACCACGCCTTTCTCCAAGGGTAGTGTACCAAGAAATAATAACCAGAAACCAAGTAGAAAGTTGTAACCATAACCAAGAAACCAAGTACAATCAAAATCCAAAATCCCAATTGCAGCAGTTGCAGCTGCACTCCCTCTCCAAACTTACGCACCACTAGTATTATGTAGTTTTGAGTGAGTAAGAGTCAAATGCACTCTATTTACCTCTATTTATACTGCTCTATTTCACTTGATTGGACCAACTTCTCTTTCTAGAGGTTAATGACTCAATATTAAATATTCTCTTCAATTGACATGTCTTCTAGGATTATTATCTAACGTTTTAGGTTTTCTCTTGCTTCCAGGAATATTCTAGTATAATCAAAGGTTCCATGTAGAGTTTAATAACTCCCACACCTACCATAATATCAACACTCACTCCTAGCTAGAGAGGTATTAAAAGAAATGGTCTTGAGAACAAACATACCATTCAACCAGTACCATCATCATAGCCACACAGGCTATTTCATGATCATGTAGATCAACTCACGAGTAACATCATTACTATAAATATCATCTAATACCATCAACTACATCATCTCTCAAATCCATACTCCATCTAAATAATTGAGAATGATGTTGAATAAGCCACTCACTCCACATAGTCATACAAGGACCATTCTTCTAATCGAGATATACATCCTAGAAGATTGACTATCCCAAAAGATGTTGAAAACTATGCCATGGGCTACAAAGACCATTCCTATAGGAATGTCAGTCTAAGACTATTTTCTAATCAGGTCATATATACCATAAAGATCTGTCTCTACCTATATGCCTTAGAAAATATCAGTCCTAACCCTTTTCCTAATCGGGCCACAATCTATGCCTTAGGAAAATACTAGTCCATGATATGTCAACAAAATTTCAACCTGGACCATTCTCCATAGAGAGAATGTCTATGCACCAGAAATATGTTCTGTCTGGACCATTCTTCACCTAGAGAATGTCGTTCCACCATCACATTAACTATCCATCTAGCTGGAAATCAACTCCAACACTAGTGGTAGTCTCCATGGCACTCACACAGTACCATACTATTTCTATAATTCCATCCAATAAAGAACAACTGTGTCTATCCATAGTAGTATACAACTACTATCTAGTGGTACACAACCACTCCTAGTAGCACATTGCTACTAACCAATGACACACAATCACTACCAGTGGATCACATCGACCATAATAGCATACAACTAATGTCCAGAGACATACAGTCTCCACAATAATCATATCATTTGATATCAACCTGCATAAACAATATCATGATACAAATTGAGTCATATAGGCCATTCTTCAACTCACATTTGTGAAATCTGGAAGAGAATCTGCCCTCAAAAATTGAAACATCAGCCATGGGATATTTGGACTATTCTTCCCAAGCATAGAATAATAATTGTCCCTGATTTCTAAGCCTGGACCATTCACCTAACTGGGCCATTCTTCAGGCACTAATCATAGTGCAGCCTGGAGAGAATGAGTCTACCCTAGAGAATTCCTGTCCTTGATTGTTGAACCTGGACCATTAATGTAGTGTCCCCAAGGTCGAGCCCCGTTACAGATCATGTTTTATGCAAATAATTGTAAATGTGTTGTATAGGCTGGTGAGCCAAGTCTTGTAAAAGCTGTAGGCTTATGTGTTTTGTTAGGCCAGGGAGCCTAAGTGTTGAAGGCCAGGAGCCTGTTGAAGTACTTGTATGTATGCAGGTCAATTAATAAAATATAAACACCGCCAGTGCAGACCGACCACGATGAATGAGTGATGGGGGACTGAGCGTCCACAGAGTAGGCAAGGAACTAGGGGCTGGAAGGTGGGAAGGGGGTTGAGTGATGAGCCTAGGGGCTAAGCCTAGGGGGCTTAGGCCTGGAATAATATTTTAATATTATTTCCTAAAAATCCATATGCACAGTATTTTATCCTAAGTCCTCTTGGAAGGACCCGTGATTCCCAAGTGGTGGAAGGAAGGCGTATGGATGGAACACATGCAGTTCCCAGGGTGACAAGTGTCAACCCTGGTGCATGAAAATATAAGCCTAAACTGAACCATGGGTGGGGGAACCTTCCTCCATTCGGACCTGAACCTCTGAGCATGAAACGGAGTACGACCTCTGCCAGATACGCTGATTGATCTCTGAAGCCGTTAAGCCTGTGTTTTGTCTGAAGAAACCATGTACACCCATGCTCCGAACTATGAGTCTGTGTCTGTTCTAGGAAACTCGGAAACGCATTCCTGAACCAGAATCCCTGTGCTGAACTTGAGTGGAAGCATCCTGTGGTTGTATGGGAAATGTTGAGCTAGCCTGTGTTTGGAGCCTGTCCCGAAATCATCACCGCAAGATCATCCAGTGATTGCTGAACCGTTTTTGGAAGCATTTGTCTAAGTTTACTGTGGATTGTTGTGACCACGCAGTACTGGACTGCGTGAGGCTTGTTGGCCTGTGAGCGACTCCTCCAGGTGAGAGAGTGCGCAGAGGGAGAAGAGAACTCCTGGAAGAAATCCCTGTAGTTGCCATAGAGCCCAGAGACTTCCAGTCCGGTCTGTTCCTGTAACCCAAGGTAAGGGGAACTGGCAGTCGAAGGACTGTCTAGGTGACAGAGAAGGTGCACTCCCCTGGGGTGGAGCAGGCATGTGGGGAATGAGGGTCTATGGGCAGTGAGCGTGGGAGATTCTTGAGAGAGATTTCTTCCTGGTGGTTATGTATGTGCTATCTTCCCTGTAGCCTCAGCCTAGCCTAGGATTCCTTGCCTTGGGGGTGGAGCTCGGTCCCAGCTCGGGGGTGACCTACTGTTGAGTTGATGAACAGTGTGGTCTAAGGCTGGGAGGTTCGTGGAAGGCCTGCACTTGGTTGGTGTAATTCTACAGCCAATAAAAGATAAGTATTGAATTATGCTTTAATTATGTTGAGCATGATTGTGCTGTTTTGTATCATGTTTTCCGCTGTGTAAATGAATTAATGATGAATGCTATAGCTCGTTTAATTATAGTAGTACCCATATATATTTTACTCTGAGTTTTAAGTGTGTTTAATTGTGTTAAATGCATTTGCTTATAGAACTCAGTATGAGTTCTATAGATTCCATGTATAGAACGGTAACTGAGAGGTTTGGTAAAACTTGGGTAGTGAAAGGGGTACACTACAAATTGGTATCAGAGCCAAGGTTTCGACACTGAGCCTAGATGGGCTAGTGGAGCGGTCTTTGGACTGAAAATGTGAAGAGAAATTGGGCCTGGAATGGCCAATTTCGGACTTTGGTTTGTTCCAGTGTGTCAAGTTGTTGCTTGACCGCGTTTACAAGCCAAGAGTGTAGTAGTGCGGTGAAAACCGCAGCCGGTATGGTCTATGACCATAGGAAGACACGTCTCTACACCAAGGGTGTTCGAACTGTTGGATCTGTTCGGGAGGGAAAGCAAACCCTTGCAACCGCCAGATATGGAGAACGTGCACGAGGTTTAAAACCTTTTGATAATGAACAGGAGTTTAAACTCGGGAGGATTGTGAGTCGTGAGATCCCTATGGGATTAACAGCCAACCGTCCGAGTTGACAGAAGTTGCACAAGACTTAAGTCCTCATGGGTAGAGGAGAAGTCCCAGAGAGGCGTCGCAATATTAGAAGTCAAGAGAATCGAGACCTTGCGATTCTTGAAATCCTGAGGAGGGATCATAGCCTTGAATCTCAGGTGGACACGTGTCAGGAGATTCCGCAGAGTCGGAAATCGGAGAATCGGAGTTCTCGAACACATACAGATCTCGTCACATGGAATCGCGATCCACGATTTCGTGACAAAATCTGGACCGTTCATTTAGTGGACACCTGGCAGAGATCTGCACCATTGGGGAAAGTCCCGACAAGGAATAAGTCCATCGATGTTGGAAGTTCATCGGGAAATCGGGAACCCCGGTGACAAGTGATTCATACACTTTGAAACTCCGAACCTCGAAACCCCGACGAGAGATTTGAGTACAGTGGCGGGGTAGAGGTCACATGGACCTGACCTAACCGTGAAGGGTTAAAGAGAAAGGCGCATCGACATATCGGGAATCGGGATATCAGAGATTTCGGAGGCAAAGGTTTCGTGCATGGGAAAATCATGATACACGATTTCCCGATAAGGCCTAGGTGCGTGGGGCCACACCGACTGTCAGGAGGACAGGTGGAAAATTTATAGCAACAGGAGAAAGGACTGCTGACAAGTTAACGACTGGGACCCATCGGATATCCCGTGAAAGTATGAGCATGATATTGAAACCACCAAAACCCGGCGAGGTAGGGTGGAGGTCATATAGTGTGGTTGTATGGTGAGGCTCTAGCCTAGAGGGCTAGCACGAACGGAGCCCATCGAAAATCGGGAAATCGTGGATTCCACTGTCAAGCGTTTTGGTGCATTTGTATTTGCGAAACCCTGAACCCCGATAAGGGATAAGGCCGGGGTCATGATTCAGCGGTCACATTGGCCATGGCTTAGCTTGGAGGACTAAGGCATATCGGAGAATCAGGGGTTGCAAGGACATGCGCCTGATGACAACGCAAGTGCCGAAACTCTGATAGAAGTAGTCACGAGAGGGAAATGACCACGGTTGGGGTGCATGGTCATATGAGTCAGGGGCTAGGCTCAGGAGGGCTAGCACGTAAAAAGGGTCATCGGAGATTGGGAATATGAGAGGACAGTAAACCTCGACATCAGGAGTTGCGAAACTCTGAAACTTGAAGTCCCAAAGTAACTGAATTAAAGTTTCGGACACCCGAAAAACACAGAGTCAGACAGAACTCAGAAAACTTTGTGAAGTTGAAATATCTTTCGTTCTTGTTCGTATTAATTATGAATGTTGCGGATTGTTCACAAAGTTTAATGGCCTGACAAATTTTGAATTCCATTGAACAGTGTGTGTGCAGAGTTCAACGAAGGCCAAAACTCCAGATAATCAACGCCAAGTATGGAGTGGGGAAGAATGCAAATTATCCCTGAAATGGAAGACGAACAAGAAGGAAAGGATGTTAACCAGGGAGTCGAAGGATCTAACTCTAATGGGCATGGAAAAGAGATGGATAAGGAAGGACATATGATGAAAATAATTGAAGGGTTACAAAGAGAGGCCAAGGAGCACCGAGCTGATAGCCGAAAGCTCATGACAGTTAGAGATCGACAAGGGAAATTAAACTTAAGATTCTTGCAGAGTCTGGAAAGAATAGAGAAGAAACTTGAGAAAGGAAGAGACTCAAGTACGACAGAGAGTCGCAGAACTCATGGGAGAGGAAGCAGATCGAGGAGTGGTAGCCGACATCACAGTTGCTCCCAAAAACGTTCTGACAGTAAGACACACAACAGTTCAAGCGCATCACCTACCAGAAAACATCAAAAATCTGGAAGGGAGGAATTGAAAGGAGAGATGAACAAAATTAAACCTCCAACATTTGATGGGGAGCATAAGAAGGAGGAAGATGCCGAGACATGGTTGCTTGGCATGAAGAAATATTTCCAGCTACAAAATTATTTTTCTCATGCAGAAGGAAGAATTGCAATGTACCAACTGAAAGGAAAGGCATCCATGTGGTGGGAGCAGTTTGTGTAGGTGTAGCACATCAAAGAGAAAGAGGTTACTTGGAAGGAATTCAAGAGGTATTTCGAGAGGAAATATCTGACTAAAAGATATTATGACAGAAAGATGAAGGAGTTCTTCAAACTCAAGCTAGGCAGTATGACCATTGATGAGTATGAATGAATTTTTCTGGAACTGCTGAAGTATGTTCCGTTCATCAAAGATGAGGCTGTCAAAATTCAGAGGTATCTGAGTGGACTGCCAACTTCCATTGGTGACAAGATTCAATACGATGATCCCAAGACCATGGAAGAAACCATAAGAAGGGAGAAATGTCTATATGAACATCAAAAGGAAAAGCCTACCTTTCGGAAGGCTTGGGGTGACCAGAAGAGGTTTAAGAAGCAACAGAGGCAGAAGGGAAGTAAGCCTTTTTTAGAAATAATCCTTGGGGACAGTCATCTTTTAAAGAGCCCAGGAAAGTTGAAGGGAGTGAATAGATGCCAAGGCCTCCAACCATGGAGTGTTGGGGCTGTAAAGGGAATCATAGGTACAGAGACTACCCCCACAGAAAAGACAAAGAAAGAATTATCCATACTGTTCAGCAAGATAAAACAGTGGAGGATATGGGAATCAGAATGCCAAGGATCTATGCAGCCCTAGACAACAAGCAAGCAGAATTTCAATCACACATGATTGAAGTGGAAGGTATGATCAACAACTGATCACTTATTATTTTAATTGATTCAGGAGCTAGCCATAGTTATATAGACCCTAGGGTGGTGGAAAGTTTGCATCTAACGAAGAGAAAACATGAGAAGTCTTGGTTAGTGCAATTAGCCACAGGGACCAAGAGGAAGGTCACTGAATTGGTTAAATCTTATTCAGTGGACATGAAGGGAATGAGCACTAAGGTTGAATTGAATATTCTTCCTTTAGGTTCATATGATTTCTTAATTGGGATGGACTGGTTGGACCAGCACCATGCCCTTATGGATTGTCGAAACAAGACATTTACATGTCTGGACGAAGAAGGAAATCAGGTAACAGTCCAAGGAATTCCCAGAGCCGTGGCTGTTAGAGAAATCTCAGCTATGCAGTTGAAGAAATGTTACCGGAAAGGCTGTCAATTATTTGCAGCTCAGATGGAAGAAGTATTCCAAGATGTGGTCTCAAATCTGGAAGACCACAGGGTGCTCAAAGAATTCAAGGACGTGTTTTAGGAGGTGCCTGGACTACCTCCAAAGAGGGACATTGATTTTTCTATAAATCTGATGCCTGGAGCAGCTCCAAGTTCAAAGGCTCCTTATAGAATGAGCACACCAGAGCTGAAGGAGTTGCAACTGTAGCTCAAAGAGCTGTTAAAGAAAGGGTATATTCGTCCCAACGTGTCACCATGGGGAGCCCTGGTCCTATTTGTGAAAAAGAAAGATGGAACGCTGAGGCTGTGCATTGATTTTCGGTAGTTGAATAAAGTCACTGTCAAAAACAAATATCCTCTACCAAGGATTGATGATCTTTTTGATCAGTTAAAGGATGCGAAAGTATTTTTGAAAATAGAGCTTCGATCTGGATATCACCAAGTGAGGATAAAAGATGAAGACATCAGCAAGACTTCCTTCAGAACAAGGTACGGTCATTATGAGTTCACTATGGTGCCGTTTGGACTGTCCAACGCGCCTGCTGTCTTCATGTGCTTAATGAATGGAGTGTTCAAAAATTATCTGGACAAGTTCATCATAGTCTTCTTAGATGATAGCTTGGTGTACTCCAAGACAGAGGAAGAACATGAACAACACTTGAGAATGGTGCTGCAGGTGTTGAGAGAACACCAACTTTACGCAAAAATGAGCAAGTGCTCATTTTACCAAAAGCAGATCCATTATCTGGGACACATTATATCTGAGGAAGGGATTGCTGTGGATCCTGAGAAGGTAAAGGCCATTCAAGAGTGGCCAGTGCCAATAAATGTAACAGAAGTTAGATTTTTTATGGGTCTGGAAGGTTATTATAGGTGATTCATAGCCAAATTTTCAAGGATAGCTCATGCTATCACTTCCTTGCAAAGGAAGGAGAAGAAGTTCCAGTGGACTGAACAATGTGAGAGCAGCTTCCAGCAATTGAAGCAACTGCTCACTAGTGCTCCAATTCTGAAGATTGCTGATCCAAGTAAGGATTATGTAGTATGCACAGATGTGTGTAAGGAAGGGCTGGGAGGAGTTCTCAACCAAGAAGGATTTGTGGTTTTCTATGAATCTTGAAAGCTGAAAGAGCATGAAAAGAATTATGCCACTCATGATTTAGAGCTGGCAGCAGTTGTCCATGCATTGAGGAAATGGAGACATTACCTCATGGGCAAGAAATTCGAGTTGAGAATAGACCACAATGGTCTGAAATATTTATTTGATCAGCCAACTTTAAATGCCAGGAAAATTAGATGGCTAGAATTTCTGTGCGAATATGACTTTGATATCAGGCATATCAAAGGGAAAGACAATAAGGTGGCTGATGCACTCAGCAAAAAAGTGCATGAATTACATGCTACAGCCATTAGCATGTACAGAACTGAGTTGAAAGAAAGAATTCTTGAAGCTGCAAATGCCGATTTGCAGTTTCAAAGATTGGTAGCAAAGCTACAACAACATGACAAACCGCAAACCAAGGAAAGTTATACCTTGGGAACTGATAGTTTACTTCTGTACAAAAACATAGTATATGTACCTAATGACAGAGATTTGAAGCTGGCAATTCTAAAATAAATGCATAATGTGACTTATGCTGGTCATCCCGGGTATCAAAAGACTGTGGCAGCAGTCAAAAGCCATTATTTTTGGCCATGGGTGAAGAAGGAAATTGCTGAATACATCGCCAGATGTATGGAATGCCAGAAGGTCAAGGTTGAGCACAGACACCCAGCCGGGTTGTTGCAGCCTTTACCTATTCCTGAGTGGAAGTGGCATGTGGTAACCATGGATTTTATCACAGGATTGCCCAGAACAAGCAAGCAACATGATTCAATCATGGTGGTGGTGGACAAGCTTACTAAAGTTGCCCATTTTATTCCACTGAAAACCACCCACAGAGCAGCAGATGTTGCTGATATCTTTTTAAAAGAAGTTGCACGCTTGCATGGAATTCCTAAGACAATTATGTCTGATAGGGACCCAAAATTCACTTCGAATTTCTGGAAAGGACTATTCAAAGGATTTGGAACGAATCTGAACTTTAGTACAACGTATCATCCTGAGTCTGATGGACAGACAGAAAGAGTAAACAGAGTAATCGAAGACATGCTGAGAATGTATGTGATGGATAAACCATCAAGGTGGGAAGACTACCTACATTTGGTAGAATTCGCCTACAATAATGGGTACCATGCATCTCTGAAGATAAGCCCATTCGAAGCACTGTATGGTAGAAAGTGCAACACTCCAGTGAGTTGGGATAATCCGGCTGACAGAACAGCAGTTGGACCTGAACTACTCAAAGAGATGGAAGATCAGATGATCAAAATCAAACAGAATTTGAAAGTTGCCCAGGACAGGCAGAAAAGTTACGCTGATAGTAACATAACCCATAGAGAATTCAAAGTGTGTGACCATGTTTTCCTGAAAGTGAAAGCTAGTAGGAGTTCCCTGAAATTGGGAAGTTGTGCCAAGTTGGCAGCGAGATTCTGCGGGCCATTTGAGATCCTAGAAAGGATTGGGCCAGTTGCATACATGCTTGCATTACCTGCATATATGACTGTACATAATGTGTTTCATGTTTC